>CM073430.1:44295000-44795000 GCA_037114965.1 Monochamus alternatus
AAAAATATTTGAGTGATTTTATAAAAAAACAAAAATTTTGTGATTTTTTAAAGTAGTACTAATCTATTTTGGGGGTGCACTTGCCCCACTCTACCTTACCTTTTTCAGATAAAAAAGTATAGGAGAATCAATGAACAGATGGATACACTAAGCCGAAAAAAAGTTCTATTATTTAAAAGAGCATGATACTAATGATATCAAAATTAGAAACAAATTTGAATTTCTTGTCCCCAAAAAATCCCGGTCTGAAAAATGTATGCAAATATTTGGATTTTTTAAGAAGTTTGGCTACATCACATTATTTTTCTTTCCTCCTAAAAACCTTTTCTTAAACTACCTGTTGGCATTTGAAAATTCTTCTACAATTATAAGATATCGGTCGTTTTTGATAACAGATACCGTTTTAAATCGGTTTAGAAATGTAAAAGTAGGTTTACACTATTTCGGTATACACCATCGGGGAAGACCTCCATCAGGTTTACTGTGCTCAAACTCGGTTTGAGGTAAATTTTATTTTTATGTCCTTTTGGTTTTTCTTTGTTTTGTATTGCCTGTTTAGTTCTCCAAGTCTGTGTTTTTTCCCGCATCTACCTTTTTCAGCTGTCTATCTTTGTAACTGTTATTCGGGCCTATGACTGATCACATCCAGTTATCACTAACGGGCCTGTTAAAGGTAACTGGTGGGTTAATCAGAAATTCGTATGATTGACAATTATGTCAAGGTTATTTCTCCTAGTTACTTAACTTAAAAACGATCACGTGACCCAGTTATGAAACTGCTTGGAATAACTTGCCGTTAAATGTAACAGAGGCTTTCTATTGGTCAGAAATTTAATTTCTGGTAATTGACATTTGACATATAATATGATGTATAATTTTATTATTATTTTTCTATAGCGCAATTCAGTTTCAATTTATTGCCATATCATAGTTTTACACAATAAGTAAAATATGGTATTACTAGTTTGACAGTAAATACAGCTTAAAAAAAACTAAAATTTGTTCTAAGTGGGATTACAATTTTATACAAATAAGATTGCTATTCTGAGTATGATAGTGATACCTAAATGAATATTAACAAACAAAAAGAAATATTTTATTAACTAATATTATTAATAATTAATTTATGAATAGAGAGAAGGCACAATGAAATTGTTACCTAGTTTTTAATTATTGCTAATAATTTAGATTCTATAAAGAGTAGGTATGAATAATACATTTTATTTTTATTAGGTAGGTGTTACGTATTTATCTTATCTGTAGTTTAATTATAAGTTAATTATTATTAGTTTACTTTTCAAAATAATCCGCACCCTATATTTCCGTTGAAAGTAACTAAAAACTTATCTATTTTTGTTCTTTTTCTTTTATTTGCGTGGACAGAATGAGATGGGTTTTTTGCGACCTCCCTCTAAAAATTCTCAGTCAGTTGTTAATTACCTTCGAAATAATTGTAACCGTTCTTGGTGAAAACCAGTGTTTTACGCTACCGCTTTACGCATTTCCTATTTTCGATAAATCCCTTTTCCCTGCTTTGAAGAACGATCGAGACGACATCAGAGGGCCCTCTCCAACGTACCCACGGCAAGATTTCCTGGTAAGTCGCTTTTACTCACTCATTCTTATTGGAAAATTACGGGCAGTCCGCTATTCTCTCTCTCTGATATTGATAGTTTTATTTTTAACGCAAACAAAACATTTTGGTCCTTCGAACTGCGATTACGTAATTTTTCAATTAGTTATTTTGGAAAGTAAATAATTAGATTTTCAAATTATTAATTTTTTAAAATCGCCGCCATATTGCTTTAAATATTGCCGTTATAATTTACACGTTCAGCTACTCTTCGCCGTTCTATTGTTCCTGAGTGGGGAGAGATTTAAACTGCGCAGGTGTTACCCTACTTAAATTTTATTTTCGAGTCGAAGCGTTATCATTTTTATTTTAACCTGAGTCTTCGGTGAACAGCTGATAATCGGTGATTTGTTGATATTAACGCGTTTGAGAATTGCATCGTTTGGTTTTCATACAATAATAATTACTTACTTGCAATAGAATACCTTTCGTTGACTTAACCACGCTTTGTAAATTGTAGTTAAACATTATGGCTGAAAAACTTAAAAGAATTAAAGCCTTACGCCAAGTGGAAATACTTAAAATAAATAACTTATTAAAGGCGGCAGAAAATGCTAGCGCCAATGCCGATGAACGAGATTTGTTTAAAGCCATGTACTCCTCGGCGGAAGATATTAAATGTGAGTTTAGTAAACAACATACCGCATTAATTAATATTGTCTTCAATGAAGAAGATGAATTTGAAGATGCCTTATCGGTCATGTCTACATTTGATAAGACGTTTTTTCAAATTAAGTTAATTTTTGAACAATTATTTGCCATAAAGAATCTGAAAACTGATGAGGTTACCGATTTTCCTTCTCACGTTAGTTTGCCTAAACTTCAGTTAATTAAATTTAAGGGTGATATTAGTTCATTTCCAACATTCCTTGATATGTATAATTCTATAGTACATAAAAATCCCAAATTAACTCCAGTAGAGAAATTTAGTTATTTACTCTCATCACTGGAAGGCCCTCCACTCAAAGTAGTGAAATGTTTACCATTGAGAGGTTCTAATTATGAAATTGCCTATAATGCTCTTGTCAAACGTTATAAAAATAATAGATTAATATCGCAAGCGCATTGGACTGCTATTGAGGAAGCTCCTGTGTTAACTTCTGAGAATTCACATGATTTATGCAACTTAATAGATACATTTTCTGAGAATTTAGACGCTCTTCGGGACTTACAACACCCTGTAGAACATTGGGATTTTATCTTAACCCATATGTTGCTTAATAAAATACCACAAGAAACTGTTACTCGTTTTGGACTGCTTCATAGCAGTACCGCGGATACGATGCCTAAATATAAGGACCTTTATACCTTTTTAGATAATCAGTACAACGCTTTAAACACTTTAAAATCTAATAAAATTAAACCAAAGTCAAGTAATTCTGTCAAAGGTGCACAGTCTCCTGTTCGCCACTCGACATCCTCTAAATCATTTGTTAGTACAAATAATCCGTCTTATAAATGCCTTTTATGTAAAGATTACCACACATTATATCAATGTCCTGAATTTAAATCGAAAAGTCCTTCTGAACGGTTTCAATTCGTTAAACAAAATAATTTATGCGTTAATTGTTTCAGTCATATGCATAAAACGATAGATTGTAAATCTACACATTCCTGTCGAACTTGTACAAAGCGACATCACTCGTTGCTACATTTTGACCGCCCTGTAGAATCTTCTTCCTTACCGACCAATCAAAACTCGCCATTGCTTTCGCCTTCGACTAGTGAACTTGGTTCTGCACCGCAACCGGAGCGAATTACCCAAGCACTAGCTAATTTTACTTGCACTCCTACTGAAGTTTTACTTTCCACCGCCCTTGTTGAAGTTCGTGATATTCGCGGACATTATCAAACAATTAGAGCCATAATTGATACTGGATCGCAAACTAGTTTAATCACTCAAAAATGCTCAAATCGCTTAGGTTTACCAAAAAATAAAATTTATTCCGAAATTCAAGGTATTGGAGAAATGGGAATAAATTCGCAATTAGGATGTGTTTCACTTTCGGTTCGCCCTATTAATGGAAATAATTTAGATTTAATTGTAAATGCAATAATTTTACCCCGGATTTGTTCGGATCTCCCTAATGCAACGCTAGCCAAAGAAAATTGGAGTTACATAAGAAATTTAAAACTCGCTGATCCTGAACTCCATAAACCCGGACCAATTGATTTACTGTTAGGAGCCGATCTGTTCCCGTTAATTATACAGAGCGGTCATGTGTTAGGTAATAATAACGAGCCTACCGCAATTAATACCATTTTCGGTTACATACTAATGGGCAAATTTGAAAATAATCAATTTCAATCAAATATTCAAACGCTTTTATGTAAAATTGAACAGCCTAGTTTAAATGAAATTTTATCTAAATTTTGGGAGCTTGAAAGTATCCCCAAACGTTTTGTACTATCTCCGGATGACGAACTCTGCGAGAAAAAATATATTGAGTCAACTATCCGAGATTCGGAAGGTCATTTTGTTGTTGCTTTGCCTTTTCGCTATAATGACCCTAATTTTCCTAATAGTAGAAATTTGGCTTTAAATAATTTTTTATCTTTAGAACGCCGTTTACTAAAAAATCCGATTCTTTATCAAGAGTATTCTGATTTTTTGCGAGAATATCTTGAACTTAATCACATGGAAGTTATTAAAGAAAAAATAAATACAGAAAAGTCTTTTTATATACCACATCACTGTATTATTAAGCCAGATAGTTTATCTACACGTTTACGCGTCGTTTTTAATGCTTCTTTTAAAATTAGTAATGGTTCTTTAAATGACTCGTTATTAGTCGGACCTAAATTACAAAAAGACATTGTACAAATATTGTTACACTTTCGTTTACATCAAGTTGTCTTAACCGCCGATATATGCAAAATGTATCGTCAAATTTTAATCACTCCCGATCATCAAAATTATCAACGCATTTTATGGCGCTTTAATCCCTCCGATCCTGTTATAGATTTTCGTCTGCGTACTGTTACTTATGGAGTTTCTTGTGCTCCATACTTAGCTTTGCGAACTATATTGCAATTAGCTGATGAGAAAAAAAATAGGTTTCCTCACGCAGCGGATGTTTTAAGAAATGACACTTATGTGGATGACATCGTAACCGGTTGCCCTTCTGTGGAAGATGCTATCTCTTTACAGAAAGAATTGACAAATTTGTTAAAACGTGGTGGTTTTGAATTACATAAGTGGACCACTAATAAACCGGAAGTTTTGTTACATTTATCTCAGTCAATAATTAATCCCGCATCCATGTCACTTGATAACGATGAAACTACTAAAATTTTAAGTTTACACTGGCAACCTGCTTCCGATTCATTTTCTTATAAAATAACGCCCATAGAAAAATCTTGTTCTAAACGTCACATGCTATCAGAGTTGGCTCGGATCTTTGATCCACTTGGATTTTTAACTCCGGTAACATTTTCCGTAAAATATTTAATACAAAAACTTTGGGTCCAAGGTCTTAATTGGGATGATGAACCTCCTGCTGACATCGCACGTGTTTGGAACAGATATAAATGCGAATTGTCCTTACTTTCTGAATTTCATTTACCTCGATATATTGCTCTTAATGAAACCAATAATTATATTGTAGAATTACACGCTTTCGCTGACGCAAGTGATCGTGGCTACGCCTCTGTAATATATTTACGCGCCTGTTACAATAATACGTATTCTACTTATTTAATTTGTTCTAAGTCGCGAGTAGCTCCGCTGAAAACCATATCTATTCCAAGATTGGAATTGTGTGCCGCTGTTCTGTTATCCGAATTAACAGATTTTGTTCTTAAAACTTACGCTAATAAAATATATTTTACAAAAATATATGCCTATACTGATTCAACAATCACACTGGCGTGGATAAAAAGTCATCTACATCGATGGAAACCATTTGTTAGCAACCGAGTGAGTTATATCCAAGAGAGAATCAACCCCCAAGATTGGTATCATATGGGTTCATGTCAAAATCCCGCTGATATCGCGTCGCGAGGTGCATTTCCTTCTGAGCTTTTAGCGAACTCGCTTTGGTGGGCCGGCCCTGACTTTCTGCATAAATCTGAAAATTGTTGGACTAACATACATTCGAATGTCACTGATAGTTCTGAAATAAGTTCTGAACTAAAGAAAAATATTACGCTTGCTGCCCCTCAGGTCAATGATAACTTTTTAGATGTTTTACTTAATAATCATTCTTCTTTAAATCACTTAACGCGCATTGTAAGTTGTATTTTACGTTTTTTAAATAACTGCCGATATCCAAATACTAAGTTAAAGGGATGTTTTTCCTTAAAAGAACATCACAGTGCCTTGCTGGCTTTAACAAAGCGCGAACAAGAAATTGCTTTTCCGGAAGAAATTCATAAAATTGTGACACATAAAAAACTTCCAAAACCTTTTCAAAAATTAAATATTTTTATTGATCCATCAAGAATACTCCGAGTAGGAGGAAGATTGCATCATGCTGGTATTTTGTATGACAAAAAACACCCAGCATTGTTGCCTAGAGAAAGTAGATTAACTTATTTGTTGATTGAAAATATCCATTTGAAATATCTAATTCATGCCGGACATCAAGCAGTTCAATTTTTACTTGTTCAAAATTTTTGGGTTCCAGATTCCGACTTAACTCATATAAAATTAAATCGTCTGAATCGTTGGCAGCTGTTGCAAAAAATGCACCAAGATCTTTGGAAACACTGGCACCCTGAGTATCTGCATACATTGCAGCAACGGAGCAAATGGTTGCAACATTCTGTTTCTCCCCAAATTGGTACGTTAGTTCTAATTAAGGATGATTGTCTTCCTCCTCTTAAGTGGCGACTTGGCCGAATCTCAACTCTTTACCCTGGTACCGATGGAACTGTACGAGTAGCTGACGTAACCACGGTTAATGGTGTTCTTAAACGACCTTTAATAAAATTATGCCCATTGCCCGTTTCTGTCTTCGAAAATGCATAGCATTTTGGTGGGCCGGAATGTTACGTATTTATCTTATCTGTAGTTTAATTATAAGTTAATTATTATTAGTTTACTTTTCAAAATAATCCGCACCCTATATTTCCGTTCAAAGTAACTAAAAACTTATCTATTTTTGTTCTTTTTCTTTTATTTGCGCGGACAGAATGAGATGGGTTTTTTGCGACCTCCCTCTAAAAATTCCCAGTCAGTTGTTAATTACGTTCGAAATAATTGTAACCGTTCTTGGTGAAAACCAGTGTTTTACGCTACCGCTTTACGCATTTCCTATTTTCGATAAATCCCTTTTCCCTGCTTTGAAGAACGATCGAGACGACATCAGAGGGCCCTCTCCAACGTACCCACGGCAAGATTTCCTGGTAAGTCGCTTTTACTCACTCATTCTTATTGGAAAATTACGGGCAGTCCGCTATTCTCTCTCTGATATTGATAGTTTTATTTTTAACGCAAACAAAACAGTAGGTATGTGTTTTTGACAATAATTTCTAATGGAATGTGGTAACACTAGGCTGCATCCTATACTATCCTCCTATAATTATAATATATTGCAACATTGACTCCACCAAGGGGTAGTAAATTGTAGCACAGTAGCAGATCTCATGCCTAAAGGTACATTTTTGATTACCTACGTAAACTGTGTATAAATATTGAATATGTGCATCCAGTTTTTGCTAGTTTTTGATCCTGATGAAGTTTTCTGCTCTTCCTTTTTATAATCTGCTTCCACTGCGTGAATCTAAAATAATTTAAATAATTGTATCAATAAGTTAAAATGAAATATTTCACGTACCTGCCACCACTGTTGGGGATATATTTGCAGGCCATACACTAAAGAATTTATATGTACTTCAAAATGTTGCCAAAGTACCTATATTTAAGATGCATTGGGTTTACTCTGCCTCCCAACAATATTTTCTTACATTTAATGAAATTTAGTATTTCTTCATATTGGCGGTGGGTCGTGTTCTTGCCATTTGTACCCACTTTTAAGTACCTATGACTTAAATTTTAATTGCGTTAATTGGCAATTTTTGACATATGAGTGATAACAGATGACATATGGTAAAGAATTAACTGCCATGACAAGGTTATCTGGCCATAATAACAAGCACAGATAACTGATTGTTCGATCATAGTAATATTTCTATTTCGGTTAAGAGTTCAGTTATGCCCACCCAGTTATCGTAACTTAACTGCCATCGGTTACGCTAACCTGGATTTTTTTATTATGTTTTGTATTATTTCGGGCCAAACTAGAGGTACACACGAATTCTTTTAGTTAAACTATAGCACCAGGTTATAAAGGTAGAGATAGCAGAAATAAAAACATTAATTTAAACACATGATAATATTAAATTATCAATTATTTCAGTTTTTATTTTTACTCTCAATTATTTTGCTCAGATAAATTATTATTATTATAGTTATTGTTCTTATTCATCATTTATTATTACCGTCGTTATGATGATTATCATTATTATTATGATCATGATCGTTACCTCATCATTATCACTATAACTATCATTATCATTAGAATTATCATTATCATTATTAATATTATTTAGATGGATGAATGCGTACCATATATTTGCTAGCTGTCCAGTGAGTAAATTCATTATTATATACTATTTGGGAATTATTTTCTTCATTCATTATGGTTCATTTTGTAATGCATTTTTAGTAAGTTCAATATATTTTTATATAACATACACTACTAGTATGTAAGTATGTTTGTGAGAAAACAATTTTTGTTGATTAAATTGGTCATATTAAAAAATAAAAATAAGTTATTTGTAACAAGTCAAAGTAACTTGATCCTCCAAGTTTGAGACACCTTGTACAAATTATAAAATAAAAATTACTCACCTCATCCAAAAATTCTGGTTCTGTGGCTGAAGCATCCCATCGGTTATTTAAAATAAAAATGTTCGGTTTCGATAATTTAGTCGATACTTTATGAAAGAAATTTTTCTCCTATTACAAAAAAGAAACATTTTTATTACGGTATTATAAAAGTATATATTCATATATTACCGTAACCATAAGAGTAGACTCAGCATTAGCTACTAAAACAAATACGTCTGCATCTAAACAATGTTTATCTATCCATTCATCAAGATTAGGAGTTACGTCTACACCAGGAGAATCCACAAATACTACATCATCTCGAAGTAAAAAGCACCTGTTTTTTGGCCAATATACTTTGACTAGTGTTGATTCGTTTAATTTTTCTTTGCAGAGTGCATGAGCTAGTTGGCCAACAGATTCTACAGCGCAATGTTCCATACAACCCTCCTGTACAAGGTATGGTTCATCTGTCGATGTTCCTTCTACCTAAAATATAATAATAATAATAATTGGACGGACATTTTATACAAAACTTTATTGACAATATACAGAATGTGGCGCCATTAATGCAGAAAAAAATAAACTACAGGCCTGACAGCGATTCACATAATTTAGTCGAACAAATCACCTGACACTTCTTATTTTGAACAAATCTAAAGACTTGACAATACACTATTGCCAGAGGAAGACAGTTACATTTGTGCGCCAAGGTTCCAGAAATTCTTCAAATTTGTCCAAATAATAAAAACATCAATAGAAAAGCAAAAAATTGGAATGCTTATTAAAAAGCTGTTCTGATATAAATGCTCAAATGCTTACACTACATTGGAGCGAGATATCCAATTATTTATAAATAATAAATGTACAGAAAACAGGAAAACTTAAATCAGAAAATTCATCACATTTTAATAATTTGGAAAAATGGATTTTCTTCACGTGGTTAAATTTTAGGTAATTCTTATGTTAAAATTCTTAAAAATATGAAGAAAATATTCATATCTGGCAACACTGAGCTTCCAATCTACATGAACATGTATTCCAATTTGCAACACGAACACGAAGTTGGCGCACTTTAAATATGGCCAGAACCGGCGCTAACTTTTTGAAATTTTTTATAAAATATTTTTAATATTCAAATTTCATAATCGACCTATATTATTTTAGACAGGTGGATTTTAACAACTTGATGGATCCAGAGAAAAAAGATGGAGGGAACAACGAAGCAACTGCGGATAACGTTGTTTCTGGGTTTTTGCCCTTCATCAGCGCAGTGCAGCTTAAAAACAGGATGGAATAAGATGAAGGGCAAAAACCCAGAAACAACGTTGTCCGCAGTTGCTTCGTTGTTCCCTCCATGTTTTTTCTCTGGATCCATCAAGCCGTTAAAATCCACCTGTCTCTTATAAGATTATGATCCATTAAGTTCCTTTCTTTCTTGTATATTTCCTGGCTGAGAGTGGTTGCTGGACTCTCTTCCGCGGCGACTGTTGCTCTTGGCCTCAATACCGAGGCTGTGTGACACGAAGCCGCAAATAGAGATAGGCAGGCTACTTGTCATTCTCTTGTGTTCGTGTCCTTTGCCCTTCCTTCTTATTCCATCCTGTTTTTAAGCTGCACTGCGCTGATGAAGGGCAAAAACCCAGAAACAACGTTGTCCGCAGTTGCTTCGTTGTTCCCTCCATCTTTTTTCTTTTTTCTCTGGATCCATCAAGCCGTTAAAATCCACCTGTCTCTTATAAGATTATGATCCATGAAGCTCCTTTCTTTCTTGTATATTATTTTACTTCATTTGCTGTTAGGAACATAGGTTTTTTAATATTCTGCATTAGAGACGCCACTGCCTGTAACTGTTTATGTCACAATAAATATCAACTGCACATAAAATACGATAAACACTTTAAAAGACATGGAGAGCATCGATTTGACGAAAATATAAAACAACACAGAAAAACACTACTACAAAGAAAAAATATGTACTACTAAGGTCATAAAAAAGTCCCGCAAAGTGCAACACATACTAAGTAACTAACCAAAATGGAGTCAAAAAAAAAAACCGAGAAAAAAAAGGTACTCGTTTGTACTATAAAATACACTAGCTTTGATTTGCTACAAAATTCTTGACGAGTATAAACCAGTATCAAATTTGTTGATCTGTCGTGGCAAGTGTGGTGCGGGAATCCTTCCGCTGTCTAGTGGCATATGTGAAGTGTGTAAAACTGTTTAAATTTCTGGGTTTAAGCAGATTTTCAAAAATGTAGACACAAGGTAAGGGCAGGATTCCATATTTTTTAAATAAAGGTTTACAATGACGTTCACAAGGCACATAGTCAATGATCCTAATCGCAGTTGTTTGCAAGTAAAATATTTTATACTGTCATAGAATTTGCCGCGATCGCACACAATGTGGTGGCTGTTGAATTCACGACATACTAGATTTACCCCGATCGCCCGCATAAAGAAAACGATGATACTGTCGATCGAGACGCGTCAGGAAGATTCGCGAGCTGCTCCAGAATGAGATTAAGAGCTACTAGAAAATATTTAAAATATTCGTTTCGCGGAGAATAAGCGGACCGAGCAAATCAGTTATTATTTGGATGTTTCGGTGACATCAAGTGGAGATTCAGAGCGATTTAGATAGTGATTAATTAGATGATTAGTTTAGTTGTATGTAGTATTCAGTGGCGTACAGAGTGTTTAATAAAGATCTGTGAATAATTAACTGATTGTTTGTTATGGTAAAAGAAGAAGTTGGGTAAGAAACCCGTAACAATTTGATGTCGGAAGTGGAATTTAAGTGGAAGTTTGAACAACTTTCTGGAACTCTGTGCTTGGGTGGAATAAAGATCCAAGTGTGCCATATCACCGCACTCCTCTCAACGCGAGGAAGTGAACGGTATTATTCGCAAAGAACAATCTCGAACATTCTAGAACTTTATACTTGAGTGAGACAAAGACCCAAGTCTGACATATCATCGCACTCGTCTTGACGTGAAGTGAACGATGTTATTCGCGAAGGACAATCTCGAACATTGTAGAACTTTATACGGGAGTGAGACAAATACCCAAGTGTGATATCACCGCACTCATTTCATTGTGAGAAGAAAATAAAGTCTATGTCTGTAACTAGAAGTCAAATAGATGCACAACTGGCGAAACTGTTAGAAATGATGCAAACGATGCAAGAAAAGTTAGAAAAGAAATTAGACGAACAGGGACAGACAATGCAAGAGATATTGGAAGAACAAGGGCATAAAATGCAAGACCAGACGAAGTCAATGCAAGAAAAATTTGAAGAACAAGGACATAAAATTGCAGATCAGCCCCAAACAATGCAGAAGAAATTAGAAAAGAAACTAGAAGAACAAGGGAATAAAAGAAAGATGAGATACAGACAATACAACAGAAAATGTGAGATTAGACGAAATAAATGCAGACAAAGATACAAATATTGGAAAATACACTAGAAGAAAAACTAGAGGAGCAATCACATAAAGTTGAAACACAAGCAGAAAAGAAACTATTAACACAAAAAAAGGAAATAGACGAAATAAACTTGGTTAGAGAAACCTGCAAAGAGCTTCGACATAAGCTAGCCAAAACAAGAAAGGAGGGCGTAATCAAATCAGAAGGATCTGTTATCTGAATTCAGAAAACGAAGACCCCTAAATTTGACGGCAAGGTTTCCTGGAGTTTTTATCTGCGTCAGTTCAAAGCCGCAGCTGCGGCAAACTAATGGTCTGATTGAGAAAAAGCTACTGCTCTGATAGTTGCTCTACGAGGGAAAGCTCTTGACGTTCCTGCTGGACAGCAGAATAACTACGACATTCTAAAACAGCATATGAAAATGAGATAAGGGGACAAGCACATGCAGCAAGTGTACCAGGCACAGTTGAAAAATCGTCACCAGCAGAGTGGAGAAAATTTACAATATTATGAGGTCGATATTGCTCGACTAGTTCGATTGACTTATCCCCCAGCTCCGTCCGAATTCTTAGAATTCAAGTTTTTACTGATGGTCTAAGAGATTGCGAAACCCAGAAAACACTACAACTTGCTAGGCCTAAAACTTTGAATGACGCCCTCTCGCATGCACTGAAGAAGGTCATTGATAAACCCAGTCCAACTACTAAACCAAAGTGAGAACAGCCGAAGAGATCGCCCACTTCAATGTTGGAACTGTGGGTGGACGGGACATCTAAAGAGAAAGAGTGTAGGACCCCAGTCGCAGATCATCAAAGGTGCGACTAAGGCGGCAGCCACACAGGAAAACTAAGGCTAGGTTGACGAGGAGAAAGCTGGTTGCATCATTTTACCACACCGCATGAGAAAAAGTTCCGTTATCACGTCTCCAGAACTTGACTCCTTGCTAGTAGAAGGCATTATTTCGCATTTTCTCTATGGTAACCCACACTGGAGCAACAAGAATTATTGTACGGCCGGATATTATTGGTGCTTGGCGTATTAAGAACCCTGTAAAATCAGTAAATCTATAGTCACCGGACGTACCCTGATTAAACATGATAAAAGAATAGTACTGGTAGTTCACCTGAAAGCCTTTCCACAGAAAATTACAAAGGTAACTGAAGTCTGTAACCCTGTTACCATGGTCAGAGCACTGAAAGAAATAAATGAAACTGAGAAGGAACCAAATAAGATCAGACTACCACAATGTCTCAGAGACATCGTAGATAGGGCCAAAAAAAAGACTAACAAAGGTGGAGGTCGAACAAATCGAAAAACTGTTAAGTGAGAATGAAGAGGTGTTTGCGCTCAAATCAGACGACTTTGGAAGAACCAATGCAGTGAAGCATCGAATCGACACTGGTTCTTCGTCTCCTATAAAGCAGCCACCGCGAGGGCTTCCACTAGTCAAACGGTAATAAATAAACCAGATGCTAATTGAATTGCAAAATCAAGGCAAGATAAAGCCTTCCCAGAGTCATTGGACTTTCCCTGTAACCCTGGTGAAGAAAGACGGCTTCACCCGATTTTGTATTGACTACATAAAATCAAAGTTCATATATACCTAGTTATCTACTCTCATACATTATTTTACCGTCCTCTGAAAGGACGACAAAATCGATGTGTGTAAAAGCATGTTGGACGAGAAACTGGTATAGTAAATTAGAGTAAGAAAGTACGGCTTTAGGAGTGAGACAGTGAAATTAAAGGCGGAGCTTGTTCTGGACTGGACATTCACGTGCCGAATTATGCGTTTTTCTAGATACAGCCACATAGTGCGACTTAAATAAGAGTTGAAAATTGAGAAAGCCCAGTATAAATAGTATAATACTTAGGTATACATATTTTATTTGAGAATGAAAATAAATACGATTTTTTAAAACACAATACTTACTTAAAACATGTCGGACATTTGCAGGCATTTGCAAATATTATTACAGATTTCCACATGACCACAAATTACCATGTGAATGGGTTGCTCGGTACTAAATTAAGCGTACAATAGATATATAGTTTGTCAAAAAATATAATTCTATTATTCTTTTAAATATTAATCAATTTAGGGCTCCAATCTAATTTGAATTTATACCTAATATTTTTTATTCCAGCTGTGAGGTTTTCAACTGCTTCTATTAGCTTCCCTCTTCTCAAGTTTTTTTTTGGTGTTTTATTTATTTTTCGTATTGTCCAATAGTTTGAATGAGATGATTATAATATGTTGAGATATTTTTAATAATTTTCGATGTAATGTCTTGTGTATAAGTACAGTGTGTTCTGATACTACTGCTCAAAGAGGAAACAAAATATATTCAATTACTTATTTTCAAAAACTAAAAACTGTATTCCCATCTGTACAATATTGTTTGAAAAAGAAATTTTTAATAGATATTCCGTTATGGTGCAAAAATTCTTCTTTTTTCATTATAATGGTAGATCTTTATGTACATGCTTTTGCAATAATAACACACCCTCAAAACAGTTTTTGAACTGCTGAAAGTTTTGAGTAGATATTTCATTAAATCTCTATTGATGAGTGAAACAACTAAGAACTTATGTTAAAAGTTGAGAGTAGATTTCATTACAAATACGTTAGCAGTTTAAAAGAAATCGTAAAATGCTTTTAAAGAGTGTCATTATTATTGCAAACGATTGTACATAGTTTTTATCTTAAAAACATGTTAACATTAGCTACCTCCCTAATGTAAATTCAAATTAAGTTTTTCAAATTGTACAAATATGTGTGCGAAAATTTATCTCAATAACCCTCTCTCCCATTTTTGCGTTATTGATAGATAACTAAAAAATATGTATTTTGAGGGTACAATACAATATCTAAATTTTGCTTGTTTTTTTAGTGTCCTTACTTAATAGTACCTTTAATATTTGAATTGTTTTTGTCAGTTAAATAATCATAATCAAATCATAAGTTTTCTTTTTCCAGAGTTTTCGGTGACTGGAATAGTAACGGAGATGAAAACATCAGTTTTTCCTTACCACTATATCTATAAATAAATGACAATTTTTTTTATTGATAGGTGCCGTATTTGTGAAATAGCGTTTTCTACAAATACAAATAATTTTAGACATTTAAGAAATGAATAATATTGAGTTAAGTAAAGAACAGGAATGTTATCTCATGCCACTTGCGAAGATTCAAAGGTACCGAAGTAAAACGAATATATAACGACAGAAAGCGATTTAACCAACAAATTAGGTACAGGAATCTTTCAAAATACGTTTTAAAAAATTTAATTTTGTGGATGTAAATATTGTTATAATATAAACTTACATAGTTCTGTATATAATATAGTTTACTGTTTATAGGTATGTGAAAATAATTGTTAAAATGTGAGGTTAGAATAGCAAAATAATGTATCTTACAATCACTTTTTAAAAGTTATTATTTTATTTGAGGACAATTTAAATAGTAAAAGTGGATCAACAAAACATTAATAATATATTTTTTTTATATTTTTTTGTTCTATGCATTTTATTTTTTAAGATTTCTACGTATACCTACCTAAAAAGACCACATATTTCATCATTTTACGGCGAAAAATACGGTTATATTCTTGTTCCTCTGACAAATAAATTTCTTGAAACACATATCCCCAAAAGCTATGTTAAATTGTAATTTAGGATTTTCTTTTACACAACTTTTGAGATTTTAATTCCATATTAAAAAATGTAAGGGTCTAATAAATTCTGACTCTTATAAATACGGATACAGATTATTTATATGGAAAATTAAGGCATGTGTGGGTTCAAACCTTTGTATCTGAATTTTAACATACTGTATCATATGAGCATGGTAAACCCATAAATTATTTAAATTACATTTTCTAAAGATATTATACATATATTTTGAAAAATTTTTTGGAGTCATGGTCAAAGTGTCAAATGACTTCTCAGGGCTTTAGATGGCTTACAGTAAGTATTCTAAAAGTGTGTCATACAACTATTTTGAGAAACATTTATGCAGAAATATCTACTCAATATACTAACCATTTCCTTCATATTTTAGTAAATTTTGGTAATCAGTTTGTTACAATTATTGATGTAATATTATATTATTTTTATCTTTAACAAATTTAATTATTTTACCATTCTGGTGTTATGGCAAATAAAATATCAAACATTATAACTCTGCACATTACCTTTAAAACAAACAATACAGGGAAATCCATATGAAACTATTGTCACTATTCGATAAAATACCTAATTAAGTTTATGTTAAACTTATCGGGCGCACCCTATAACACTTAAACTGGACACCGTGTATCAAACTGTCAATTTGGTTAGAAGAGTGGTAGCGCGGAGTGGGAAGTGAATCACTCCATTCATACTGTACACATTCTGTTTATGAATGACTGAAACCAAGAGAATTCATTCGCCTGCCATCTAGAATATACGCAGCGGCTTAAACTTTAGCTTATTCTACACAGATGGCGGGCCTGCGCTGGGTTGTAGATTTATACATTGGAAGTAGATAACTAGGTATATATGAACTTTGAAAAAATTAAATGACGTCACCAAGAAAGACAGTTTCCCATTACTGAGGATTGACGATACTCTGGGCACCTTGGCTGGTGTGCAATGGTTTTTCACTTTGGACTTAAAGAATGGATATTGGCAAGTCGAAGTCAGCCCAGAAGACAAGGGAAAGTCAACGTTCACTACTGGAAATGGATTGTGGCAGTTCAATGTAATGCCATTTGGCCTGTGCAACGCTCCTGCTACTTTTGAACGAGTGACGGAGACTGTACTTCATGGCCTGCACTGGAAGACCTGCTTGATTTACTTGACCGTAGTGGTGCTGGGACACTCTTTCCAAGAGCACCTAAACGTGTCCGAAGTGTTCAAAAAGCAAAACTGAAACTGAACCCAATGAAGTGCAATATATAAGAGGTTAGATACCTAGGCCACATTATTAGTCCAAACGGTGTGAAAACACCCAGAAAAGATATAGTGCATAAAGAACTGGCAGGTTTCTAAAAATAAACATCAAGTTCGAAGTTTTCTCGGCTTATGCATACTATCGACAGTTTGTTCAAGGATTTTATGACATTGCCAAGCCTCCTCATAAACTTACAGAATACAATAACCCCTTCGAATGGACCACCGTTATCAAAAGAATCAATGTCGTCGTCCACCTGGAGCGTCTGTCCCCGTGCTCCATCCCCTTCGAATGGACTCCGAGATGCCAGCACGCCTTTCAGGTGCTGAAAGAGGCTCTCTGCACTACACCGAATTTGACCTTCCCAGTACCTGAACAACCATTTATAGTAGACACGGACGCAAGCAATATTGTAATTGGCGGAGTTCTTTCTTAAGTACAGGATGGCAAAGAGCGAGTAGTTAGCTACTTCAGCCAAGTTCTATAGAAAGTCGAAAAGAACTACTGCGTGACTTGGAAAGAGTTGCTTGCCATTGTCAAGAATCTAGAACATTTTCATAAATACCTGTACGGCCAAGAATTACTCTTAGGTCGTCCATCTGGAGCGTCTGTCCCCATATAGAGGTGCTTCTAATCGGAACAATCGGTCCTGAGGGAGCAGTGTCACAGGATTTGCCCCGATCACACCCAATTTGGTGGCTGTTGCATTCGCAAAGAAGACGACGATAGCGTGAATCGAGGTGCGTCAGGAAGATTCGCGCGTCGCTCCAGAATGTGATTAACTAAATGATTAGTTTTATTGTATTTTGTATTCAGTGGTGTACAGTGTTTAATAAAGATCTGTGAATAATTAACTGATTGGTTTTGTTATGGTAAAAGAAGTTGGGTAGGAAACCCGTAACAATACGATTTTGAGAAAGTACCCTAAAGAATAATAGCATAAGATATCAAGCTGTAAACCATTACAAAATAAACTATTCTAATGGTACTGCTATCCAGACAGGATCTCAGTTGTTGGATAACAAAAACTTTAGTAGCAAATCTTGTGCAAAGACTGTCAACATGCGCAACCACGTCAGACTACTATCGAGAAATACTTCAAGTAGACACATATACAGATTTGTTAGCCCACCGGTCAGAGCTGAATGATATATTTTTGTTTTTACTTTTCATTCAGTTTTAATATATTGGCAGTAAACTCTAGCATCTTCAAGGTAATCTGTTAGATTCGGATTTGCTCGAGCAAATAACGTCGTATAGTCTGCAAATAGTATACAATCAGTAGCGATCTAAATAAATCTGCGACACTACCTCATATACCGTAATGATATCATTTTAGTAAAAGCATATCAATATTCGCACCGTCAAAAGCCTTAGTTAAGTCACATAGCACTGCATGCGTAGGAACACCCATTATTTAATGTCGCTACTATATTTTCCATTAACGACACTGAAGCCTTGGATGTCAACAAATTTTTATGAAATCTAAATTGCGACAAGAAGATTACTCTTTAAAAAAATAATAGTCTTTATTATTACATCCTCACGCAGACCTCAACATGTAGCCTAGACGCAATGTTTTCACGAATAAATGTAATGCACAAGCTATACATTACCAAGCTTACAAGTTTGTATTTATTTTTAAAAATAATCATTTCACTTCAAACCGCTGTTCTGTGTCTTTCTTTAATACTAATCTCAAAGATTTTCGAGATAATCGGAACAATTGCAATATGCCTATAACTAACAGGTGCATCGAATTATTCTTATAATTTTTAAATCATCAGGCCATTTTCTTTCTGCCATACGTGTATTAAACAATGTTAAAGGGACACTAAAAATATTCACAGCAACCTTAATTATACGACTATCTTTAATTTTAACATGGCTTACCTGACATCTGATTCCAGAACTGACGTTATAAAAAAATGATAGATGGGCTGGGCATATTGTTTAAGAAATAACGAGGATGTACATTACAAACTGCAATTGACCAGAGGAATGCTCACGGTTAACTATACTCCATATCACTTTACTTTTACTATTAGCGCAATAAATAGAATTTGGATTTTTCTTCTTTTAACGCTAGTCGGTAATTTTTGCGCAGATAAGTATAAAGAGTAAAATCATTAAGAAATTTGGAAATATTAATATGTTTACCGGTGTAAAAATAGTAACATTTTATCGTGTATTGCATGATTACCCAAGAAGTTTAATATTGTCAAGTAAAAGTTTCATGTTTAGTTCCCTTTTTATTTAGTTTTATTAAATAGTATTAGATTAACTAATGGAGATATTGTTACTGTTAAAGGAAAAGTGGCAACGCATGAAACAAACGTACAGCTGATATGTGAAGATACATTGTTATCTTTTTTTACAAATCTTGGGCTCACCTCAGCGAAGTACACCTTGACATTCCAATACATTAACGCCGGTATAGGTTCGGTAATTCATTTGTTTTTATTGACTTATAGACGATTTAAATAGGTGAGTGTTTAAATATGTATGAAATAAGTGTTTCTTTAATCGTGAGAAGTGAACAAGAGAAACTGCAATACATTTCATATCTTGCAAAGACTTCAATAACGTACTGTTCGTGTCGTACTGTTCTCCGTTGAAGTGTGGTATTATAATAGTAGTAGCGTCCTGAAATTAATATTTAAAAAAAAATACTTTGTGTGCCAATGTGTATGTTACTGCATATTACATAGGCAGTTTCTTCTGATTTTTCTAACTGTGCCTTTTGATTATAATAATTGCTGCTAATGGTAATACAAAATTGAAGTTAAGTAAAGTATACAGCACAAAAAGTGATATCGCTGATATTGGTTTTTCCTTTACTGGTGTTTTTATATTCCTCATCAACATTTGGCCAGTGGCGTGTATTTTGTCGTGATAATAAATTGCATTATCCTTGGACATGGAGAGTGACTGTATAACATGTAAATTAAAGGACAGAAAAAATGTAGTTTCCTGTGATGGTTGTCAATCGTACATTTGTAGAAATTGTGCCACGCTTGGCGTAAGTGAAGTAAAAGTTTTACAGGTCGGGGCTAGGAAAGTTACGTACTTCTGTGATTCATGCAAAAGCATTGGTCACATAAACAACATATTGTGTAGTCAAATGATCAAATGATAAAAATGATCTTATCTCAAAGGAGGAAATAATACATTTTTTAAGAAAAGAAATTGAAACACTAAATTTAAAGATGTCTGACATAATCCAAGTTTTCCTGAAGTGCTTAAGTCTGCTGTAAATGATGGCGGGAGAGAAATAGTTCTCATTCTTTGTATCATTATTAAACCCAATGACCATAAGGATAGTTCAGTAACAAAAAAGACCCTTGAGACAAAAATCAATCCCGCAGTCCTCTCGGTTGGAGTTAATATGATGAAACATGGCAAAAATGGTTGTGTGATTCTCAGGAGAATCGACTGAAATCATGAAGAAAAAAGTTGCGTAGCATATAGGTGAACTCAGTATTCGAATACCCAATATAAAAAATATAAGTGAAAACGAGTTATGAACTGCTATAAAAAATCAACATCATTTTCTTGACAGTCAAGATCAGATTTCCATAAAAGTAATGAAAAAAATGAAAAACAACAGTAGCGCCTATTTAGCTATAGTAGATTGCAATGGCTCTGCTTTTCATAAACTCTTAAATGCAAAGAAAGTTAATATTGTATATGAGAGATGTCCAGTATATGATAGATGCATCAAATGCAATGGTTTCAGTCTGACTGTAAAAAAGGTCATGTGTGTTCTAAATGTGCTGAAGAAAATCTGCATTTCACATCATGTCCTAATTCTTTTGTAAAATGTTCAAACTGTATTTTACATATTGATAAATTTGAAACCAACTTCAGCATTAATCACTTGGACTATAAAGTACATAAATAATAAACATAAAATATTGTTACTAAAATATATCAGCCTCGACAAAAAAAAAACGAAATAACTATCCTAATATTAATGTTAATTCAGATTATTATACGTAAATATTTGATAAATAATATTGATCAAGTTAAGCAAGTATTGCTAGTATAATAATTTTGAGTGAAGCTAGAACTACAGTTGATATATTGGATTTAGAACTTTACATTGAAAATTATAGTATTACAGTTTGTAATTCTACAAGTCGCTACACAGGAGGAGTTGTTATTTATATGAAAAGGAATATATGCACAACTGAATTTAGAACATTCATTCACGAAAATAATTTTTGGTGTAAAATGGTTAAATGTTCTTTTCCTGCTTCGAAATGGTTGATTGGATGTTTGTATCATTCTCATTCCTCATCTTATACTGTCTTTATTGAAGAGTTAGAAGATTTATGTGATGTTACTTTTTATAGATGGCTACCCTGTGTTTTAGTTGGCGATTTTAACTTAAATCTTTTGGAGTCTAGTTTTTATAGTGATAAAATTAAAAATCTATTTAGAGCTTATGGTGTAAGTCAGTTAATATGAGAACCTTAGGCTTATCAATGAATGGCCGAAAAGGGGGTGTAGCGTGCATTGACGGGGAGGAAATTTTTCAGTCAGGAATGTGTTGGGGGCAGTTAGGACGTAAACACATTAAAAGTCCCCACCCCTTGCCAGTCCGCGTCAGGAGGAGAAGAGTGTTGAAAAGTACCCTTTTCAGGTTTTTCGGTTACTCAAACAGTGCATTGCATCGAAAATTTTTTTACAAAAAAATAAGAGATTATAAAATTTTCTATAAGATTAGTTTCATTCATTTTTTCACGACAATGTACCGTTTCAGAGATATCGCCTAATAAAAAATAGGTAATTAAAAAAAAATTTTACACGTTTTTAGTTATAATTCTCCTGATAACTCCTCGACCATTTGTTTTACACAAAAATCCCATAAGAGAATGTTATAGTTAAAAGTATTGATTTTTCAAGAGAACTCCCTAAAATTCAAGAAAACTTGTTATCTTCGTTATTACAGAGTTTACAAGCTAATTTATTGTACATTCATTCATATACAAATAAGCAAAATTTTACCAAGTTGATCACACTTTTTCATAGCGCTTTTTCTGTTCTATCGACATAGTGCTGTTACATAAAAAACAGTGGTACATCTGCCTTATGATTCTAAATGTTAGCTGTTGAAATTAAGAATCCCCTTTGCCAGATGACATGAGATGATTTGAACAACTTGTAAAGTATGGATTTTTTTTCCTCATACCACCCTCATTGAATATGAACAAGGCTAAGCGAAATGGAGTCTTACTGCAAATAATTCTTCAAGTCGACGTCCTTTTTACTAATGCAAATTTGCCGGAAAAGCAGGAGAGGATCTACTACAACGTTTTCATTTCGGAGCTTTATAGATGAACTGACAGAGGAAATTAGGGAGTGTTCTTTCTGTAAAACGTGTTATTATTATTATTTTTTTCTTTTGAATTACTTCATTTGAGAGCAGATATTCCGGAAACTGCATTGTAGTGAAAAAATGTATAAAATCAATCATATTCAAAAATGTTATAAGCTGATGTAAAACATTTTTCGCTGCAACGCACCGTTTTCAAGTTATAAGCCAAAAAAACAAAAAATGAGACATTTGTACCCTCCTCCACTCTTGAAGCGGACGGGCTATAGACGCAGACTTTTAACATTTTTACTTTTACTTTTTTAATTATAGATATAATACTAATATATTCTGGATATATGAAATTTTTCTTAAGGTCGTCGACACAGGAAAAAGAAGTGTGCTGGAATAATTTTAAACTATTAAGAAATAAAGTTGTAAACTTACTTAAATCTAAAAAACAACAGTATTACAGTAATGACATCAACTATACAAATAATCCTAAATTAATGTGGAAAACTTTTAAAAATTGGTGTGTTCTGATAGGGTAACAATTGATCATGTGAAATTTGAAATTAATGGCTGTACAATCATCATAGTAAATAATTTTAACATATATTTTGTAAACAGCATTAAAGAAATTTTATTTAATATTAGTTAAAGTTATAACTGACTCGCATAATGTAAATTGTAATATTTACTAATCTTTTAATGAGTTTAAAATAGTCACATTACATGAGCAAGCTGATATTATAAAATCATTTCCACCTACTGAAAAAGTCTTAGAACTAGCCGTTTATCACCAACTTTTAAATCATATTACTGTTACCGATATTTTATTTACAAATTAATCAGGTTTCCGCCAACAGCATTCTTGTGAAACAAATTTAATTACAGTATTGATAATAATAATTATGTTGTAACTGTATTTTTAGATTAAAGAGCTTCTGAAATTTTGGATCGCGTTATTTTAATAGAAAAGTTAAAACGATATAGTGTTGGTGGTAGAGTATTACAGTGGATCAAAAATTACTTAACTGACAGAATGCAAGGAGTTCGGATTGATGACTGCATATCAAATAAGTAGATAGGATTCGAGAGAAGAGCGCGAGCCGGAGCTGGAGCAGGAGCCGGAGGAGGAGCAAGGTCAATGAACTGAAATATGACACCGGATGCTATCTAGACGAAACTCGACACTTTATTTCCTATAAAAATTCCACTCTAGTAAAGATTATTATTTGATAAATTATTTTCTTTGAAATCGTCATATCAGCTAAAATTGCAATGTAATTTGATACCTATGTGAAGGTCACAGGTTAACGAATGTATTACATCCGATATTGCATCATTTCTAAACACCTGCATTTGTTTTGTCAGCAAAACTTACTCCTTTATTTCATAACTAGCGTTATCCTTTCTTAATTTTGAAAGTATTATATAATAGCATGTTAGTAATAAGTATATCATTTCTAAAAAATAAAATTCCCCTCTACCTATTTAAGGTGGTGTGGATTACTCCATAAAATAACATTGGAAAAAAATTTGAAACAGTCGGAAACAAGCTGTGTTGTGATAAATTTTTACCACTGTGCTGTAGTTTAATTATTTTGATGTGATTATTTTAATATGCCCGTCCCAGTGACATACAATGTATCAAATGTGGTGGCGAAACCGAACTACCGAACACTAAATGCATTCCATGCCAAAGTACGGACTTTTTTACAGATATGGATAAATCGAAACACATTCCAAGCTCTTATTTTGAAGAACAGTGATTCATTTTTGATCTAGACGAGGTTTCAAGAAGCAGGACATCCAGCAAATGGAGGAGTGGGGAGAACTTATTTAACAGACAAAGTTGAGTTGAGGCACTTCAGTAATCAAAATGGCTTCATACTGCTTTTATCAGGCAGAATTACCAAGTTGTGAAAAAAGTGTATATATCGGTGCTAAAACTTTTGAACTAAACAAATCCAAGACCAAATATGTGACAACGGGATTGTGCAACATTTTCCGCTACAAGCCTTGCATAGCAATTTATGGGAAAAAAGGCGATCAAGTTATATTTGATGAAAGTATATGGAATACTTTTTTAAGTTACCAAGGAGTAATTACAAACTATTTATATTAATTTGATGAGTTAGAAGCAATAAAAGCAGATGGTTTCACTTTACAGTTTGAACAATTGTCAACAAATCGTGTGATTAAGATAGTGAAAGACGACACTAACGTTTACTTGGGATTCGAAACAATCTGTAGACTTTGGGAAATATTACCACTAGTAAAATACCAAATTGGAGTATTGTGAAGTCATCAGTTTGATATATATTTCAAGGTACTGACGGATGGTTTAAGAAAACAAGAGGGGAATGTTTTTTCCACTGCTTTAAATGTAATACAACCACATCAATACAGCAACAGTGAAAATATTGCTATTGTATATTTATCCAGAAAGGGAGTTCTGTGTCGGCTTTTCTACTGTGCACACGTTTGAATTTGGCTCCTTGATATTGCAGTTATTTTTGTGGTTTTTGCTTATTTTGCATTGAGAGCAGGTGGGTGATGTTTGTGAATTGTTGAACTCTATATTTGCGTTGAGTTTTTGTTTGCCTAGCAGTGTTGGCACAACCTTTTTTTTACAAGACAATATATCGTCCCTTGACTTCTTTTCGCCGTTTTAACTACATTCAGAAATGCCACCTTATGCGCAGTGTAGAGTTTGTAATCTTGGTGTTAAACCGAAGGACGAGGTCCGCTGCTCGACATGTAGCGAAATAGTTCACAACACTTGTACAGCGGCTTTGCCGTCGAGCTCATCGGAACAGTCACGGGCTAATGCGAAAATTTGTCTGATCTGCTTTAATTTATTAGAGCAATCAAATACAAACATTTCAAAGTCTTCTGTACCTGAAAACTCCTTACTTAATATTACTCATTTCAATGCCATTATGGACCAACTAAATACTCTATCTAAGTCTGTGGAAAAATGCAATTCGAATTTTGATATATTAAATGCGCAGCTGTCTTCTAATACTTCGGATATCGCGGATCTGAAACTTGAAAATGCATTTCTTCGTGACAAAATCGAAACTCTAGAAAACAGATTAAGGGATGTAAGTTTGGAATCCAATTTGGCTGAATTACAAGAACGTACCAGACGCGAATGTAATCTTATGGTTTTCGGTCTTCCTATCAACAATGATGCCGAGCAGGACATTGCAGTTGTAAATTGATATTTTTAGTCATGTTTGCCGTGACAAAAATATAGCTTTAATAGAGGGTTACCGTGTTGGAAACAATCATAATGTTTCCAGGCCATTTAAAGCAAAATTGGCAAATAGAGACAGTGTAATAACTGTACTGCGCAATAAGCATAAAATATCTAAGAGATTGTTCCCTAATGTAACTCTCAAGCAAGATATGACACCAACTCAGCTAAAACATCTTGTTAATCTTCGAGATACCTTAGAAGTGCGGAAAAGGAATGGGGAATCGAATTTAACTATTAAATATGTTAATAATGTACCCATGATCGTTACTAGAAATGTGGCAAATAATAAGAGAAACCGAGATGAAGATAATTTCCCTAGGCCAGTAGCAGAAATAAAAATGAGTAAGCCCATGTCCTCGGACAATTCAGAAACGACGTCGAAGTAGCAACCACTAGAAATTGTTTTTTGGAACGTAGAGGGATTAAAAAATTTGGATGACTTTCTTAGAATAAATAAGGGGTTTGACATTCTGTGTTTGTGTGAAACTTGGCATACAAGCAATTTATTAAACCTCCCACATTTGGTGTCCACTTACAATATCTATCATTCTAGCGCTTTAAAAGACAAGAGTCGTGGCAGAGGCAGTGGAGGACTAATAGTGATTGTAA
Organism: Monochamus alternatus; assembly: GCA_037114965.1. NCBI lineage: Eukaryota > Metazoa > Arthropoda > Insecta > Coleoptera > Cerambycidae > Monochamus > Monochamus alternatus. Next base: position 44,321,034 of record CM073430.1, read on the forward strand.
AAAAAGGTGTTAAAGTTACTGTATTAGATCGGTCATCTTGGTGGATTATTTTATTACTGTGCTATGATCATAATGTTAGATTTATCACTTGTATTGTATATTTCAACCCTAAGTGTGACATTGTTCACATGTTGGACCTTTATCAAACAACAATTTCCGAAATACTTGATAATTATCCTCACTTGCCTTTTATCATTGGTGGGGATTTTAATTGTCGCGTTGCTCAGCTGGGTGATATTGCCTATGAAATGGTTGCTGAATCAAATTTGTTTGAGCAAAGGTTCAGTTGTGACAAGGTCGTAAATGTTAGAGGTAATTCCTTACTCGAATTTATGCATAATAACTCTTTCGTTTTGCTCAATGGTAGAACTACCCAGGACAGACCTGCGCAATTTACTTTTTGCAGTACCCTGGGTAATAGTGTAATTGATTTAGTCTGGTGCAACAGTATACAACTCAATACGATTAGTAACTTAAAAGTGATGAATGATTGTTCGATATCTTACCACTTTCCTGTCTCATTGAAGCTAATATATCCTAGCATTAATATTGAAAATGTCCATCCCGTCCCTGTACCAAATAATACTTTTGTCTTAGAATGGAATGACAATTTTACGGTTATTTATAAACTATCAATGCAGTATTCACAGAGGGTACAACTTCTTGACACTATTAGTAGTTCTTATAATAACCTATGTAACGCTATAGTCGAAACAGCGCATAATGTAGGTATGATCAAAAAATACTCCGTTAACAGTACTATTACTTTATTTTCCCCAAACAAACCATGGTTTGATGATGAATGTAAGACTATGAAAGGTAAACTAAGGCTCAGTCTTTCTCAATGTAGGGCAAATAATTTTTCTGGACATTTTAAAAGTGTATATATTAACAATAAGAAGGAATATTCAAAGCTAATCAAATTAAAAAAATATTTATATGACAGATCTATTACTTCTAGCTTGGCCAATGCTAGGGATCAGGGTGTATTCTGGAAGATTATTAAAAAAATTCGTACTAATACTAATTTGTCATCACTTCCAGTTTCTGTATGGGAACAATTTTACGAAAATATATACCCTGAAAGAATATTAGATAACACATTATTTTTTGATGCTAAAGACCCGTTTCTTGATAAATCAATTTCTCTCCCTGAACTTGAAGCTGCTCTCTTTCGTTGTAAAAATGGTAAATCCCCTGGTGAAGACCTAATATCTTATGAATTCCTTAAGAATTTGCCCCAGAATTGGCGGTTATATCTCTGCACTCTATATAATCAAATTCTTGCTGAAGGCAGTACTCCTACAGCTTGGTCTAATGTAATTTTAATGATGCTTCATAAGAAGGGACCTACTGAAGATCCTTCCAATTATCGAGGTATTGCATTAGTTAGTTGTCTTGCTAAAGTGTTCACTAATATTTTACTCTCTCGTATAACGACTTGGTGTGATTCAAATAACGCTTTACCTGAGTGTCAGTCCGGTTTTAGAAAAAATCGAAGTTGTACCGACAATGTTTATGTACTTAGTTCGCTTGTGCATCTCCATTTGAGACTAAAAGGCCGTAAAATTTTTGCTGCTTTCATTGATTTTAAAAGAGCATTTGATTATGTTGACCACGTTTTACTTTGGTCCAAATTGTTTCATATGGGTATTAGCTCTACTTTTATAAGGGTAATAAGAAACTTGTATAGTGAAGCCCACGTCAAAATAAGATCAAGAAATGAGTTTTCCAGAGCTTTTGACGTCACAACAGGAGTTTTGCAGGGCGAATCTCTTAGTCCAATTTTATTCTCACTTTTCATTGCTGATATAGAGGACTTTTTTAGGTCCAATGGTGCAGTTGGCCTTAACGTTGACAATTTTAACGACATACTAATGTTGTTATATGCAGATGATCTAGTCATTTTTGCTGATTCCCAGATAGACTTGGTTCGTAAACTTACTTTACTTGGAGAATATACAACAACAAATAATCTAACTGTTAATTCGGATAAAACTAAAATATTATGCTTCTCTCGGGGAGGTTATAACACGGTTGTTAGATCTCCATTTTTCTTTAAAAATCAAAGAATTGAATTGGTAAATAAGTATTCATATTTGGGAGTTACATTTGTTTCTTCTGCTTTGTTCCGTGAAATGGCTGAATGTACAGTTGCCAAAACGAAACAGATTATTGGATCCGTTCTTTCCATTATGTCGCGGTCTAAAATGAATTCTTGGAAATCCCGTATGCAGCTATATAACAGTATAATTATCAACTCACTTACGAATTGCGTGGCTGTGTGGGGTGTACGCTACAATGATATATTGGAAAGAATTCAGGTGGGCTTCTTTAAAAGGTTGCTTCTTCTTCCAAAGAACACGGCTGATACGTGGTAAGGCTTGAGGCTGGAGTTGTAGCTCTTTCATATACTATACTGAAATCTTGTCTTAATTGGCTGCATAAAATATTGGTTATGGACAAAAAAAGATATCCTTATCTATGTTTCTTACGCCAACTTCAGTTATCAAATATCGACTCCAGATTTAACTGGGTGTCACAAATTAGACAATGCTATCCTTCCTTAGGCACAAATGATGTGTGGACGAACCTAACCGCGAATAATCTCAAACAACGGATGAATAGTTTTTTACATACATACGAGAATTTACTCTACCATAATGACTTATCATCTCTTACAAATTCTACATCCTCCATATTGTATAGGTATTTTAGTATAACCAGATGTCCGAAAAATTATTTAACTTTCCGTTTACCGATATATATTATAAGGATTATAGCTCAAATTCGGCTTTCGAACAAGCATTTTTTAAAGTTTGCATTTCATGGTATTTCCTATTTTATTAATCCTACTGAAGTATGTACTATTTGTAATACATTTGAGTTGGAAACACTTGAACATATTCTTATTAAATGTCCTATATATGAACATCTTAAAACACCTGATCTAAGAAATTTAACTTCTCTTGATGCTTTAATTGAGTTACTTGATAACCTTAGTCCCAATACTGCTAAGATGATGTGCATGTTTGTAATGGGTATTCTTAAACTTCGTGCTTTTATTTTAAACGAGTAATTTTTTTTTCTCTCAATTTTTGTTTTTGTTCATAATTTCTTTTTTTTTACATTATATAATTGTAATATTGAAGTTCTGTTTTTTTCAAAATTTGTATGTATAGTTAGATATAAGATTCATTATTTTTCTCTTGTCTGTTACAGAACCCTTCCTGTAAAATTGTAATATATTTTTAGAAGGAATAAATAAATAATAATAATAATTGTATATTTATCCAGAAATATTTGAAACCAAATGTGTCAGCAAGAAAGGAGCAAGAATTCAATATTCTCGATGGTAGCATTTAGCTATGCATTTAACTCTTCTACAAGAGCAAGTGTGTTGGAGCAACATAGCTGTTAATGCAAAATGTTTCAGTATTAGGTTTGCAATATAATAGATGCAAAAATATATGATATATTTGTGTAACATATTTTTCTTATATGAAATAAAAATACATATTATAAATATAGTGTTTTATTTAAATTTAATAATTAATTATAACAATTGGTTTTTAGTAATCCAAGAATTGTATGTTTTATCTGGACCAAGCCACTTAATGAGCAGTTTATTCCCCTTTTTGAGAAGAACTTTTTCTACCAGATAGATATTTGGGTGTTGGACTTTCTGCAATTCTTCGGAATAAAACGCACTTTGAATGTGCTCCTTGTTTTGATCTTCCAAGAGATAAGTTGTTGGATTAGTAGCGTTAACTTTTCTTATTTTAAAGATTTCGTTACTCCAAGAAGGGAGTAACGTCTGTATTTAGATATTCTAATATGGTCACCTTTTTTAAACTTTGGTGGTGAAGGATCCACTGTTTTTATGTGACTGTAAATTGTTTGTAATAATGTTTTTGCATTTCTGCTATTTACTTGTGCAGGTTTCAGACCGTGAGTGCTATGGGGAGTGTCGTTGTACTGGCTTACGATATCTTGTAAGATGGGTAACGATTTGTAACTTCCTTGTAGACTAAACCTTTTCCCCATTATTATTATTTTTAAGGTACGATTAACTCTTTCCACTGTACTAGCTTTTAAACTAGAGTAGGTTCTGTATTGACTAACTTTAAATGTTTTCATCAGCTCTTAACTCTTTGTTATAAAATTCCTTGCCCATATCCGTTTGACAATTTTGGGGCTTAATTTTTATTTGCAAGAGAATCTTCAACATACCATTTGCCACTTCTTTAGCAGTTTTTCGTTTAATTTGTTCTACCCATATAAACTTGCTAAATACATTTATAACTACAAGTAAGTATCGATATCCTCTGTTTATTTTAGCATATGGTATTAACTCGAATAAGTCCGTCTGTATTAGATCATTTAGTCCCTTGACAATAACACGAATTATACATATACCCTTTTTGTACTATATATATATATATATATATATATATATATATATATATATATATTGCTTATATTCTATTTCTTTGCTGTAACATATGGTTACCACATTAGTCATTTTATCTTATGCTGAGACTTGCATTTATTTCCATATATATAGAGTTCCAGATCTAGCTTAGCCTCAGTGTGAACTATACCTCTGTACTTTATTGAAGATCCAGGACCTATCCAGCTTTCAGGTGAAATTTATTGGATACGGAACTTCAAGTGGTTGGTAAACTCGATGACGAGATCCCTGGACCGTCAACGACGATTCAAAGTAAGTCCCTCTTGTATTTTTCCACTCCTTTCCTCGCTAAGTTGATATAAACTGATTTTTTAAATACTTGTTCGGCGAAAAGACATTTTGATTTACACTTGCCTGTGTATAGTCAAAATTAGTTAGGATTGAATTTTTAAGAAATGATTAAGTGAATTTAATTGTTCTGAATTCGTGAGTCAACTCTTAAACGATTAGAGTGACTGTTTTCGGACCCTGCTTTATATTTTTTCTCTGTCCAAAGTGCTTCTTTTGTTGAGTGACTATTAAAACAATTTGTTTATGAGTTAACTCGACTGAAAACGAAGTGTTTGTTCAGATGCCAAAGAATAGTAATTCTCAAGCTAGATTACGAGTAGAAAATCCATACTAGGCCCCTGTCGGTGTTGGACTCTCCGTAAATCAAAACGAGATAGATAGTTTAGTAGTTATCTAGTACATTTAATAACGAAAATATGACTACTAACTCAAATATCAACGAAGCTAAAGCTTTCCTTGATGTGATACCAGTTTTTGATGGCTCACAAACCAAACTACAAACATTTTGTAAATTATGCGACGAATTAATTAGAATCTTTAATATCCCTGAAAGAACTGACCGTATGGTATATTTGCTTGCGGGAATTAGATCAAAAATCACAGGCCAAGCCGAAATCATTTTGAACTAACGTTTAGAAATTCAAACTTGGACACAAATTAAAAATTTATTACAACAAAATTTCGAAGATTGTAGAGATCTCCCATGCCTTCAGCAAAACTTAATTCATATACGATATAACCCGAAAAACGAAACCTTGCAGGAATTCTCAAATAGAATCCAACACCTGAGGTCAATTTTATATCAGAAACTAGTGAACCTGAATATCACAGCTGTTGAAAAACAAGCTTACCAGGATATTTACGCTAGACTCGCGCTCGACACGTACGTCGCGAATTTGCCAGATAACTTACAGTCAATGATACGGACAGCTGACAAAACTACATTAGAAGACGCGATATCTTTTGTAAACCGAGAACTACAGTTTAATCAGTACAAGGAACAACTTAGAAAAAACATGTCTTATTCGCAATCGCCGTCAGTCCCACCTAAAATTCCCCAAAGAAACCATAATCCTAATATGAATTTTAGAACTAACCAAAATTTTAAACCGAATTTCCAAAATCAAAATTTTGCAAGACCATCTCTTCCACCAAGAAATCAAAATTTCTACCAAAATTATAATCAAAACCGAAATCAACAAGCTTCGGAAACTTATCAAAATTATAGACCAAACCATCCCACTCCGATGCCATGTTCAATGATTTGAAAATCAAACACATAACACTAGAAGTAATCATCAAAATTTTAGGCAAAACCAACAAAATTTTAGACAAAAACCGAATAGGCAAAATTTCCCTAAAACTAACGAAAATGTTAACATTGAAGAACAAAACTTTGAACAAAATTTTGATCCAAATTTCGACCCTAGTCAAGAATGTCAAAACGACAATTTACCTTTTGAACAAAATTTTGAAACAGATTATAATGACGAAGATTTTAATCAAAATTGTAACCAGAATTTTTATAACTGTGAAAATAAATTTTCCTTTAACCCCTTCTCAAGACAACCAAATGTAGTAGAAAGTAATATTCAATTAGCTGCCCAGTTACCATATGTAAAAATTTCTCAACATCCTCATCCCCCTTTGAAACTTTTAATAGATACAGGCGCTTCATATTCTATGTTACGACCTGACATAATAGAAAAAATCTGTCCAAACCAAATTTTTAATTTTTCGACTCAAGTAAAAACTATTTTAGGAAAATGTACTATTAAACAAAAAGCTTATGTACCCGCTTTTTCAGAATTTAATTCAAATCAAAGTTTAGAAGTATTATCTTATGATTTTCATAACTATTTTGACTGACTTATTGGCTACCATGATATGAAAAAATTTAACATGATAATTGACTTACCTAACAATAGACTTATAGGACAGAAATATTCCCCTTTATTTACGTGATCCTTATGACATAACAAGACGAGTAACACTTGCCCCAAATGAGTATTTAAAAACAACCATCCCTATAGAAAATTTCGAATTATAAAATTTCCAAATTTCTTCAAATGCAAGTACATGTAAAAAAGAACAAATTTCAAATTTATTAAGAACGGAACATTTATCTAAAGAAAAACAACATTTAATGCCCCCTTGCAAAAATTATCATGATGTTTTTTATTTTCCTGGCGATCCTTTGACTTTTACTAATCAAGTTAAACATCAAATAAAAAACTGAAGACGAAATTCCTGTTCATACAAAAACATATAGATATCCAGAAATACATAAACAAGAAATGAAATCACAAATCCAATCATTATTACAAAATAATATCATCCGACCTTCAGATTCACCATGTTCCAGTCTCATATGGATTGTACCAAAGAATTAGATGCTTCCGGAAATAAAAAATGGCGACTCGTAGTAGACTACCGAAAAGTTAACGAAAAAACAGTTACTGACAGATATCCTATTCCGAACATTACAGACATATTAGACAAAGTAGGACGGTCCCAATATTTCACTACCCTTGACCTAGCATCCGGTTTCCATCAAATAGAAATATCTCCAGAATCAATCCAAAAAATCGCTTTTAACACTAACAATAGACATTACGAATTTTTAAGGGTTCCTTTTGGCCTAAAAAATGCCCCCGCCACTTTTCAGAGAGTCATGGACAATGTTCTTAGAGATTTACAAAATAAAATTTGCCTCGTATATATGGACGACATTTTAATATTTAGCACTTCCCTTCAGGAACATATTCAAAATTTAAAACTAGTATTTGAAGATTTAAGAAAAGCAAATCTGAAAATTCAATTAGACAAATCTGAATTTTTAAAAAGAGAAACAACATTTTTAGGACATATTATTACCCCTTCAGGAATAAAACCAAATCCAGACAAGGTAAAAGCCATTTCCTATTCCTAAAATATAAAAAATCCTTTCTTGGACTTGTAGGATTTTATCGAAAATTTATAAATAATTTTGCAAAAATAACAAACCGCTAACTCGATGTTTAAAAAAAGGAAATAAAATTGAACACTCCCCTGAATTTCTAGAATCAGTAAATTTATGTAAAAATATTTTATCTAATGAACCCCTTTTAGCTTTCCCAGATTTTACAAAAACTTTTGTATTAACCACCAACGCATCTAACTTTGCGATCGGAGCTGTTTTATCCCAAAACGGCTACCCAATTTCATACGCGAGTAGAACCTTAAATCCGGCAGAAATAAATTATTCAACAATTGAAAAGGAATTATTAGCAATCGTTTGTTCAACTAAATATTTTAGACCTTATTTATATGGAAGAAAATTTATAATAAATACACCCCTTCAGTGGCTTTTCTCCTTAAAATACCCTCAGTCTAGATTAGTCCGTTGGAGACTAAAATTAGAAGAATTTGAATATGAAGTAAAATATATTAAACGAAAAGAAAACAATGTTGCAGATGCATTATCCCGATTTCCCCCAGACATTATCATTCACCAACTTCAACCCTCTACTTCTCAAGCCTTAGACTTACCTATTCTAGATGACGATACTCTCTCCATATTAGTAAATGTGGATAGACTTAACATACCTATTGACGAAGAACTACTTAACGATATTTTACTAGAACTTCCAGAACGTTCTCCTCCAGTATTACACATACCAGAACCCTCTCCTCCAGTATTATATATTCCAGAACCTGACCACAACGAAACAATACATACCTCGATAGAAAATCCAGTAGCAGAATTACCCATAACCGATCAACCGATAAACCAATTCAAATATCAAATATCTATCGCTCTAAATCCAAATCTTGTCCAACCTCATTTGCACAGACTAACCAGACCTTTTGATAAAAAAATCAATTTTTATAGTATTTAATCCTCAACTTTCAGACCAAAATAAAGCTAAAATATTACGAAATTTTCTAAAACCAAAAGAAATAAACTGTTTATATTTTTATGATCAAAAAGCTAGACAATGTTTTGAACGTCTAATACCAAAATTCTTTAATAATAGAATTAAATTTAGAATTTCCACACTAAAAACTCAAGATGTAGGTAGAAAAACTAGAATCCCAAATCAGATTAATAATGAAACAACATGAAGTAAATACAGTACACAGAGGCATTGACACTGTTTATAATTCTTTAGCAAAAACTCACTATTGGCCTAATATGAGAGAAACTATAACAACCTATATAAATAATTGTGAAACATGTAATCGAGCGAAATATGATAGACACCCACAAAACCGACCAATCCAAAAAACGGAAACACCCACTAAACGTTTCGACATTATACACATAGACATACTATTCTTTGATAAAAATCAATTCTTAACTGTTTTTGACACATTTTCAAAATTAGGACAAGCCTATCCTATACCTAGCAGAAATGCTATAACAACGACTAATACTATTCTAAATTACATCTCCATTACGGAAAACCAGTCAAAATAATCTGTGATCAAGGCAGTGAATTTAATAATAAAATATTTTCAGAATTTTGTCAACTACATAAAATAATTTTACATTTCACTAGCGTCAGTAATTCAAATTCTAATAGTCCAGTCGAACGTTTCCACTCAACAATTTTAGAATCCTTTAGACTTTGAAATTAGATAACCCTACTTTAAATCAAGAAACTCTAATTAAATTAGCAACGATTGGATATAATAATTCCGTACATTCTGTAACTCAAAAAACACCCTTAGAGATAATATTAGGTTCACCCCAAAACATACAAATAGATAAAAGAATAATTACCACAAATTTTATAGAAAAACAAAAACAAATTTATTCAAAATTATACGAGGACGTACAAAACAAAATTGAAGTGACAAAACAAAAAACTTTAGACCGGGTAAATAAAAATAAAACCGAACCACAAAAGGTCAAAATACAGACATAAAACAAGACCAAAATTTAAGGAAGCCATAGTTATGGGAGACAACGGCCCTACTATTCAAACAAAACAAGAAAAATTTCACAAACAACATGTCAAAAAATCAAAATCCCCTGATACTTCTCCTATCCCCTGATACTTCTCCTCTGTTGCAGGATAAAGATTTTACTGACAGTGACGACAATATTCCTTTGGCACGCCTTTTCCGAAATAATTGAATTACAGAATCCCATACTCCCCATTTACCTAGGTAAAGCAAAAATAGCTACACATTCACATAATTTCCTGCAGATAATAAATTTACAAAACTTATCAAATACTATTCAAAATTTGACTAATGGAAATCACTCAATTATGCAACTTGCTCCATTAATGGATAATATCAATAATAGATTATCAACCATATTTTTCCTGACTCGAAAAAAACGAGGATTACTAAATTTTATTGGTACGGGATACAACGAACTCTTTAACCCCATGGACAATCAAGACAGAGAACAAATAGAAAAGAAATTAGAAATTCTAGAAAGAAATCAATTTAATTTATGATCTCTATAAAAGGAACAATTAAGTTATTTAACCACCCTTTCATCGAAACTAAATAATACTTTACAGTCGTTAGATCAAAATGTTAGACAAGTAGCCAAAAGAATGTACAGCGCCCTATATGCTATTCAAGTCACAAGTATCGAAATTGAACTATTAGACATTATAAACCAATTAGAAGATATACAAGAGATTATCTTATTTTCACATCTAAATATTATCTCTCATAATATTTTAAATTTCGAACACTTACAAACGGTCTTTAAAAATCTAAAACAAATATACTTTACTTTACTTTAAGAATCCATAATCAAAGCCCCATTAAGCGACTATTACAAATTAGCCTCAATCAAAATACATATACACGATTATAAAGTTTATATCAACTTTCAAATTCCCATATTCCAAATACAAACCTATAAATATTTCCAAGTCTTACCTGTACCTTTGAATCAAAGCCTACTTCAACCTACTTACTTAAGAATCAACAAGAAATCTTCAACCAAAAGGAAGAATATACTCAAATCCCAGGCCTGTACTTATGCAACAACATCAACCTCAGAGACAACTGCATAAATTCGTCATCCTATCGACACATCCTAAATTCAAGGAAATTCCATTCACCAAATTCAAAATCGTTATATAGTTTACAACTCACAAGAAACTTTAGGAACATAAAATGCCACGACGAACAAATCATCCAATTCAACCAATATAAGTCATACCTCGTGTCCATTGAAGACACATGTACCCTGCAAATTAGAGATGAAAATTTTACGGAACGATGACACAGTTAAGCCAAGTTACATTACTACCACAAATTAGTCTGCCTTTTAATAACAGCAAAATTAAAATAAACTTGGAAAATATACAGCTAGATGAATTGAGTAGTTTAGCGGAGAGTATATCCAAGTAAAAGATCCAACCCCTGGTACTGTTTGACCAAGATCCATATCAACAACCACACTATATTATCATACTCGTAATTTTAATATTAATAATATATATTATTTTCAAGAAAAGAGACTCAATTACAAAAATAGCAATACCTAGAATTTTCCTACGAAGGTCAAACCAAAATGAGAGGACAACGACGTCCCAGGAAAACCCTGAAACACCAGGAATGTTATAAATTCAACGACTGGAATCACGTTTACTCCGATGATCTCCAGTCACCGCACCAGGAACAGCGACTCCCTGCTGTTTCCTTATTACCCTCCGTGAAGATGAACATCAAAATGAAGAAGCACCCCTGAGCCTTGGTTTCAGATGAGGACCCTAGATGTCTCAACCCCAGAAGGAGCGACTACCGCTCACTAGGACCCTGGTCGCTTCACCCCGTGAGCTCCCTCTACGACGGGAGGAATTATACATATACCCTTTTTGTACTATATATATAACTTTGATTATATTCTATTTCTTTGCTGTAACATATGGTTACCACAATAGTCATTTTATCTTATGCTGAGATTTGCATTTATTTCCATATATATAGAGTTCCAGATCTAGCTTAGCCTCAGTGTGAACTATACCTCTGTACCGCTTACTTTGAATAGACGTCGTTCGATTCTATAAATGTATTAAGTTATTTACAACGTTCTCGTTCGGTACATACTTAATTCACGTCGTCTTCTAAATTTCCTTCTAGTTGGTCTATGTATTTCATTTACTATCTGTTCTTTTACACTAGTCATTTTTGCTATAGAACACTGCAAAACGATTTCTGCCTACAAAGATAGTTGTTCTGCTGCAGTTATAAAGTGTAGTTTGTCTCCTTTACTTGTAGTATATCCAACAAGATCACTCGACTTAACAGCCTTACCAAAATTAAGAAACATATCACACTCTGCTGGTAAAATGTCTAGATGTTCTATTTTTCCAGATACGGGGAAGGCGTACTCGTCTTTTTGATTTTCCAAAATATAACACATTTTTTATTTTTTCATAGAACCAGTTATTTTTATAATACATTTACTGTGATGTGAAGAAGGTTCACAAATGTAAAATGAAAATGACTTCGGGGTAGATGTTAAAGTTGATGAATCATAAGACATAGGCCTATTCCTTAACATATGTCGACCAAGTTTATCGATAGGCATGTTTTTCAAACAACAGTTTACAACTGAATGATGTTTAATTTAGTATAATCTCTACTTTTTAAATTCTCTTAACTGTTAAAAAATTGATTGTATTTTGTTAGTATGCGAAATATTTCCAGCCATTTGTGATGCTATTAGCAAACGTAATCTATCAATTAACTCATTAGGGTCGTCAGATAGATATAATAAATTTTGTTATTACTTAAATCTAATAGTCCTCCTTTGGTGTACTGTTTCAATGATTGTGTTCTGCGCAATGGTCTGGCAGGAGGGGGAGGCTTAGCGAATCATTTTGGAATAGAAACTATACTAGTCTTCCTAATATTCCTTTCCTAATCAAATAAGGTTTGATTATATTTCTATATTTGTCACTTTGCGATACTTGCATCAGTTTTCCAGAGTTAAAGTGTATTCGATAAGCATTGGCCCGATTTAAAATATCCATATCCAAATCAGATTGTTTATATCCCACAGATTCTTTTTTAAAGAGTAACTCGTAAAGACCTGGTGTTCCAATATACGTTAAACGTTTAATATCATTTCCCACAATCTCTAAATTACACCTACAATTTTAAATTTTTCCGTATCTATATCGTGCTTTACTCCATATTGTCTATCATTCTCTGTTTCATCACCTCTCACAGATAAATCAATATATTGTCTTGGTAAAGGATCGTATGAATCTAAATAATCTTCATAGGCTTTGGTTTTTGAAAGCTCTTGGAGAAAAACTCGACTTTCGACCTCCTCTTCAATAAGACTACGACTGCTTTGCTCACTAAAGTCATCAGTTCTCGGTGCATGGTATCTTCCAAGAAACTAGGCATTGTCATGGGCAGTGAAGGTAAATATTTACCATAGGGATTAATGTTCGATCTTTTTGGTGTAGAAGTTGGCGTGGAAGATGGTGTTTCGGATTTGATTTCAGTCGGTTCTTATTTAACCACCACATCCGTTTTAATGGTGGACAAAAGTTTTTTCAACGGTTCCGTTATAGGTTTGTAATCCTTTTCCAGTTGAAACTGTGATTGAGCTAGATCGGATTTTAGACTTTGGTATTTTTGTCTAACGGATTTTCTGGTTATCACCAGTTGTTTTGCCAATTCTTTATTCATGATTGGTACACCAATGAGGTGCATATGTAACCACATGATTATTTATAGTCTAAGGAATTATGAAAGTGTCAAATTCTTTTCTGTAACGTCCAGATGTTACCGAGCAATCTTTATCGATAACGAGGGATCCATATTTATCATTCCAACAATCATTACATATAACCTTGAATTGCTGAAAGGACACATCCACATCCACATTGACGTGATCATCGTAAATATTCGTATTTAGGCTGATACAAGGATTTTGAGTACAGGTAAACATTTTCAAATCGCAAACCATTGGGATGTTCAAGTAAAGTTATTAATACATTATATATGATGTAGGTTTCTTAGGTAAATTAGGTAAACATTTATTATTTGCCACAGACTTTCTCTTACTACATAGGAATACACCTCCACGAATTGATTTTCGAAAGAAATGTAAAGCATCCACGTCTGTTAAGAGCTCTAAGCTATCCCCAGAATAAGACATCATCGCATCCCAGCTTAATGAAGGGGCCGTCAAATAATGAACCGGATCCAGTTTGTATTGTTCCAAACACACTTTTCTAAAATTTTCAAACACATCAGCTAGTAACAAGACGTCTGATTTTAGATACAGATCTGTGTATTCCGCTAATGTTCTGCAGTTGAAAGTATTCCATACATCTTTAGGTCTTTCATAATCATCATCAGAAAGAGCCTGCTTTGTTAAATTCTTATAAAAATTTTCTTTTATAGGTAATTCAGTTTCTTCTAATTTTTCTAACGAATTCACATAACTATAAGAAAAATCTCCTTTCCGCCTGATTAATTTGAACTTTTCTTCATCTGGAAAATATTTTCGAGTTTCGATACACTGATGGGATTCCAAAGTTTGACTCAGATTGTCGAGGGACTTGGACAGAAATCGAAAAGAATCTACAAATTTCAATCTCAGGTACGTATCTGGTTTTTTTGGATCGCCAGATTTCTCCACAAGGATTGATTTAGAAAATGATATGTAGTTTTCTTTGTTTCGAGCAATCACATAAATGGTTTCCTTCTTGGTAGCCAGTTTCTTAATAAAAAGCGAAGCATCGTAGTTGAGGTTGTGGAAAAAAATTGGAAGGAATTTTGGAATTTTGTAGTTCAAGTTGCAAACAGAATGCGTTGCAAAATTGAACCGTCCGGTTAAATGGGAATGATCCCTAGCTATTATATCCCAGGGCATAAATGGTTTATTGCAAATATGACAGCATTTTGCTGTATCAAAAGCAATTTTCTCTTCATCAGTAACAGGCAGCATTTCTTTAACATGTCCTAAATGGTTTGTGTACAGATCCAAAGCTACTTTATCAAGCTTTTCAACAAACATTTCTGCAGCGTTTGGTCCCCGGTATGACTCAAATCTTGAATACTTGTCATCAAAATCGCATTTCACATAAAAAGCGAAAGAGTATGGTACATGTTCACTTATTTGAGCCGTGAATGACTTGTCATCAGAAGGCTCGTTATGGTCAATGGGTTTTAACAAACTCTCAAAGTCGGAATAAATTATGAACGGTACTGGCAGATGCTTCTCAAAATTCACAAATTTTAGAATATTTTCGGGTACAGATTCCCCATACTTGTTCACCTTTAAATCAGTAGTTGGTAATTTTGTACACACGTGGTTACAATCATTTTCCTCGTGTGATTTCAATTGTTCCATTTCTCTAAAAGATTGTAGACATCCATCACAGATATGTAATCGCCCATTGTAATTAGATTTCTGTTTCGACACCAATCTTGATAAATCAGTTATGAGACAGTAGTGATTCACACCTGTAGTTGTGTCGGATTAAAGTAGTAAATTGATATGTGTAGGTTGCCGTCTTGAAGTAAAATGCAAAGGTCCAACTACTTCAGTAATCACTATACCATCTTTGAATTCTGACTCTATTCCAAATACATTGATCGATATATTATTCAAATTTTCAAATGTAGCAATGTCTTTGAGTTTCATAGGAAGTTCCAAACCATTAAAATTTAATAAAGTGTTATAATGTGAATACGAATTGGTCTTTGTTGGATCACCTTGTGAGGGAAATATTGCTGCGATAGCGGACCACGCAAAACAAGCACTATCATTGTTTTTAACATTTAGTACAGCTCGTTTTCTTGCAATATTTTGAGGTAGTTTAATATATGAAGATGCCGAAAGTGGTGTATATTTGTTTATGTTCACATGGAGAAATGTTATTTCCTTTAAAGTCCACCCTGAACTTTTTTCCTGGAACTCTGATGTTTGAGATGTTATCTCCGCTATAAGCTCTTCAAACATTGTTTGCAACTCTGTTGCTTCTGTCACAATTTTATTCTTTGTATTAAATGATTTTATCTTCGACATCTCCTTCTCAGGGATAATGTAAAATCCAAACACCTCAAACTTTATCTTGAGAGCCCTGTATTTTCGTAAATGTTCACTTCAAGCATCAAGCACCCCTCTTTTTGCAGTCACACTTGCTTTTGCTTGGCGAGGATTTAATTTTCTGTTTAATAACTGGGCATGCAATTTTAATATGCCTCAGTAAGTTAAATTTTCTAGAGAAGCACTTCTTACAATGTTCACACTTCATTGTGGAAGTTATAATGATACTTGACTACACATGTGTGCATTTTATCTTTTACCCCTACTGTTTCAAAATAGATAGCACATCTGGCATTTATGTCATACCTATTAATAAACAACATCTGGTTTTATTACTCCATTAATAGATCACATCTGGCACTGCGTTTCATTTGCAACTTGTTCAAACAAGATAAAAAAAAATAATATTCACAAACATATTTCATTTGTTAAGAAAAATCATGACATTATAAAATGTTCATAAAGGAAATATACATTGGTCAGAGAACAAATACATTTGGGTTTAATATGATAAAAACATCTGGGTTCTTCAAACAGAAGTGGCGGATGGTCTTGCAGTTCATATACAGGGTTGGACGAGTATTCTTTTATGTAGGCCGCCTTTTTTTTCTCCTTTTACGTATATTACATTATGTGCAGTTAGCCCACGGATAATGTTTGCAAAAGTGTGAAACGGAGTATATCCTTCATTCCAATCTATACAGTGGTTGTTATTTGTTAGCCAAGTAGCTTGCTTTTCAAACTTTGGTGGTAGATGCTTTTTAGGAAATGGAGGTTTAAAAATATAATGGGATATTTTATAACCGTTATATGCCAATAATTCTTTCACAATATTGCTTTCCACCTTAAATCCTTGAATGTCTATTACTAACGGCATATTTTTAAATTTGCTAATTTTTTTGTTACACTCACTCTTTCACTATACAGGTCAATTACCTTCTTCAGATTTTTGAGTTTTATTCTGTAATCTTGCTTGTAAACTGACTGTTTAAAACCGCTTTCATTAAATATCTATTAGATTTGTCTAACAATTTTAGTTCCCCCTAACACCCCCCTGTGTAGCTGAACACTTTATCATGTAAAATTAAACAATATGCAGTGGTGTCCTTAGGCATATTTTCACTTGTTTCAAATTCAATCCGAATAACAACAGATCCACTTTGAACGGCCTCTTTCTGTCGGGAGCAATCTATATGTACAATAGGGCAAATAGTTAAAAATTCTTCAGGTATACAGGTTCTTTCGCTGTTTCATAGTAAGATGCTCGAAAATTTGAAAACATCTCATACAGAGAAGCAAACTTTTTAGCCTTTAAATTTAAATAAAGATCTTGATATGGATATTTCTCACTATTTAAAAATACGCGAATATTGGTCAAGTTAATGTTGTCAAACCAACTCATGTCACTCGTAACTTTTTGTTTTTTGTTTTTCTGAAATCCGTCGATTACATGTCTGGGAGTTTCAAGTTTACTACTTGTTTTTACGGACCAGGAATGTTGGGTTGTTTCACTTAAAGATGGATATTCAATCAATTCCCATGAGCGAAAACCGAGCATAAGGTCAGTATTTTTTTTATAACTTTTGTTAGTGCCAGTTGTTGAGAAATGTCTACTGAAACGTGTGGGACTCTTCAAAATTTTTTATTAATTACAATTTTGGGTTTTTCAGTATCATCTTTACTAGTGATAGCATCTAAATCATTATTTGAACGTATCAAAACTAGTTCTTGTTTCATATTTATAATAATTTTTCTATAGTCTTCAAAAAAACCTAGTAACATGTTAAGGGGGATGTAAACGTTAAAATTTCCATCATCATCTGTAATTTTTTCTCCCATTTTATGTACTCTTGGAATCCATCCCGCGTTATGAAGCCTAACACTTTCCTTATCGGTGTAAGATAGATAGGCTTTAATTGTTGACGTTAATCCTACATTTCTATTAGTGTCGACTGTGACTCCATTTAATTCATAACGAATTTCTCTAAACAAGAAAGCAACACCATTATTGATAAACTTTAACTTTGTAGCTTTAGTTCCGTCATCTTTGGTTAATTTTCCCTCAATATATAAATGACTTTCGGAAGGTAATGTAAATAGATCAACCTCTTGGATAGGAATTCTGATTTCGTCATTATATTCCAATGATCCGGACACAGATGGTTGATAACTATGTAATTCGAAGTTTGTGATGGAGTTGTCGACATAGGGCTTTGATGTTACATTTAAAATATCCATTATACCAATACTTTAAACCCAAGGTTAGTTAAAAACGTATGATTCTTAGATGTTAACGCTTTGAATGTATTTTGCATACTAATTTTGGATCTATGTTTTTTCTTTTTATAAGACTTTTGGTTTGGATCTTCTTTATTATATCTAATCAGTATTTGAAACCTATTTAAATGGAGTCTAACGGTTATAGTTTCACCTCTAAAATTTATTAGTCTTCCGTCTTGATCCAGTACTTTTATGGTAATATTGGTTATCGTCTGGACACTGATTGGAAAATATAATATTGGAAGTGGGGATTCAACAATCATGTATCCTTTCTCAAAGCTCGAAAAGAACTGACAGAGTCATGTGTTTGACCTTTCGATAGAACTGTTTTATTAAATCCTAATACTTCGCCTTGTTTTAAAAAATTTATTTTTGTGAACATTTAATTGTGCTTTTTAATGTGTCCTTATCGAATGTTAAATTCAATTGCGTGTTAGGTCTTTTACTTTGTTAACAATTTAGCTAAATCTTCAAATTCGTACGATCTGGTTGGTATTGTTATTTCTTTATCGTCGTCATCATAATAAAATTTATTATTCACCCCTTCTTCAATATTTGGAATGGTCATAAACGTCTCAAAATCTGTTAATCCGATTTCATATTTATTGTTTTTTTAGATAAATAGGAGGAATAAAATCAGCGCTTAGAATAGAATTGTTTCCAGAAAGAGCAATGGTGGTTGTCATTGTCTAGATTTATAATGGTACATTCAATTTTATGTATTTTAGCAGATAAAGCATTACGCATAAACACTCCTCTGAAATACTGTATTTTTAACAGTTTAACATACCGAACGAGTTCTTTCTTGGTTAAGGCGTGATGTGGTAGCTTTATTGCAAGTTTTTTATATGGTGCAAGATATAATCCGCGACCCCGATACGGTTTAAAATACAGTCCTTTCCCTTTCGCTTCCATGACTTTGTTATGTCGCTGTGTTTCTTCCAATAACTGTTTGCTTGCTTTTGCATCATTGACAGCTTTTGCTATAGCAGCCGCACCACCTCCTAAAGCTACAAGAGCCCCCAAAAGAGGGAATAAAAGGGGTAAGAATCCACCAATTCGTTTAGGTGTCTTAATAATATGTTTTTTCTGCTTTTTCATCCCCCTTCCTTTTTAATTTATTTCTTTTTCTAAGACCCATTCCAAGTTTAGCTTTTGCTTTCATTATTCCAGTTACGCCTAGAGCTGCAAGTCTTTCTCCAACACTAGCGTCTTTTGATTTAACTCGCTCTCAAGCCTATTCTGCTAAAACCTTATCAGCCGGATGTCTCTTCTCAATATCTTTGCTCTCAGAGTACTTTCGATTGTGCTCAAGGCAGCTCTGATCTAATTTGTTTATACCTGGATCACCTCTGGCAAGTCGTTCAGAAACTTTAGTTCCTGGTCCGCAATAGTTATAACCTGGTATGTGTAATTCAAACGGCAATTTATCAATAAGCGTGTTCACTAAACCCTGACTTCTTCTAATGTGTTTTCGCTTATGACTGACTACCGTTGGCGTGTGTATCAGCATTTATATAGATGTCTTCTATCCCAAAATTCAAAGAAAACTGTTTATCTAAAGCAAAAGCGTCCTATAAATAGTTTTTCTACATACAGTACTTTTTTAGTAGATGTCAAACAATGAGAATAGTCAAACAAAACTTCTCGTTACCAATTACCAATCATGAGCAGACGGTACAAGATAGTTATCAGAAGCACAACGGTCTTTTTGGAGGTCGTTCCAAACGATGTTTAATTGTTGGTCCCTCGGGGTATGGAAAAACTAATGTTATGGTTACATTGTTAGATCATCCCAAAGGTTTAAGATTTGAAAATGTTTATATATATTCCAAATCTCTTTATCAACCGAAATATCATTACCTGAGGAAAATATTTCAACCTCTTAAGGATGTCGGATATTATGAATATGGAAAAGAAGAAGACATTATTCCACCCAATCAAGTAAAACCAAACTCAGTTATAGTATTTGATGATATTGCATGCTGTAATCAAAGCCCCATGAGAGACTATTTTTGTTTCGGACGACACAAAGACACAGATTGTTTCTATCTATGCCAAACATATGCATCTATACCAAAACAACTCATCCGTGACAATGCAAATCTAATTGTAATTTTTAAACAGGACAATACCAACCTTAAGCATATATATGAAGATCATGTGACAACAGATATGTCTTTCCAACTGTTTAAAAAGATGTGTAGTATATGCTAGAAAAGTGGGTACGGTTTTCTTGTTATCGACAAAGATTGTTCTTTAAGAAGTGGACGGTATAGAAAGGGGTTTGAGGATTTTACCATAAATATTATAAATACATCTACATATATCACTCTCAATCATTATTTAACAAAACAGCAACGAACAAAGAGTTGGCTAAACAGCTGGTTACAGCCAGAAAAGCAGTAAAGTAAAAATTTCAAAGTCTAAAATCCGATGTGGCTAAACACAGGCTCAATTAAAACAAACTTATCAACCCATTACTCAACCTCTGCAACAGCTTATCACCACAATAGGTACAACAAAGGATTTTATTCCAAAGGTGGAAGCAAAAGAAGAATCACCTTATGAATCTACACCCAAAAGACCTAAGAAATCCATTAAGACCTCACCCCACCTTTCTCTGCTTGAGACTAGTCTAACAGAAAAAACTCCAAAACAAAGAACGGGTAAAACCCCTTTGCTACCTACAGAAGTACCTTTTCTAGAAATTGACGTAATCTCAGAAAGCAGAATTTCCGACGAAGATTGTTTGCAAGATCGAAGCATTACTGAAATATTAGAACAAACTAAGCAAGCAGTGGAACAGTACGTAAATACACCATCCTATCAAACCTACCTGGAGGATTTTCACGAGTTACCCAGAAAATATATAAACGATGGTGTTAGGGATACCCAAAATAAGTTTGATCATCACTATGGGATAATTCATGATTTAGAAACAGATAAATTATATCTCGGACTAACGCTAAAACCTGTTAATCTTATTGGAAAAGACGTTAGACTAGAAGGGATAACATATCCTGGCACTCCAGGTCTTTACGAGCTACTATTTAAAAAGGAGCCCATAAGTTATAAAAAGGACGATTTAGGTCTATATGGATATTTTGAAACGAACGAACGCATACCACAAAAATAGTTCAACAAAATATACTACTATATTGGACCATACTTACAAAGAGCGGGAATTACAAAAGTAAAGAAAATTTCAGCCACAAGACCACCATATACTCGACAAACAAACAAAAAAGGTGGAAGACTCCTCCTTAAAATCATTTAAGAAAAATACCGACTATGTATATTGGGACAATGTCAACAAATTAGTAGATAGACTGCGTTTGCTGGTAGCATCAATGACTGCTGGTAACACTGGACATGAAAATGAATTGGTCTCAATCGTCGACGAGTTAAGAGAGGCTAAAATAATCGCATAAATTAAACTTACTTGTAGAAATATTAACAGTATTGTGCAATATGCCGATTAATAAACTTTTTTAAATAAAACTATCACACATTACTGTATTTTACCGATCTATGGAACATATTGTAGAGTTATATTTACACGCCCCTCGGAAATTACTCCTATAGGTGCAAGTTATAATTTAAATTATGGGGAAGACATTTACCAATTTCCGTTAGCGGCTGCAGAAATTGATGATGTACATATTCACCCACCAAACACATTAATATTGGTAAATGATAAGATATTTACAAAAAATGATTTAATTGGGTATACTTTCTAAAAAAATGATAAATTAAGGTTAATTAACATCTCCTTTATCAAAATTGCACCAAGATTTCCTATAAAAGAAAGATGCTTTGTTCAGTTTGTTTTGAAGTGTGAAGCATGAGCACCATCAAAGAAGAAGTAGTGAACGAGATACACAGACCACCTAGAAAAAAATTTCGTAGGCGACGTGTTATTGTCAAGGGACTAAATGATCTTATTCAAGGAGACTTAGTAGAAATGATTCCTTATGCAAAAATAAATAAAGGTTTTCGATACATACTTATAGTTATCAAGGTATTTAGTAAGTTTGTCTGGGCGGAACCAGTTAAACGAAAAACTGCAAAAGAGGTGAGAGATGGAATGCGTAAGATTCTCATGCATATGAAAATTAAGCCTCGTAATTGTCAAACCGATTTGGGGAAAGAATTTTACAACAAAGATTTTAACGACTTAATGACTGAATTTAAAATCAATCACTACAGCACTTACTCTGCCTTAAAAGCTAGTGTAGTGGAACAGGTTAATCGCACTTTAAAAAATTGAATGTGGAAACAATTTAGTCTCCAAGGAAACTACAAATGGATAAATATTTTACAAGATATTACTAAAAAATACAACGATACTCCGCACAGAACACTTGGTGTACCTCCAAGCAAAGTAAATAACACAAATGCCAAAACAATTCTTGACACTGTTTACAACCGTATTAAAACTGTGGATCCTAAACCTGCAAAATTTAGATAATTTTGTACGAATTAGTAAATACCGAGAAGCATTTTCGAAATACGGTATACTCTAAACTGGTCCAACGAAATTTTTCGGATTGCCAAAGTCAATAATACTAATCCTACTACATATTTACTTGAAGACCAAAGTGGGCAGGAAATAAAAGGCGCCTTTTGTATAAAAGGCTGTATAGAAGGGTTGCAGAAAACCAAGCATCCGGATGTTTATCTCGTCGAAAAAGTTGTACGAAGAAATGGAAATCAATACTTAGTTAATGGCTGGGATTGGATAAAAAATTTAATTCATATATTAATAAAAATGAATTAGTATAATGTATTCACATTAGTTTAAATAAAACACATGATTTTCAAATATATATCTTTTTATTTTTCTGTTTCGCTATTACAAAATCTTTCATTATATATTTTAGACCTATGGGTTGGATCTAATACGAGATTAATTATTCTGGAACTTGATTCTATTTTCCTTTGAAAACGATATCGGTCAGCAGCTACATACTCCCAGTATTTCTTCCTAGAAGCGCGGTAGGCGTGGTTCCAGGCCACCATTAAATGCACTTGATTCATTGAGGGTACATTCTTTTTCAAATATCTCTGGATATAAATATAACACCTCGAGTATCAAAGACACATTCTGACTATTCGGATTTTCTTCAGGTCTTAGAATGTTTAAGGCGTTTGAGAAAAGATTACCTGTCTGCTTTTGTAATCCACTTTTTAAAACATTTTTCATCATTTCAGCTTGATATTTTATAAGCGGTAGTAGCTCCCACAAGTTACACACTGTTTCGAAACCCAAATATAAATTATTCCAGTCTCTTTCTAAACTGATCACTTGCTTGGTGGAGAACCGCTCAAAATGTATTGTAAAGCTGTCTGTAGTAATATAATCCATTCTATCAAACATGTAGAAATAATTGCTAATAATGCCTTGATGGGATAACAGGTCACTCCATTCTTTTAAAGTGAATATTATTTTATCACTCTTTGTTCCAGCAAAAACTATACATGGCTCATAGTTGAAATTTTCACACACAAATCGATTTTGTATTGGATTTATTCAATGCAAAACTTTGAGCACCAATAATTACATATTTATTACTGCTCCGCACTGCACTGGACTGAAAATTAGTGGATGAAGCTATTTTAACTACTGATGAGTCTCAATCGCATTCTCTATTAAAAGGATATCCCCCACTACTATACCAACAGGTGTCGTTTATTTCTAAAGCTATAAATGATTTCACGCCGAATGCGACCTATTTTTAGATATAATATAATGCCAGATGTGCGTTCTATTTTTAGAAATGACGCAATGCCAGATGCGCGAAATGTGCGTTCTATTTTTAGAAATGACGCAATGCCAGATGCGCCCCAGATGTGCGTTTTATTTTTAGAAATAACGCAATGCCAGATGCGCGCCAGATGTTCTTTAAGTAGGTCATTGCTCCTCTCTTATAGTTATTTACTCCTGCTCCTTTATTTTGTCCTCTTATACTTCCCCTACTGTGTTTGTAAAGTTCACGGGTACCCCCCCTCCAAACTGGATCCCCCTTCAAAGTTACACCCTGTATATAAAATTCTTTCCATGTATTTCTATCAAATTATTCTTTTTTAACGTTTGTTGTTGAATTTATATCGCTACCTAAATCTCTCTGTAAACACAGTGTTTCCTTGAACCGGTGTGAAAACAGCAGTCAAAATCAGCAGCCCAAATGCACGGAAATAGCCGAGCGGCCATAGACGTACGTTGCCATTGCATGAAAGATCAAAAGTTCGAACTGAGAGCCCATCTCAACAATAGACTATTTAGTGTGACGTCACACATTTAGACTACCCGCAAATTGTCATAATTGAAATTATACAGACAGAATCTGACCTTTATGTACTACTACTACTATGTATTTACATAGATATTATAAAAAAATTAACAAATTAATTTATTTTTTCAATAACACAGAAGTATATCAGAACAAACCAGAACGGTTTTCGGGTCACAATTTTCCGTTGGTAGGATTATCAACGGGGATACAGGCTGTCCTTATATAAAAATTCATGGACCGGCAGAGGATCCCTGGGGTCCAAACGAGGCAAAAACTGTAAATTTAAATGGAAAAAATTCTAACTATTACACGCCTTTCGGGAAACAATTTTCCCTTGGTAGGATTATCAATGGGGATACAGACTGTCCTCATATAAAATTTCTGGAAACAATTTTCCTTCTGAAATATAACTGGTCTGCTACTTCCTGCTATTGCAGCATTAGTACGCGGGTTAGTTGTTTCGTGCAGTATTATTTATAGATTTAATAGTGAGAGGTCTGCATTTAAGTACCTGCTGCAATGTAGGTCGCTTCCTGCAAGTCGGGCTGCTTAGGCCGAGCAGAAAGTACCAGACTACTTATATCTCCGAAGGAAAATTGTTTCCCAAAAGGCGTGTAAGTTAAAAAAAAATTCCATTTAAATTTACAGTTTTTGCCCCCTTTGGAGCCCAGAGACCCTCTGCCAGTCCCTGAAATCGTGTATGAGGACAACCTGTTCCCCCTTTGATAATCCTACCAAGGGAAAATTGTTTCCCAAAAAGCGTGTAAAAGTTAGAAATTTTTTTCCATTTAAATTTGCAGTGTTTGCCCCCTTTGGACCCCAGAGACCTTCTATCAGCTTATGAAATTTTATATGAGGACAGCCTTTATCCCGCTTAATAATCTTACCAAGGGAACATTGTTTCCCGAAAGGCGTGTAAAAGTTAGAACTTTTTTCCATTTAAATTTACACTGTTTGGATCCCAGGGACTCTTTGCCAGTCCATGAAATTTTATATGAGGACAGCCTTGTGTCCCCGTTGATAATCCTAAGGAAGGAAATTTTTTCCCCGAAAGTCGTGTAAACGTTAGAATTTTTTTCTAATTCACTGCTTTTGCCTCCTTTGGGTCCGAGGGACCCTTTGCGAGTCCATGAAATTTTTCACTAAAGGATTTTTTTTTGTGACAAACTAAAAGAATTATATAATTACATATTATATTTTGACAAGTGTCATTTTATAGAGGTGAAGACTGAATTTTTAAATACTTTGGTCATTCCTCTTTAATAATAATATATAATATCTCTACCCCTCATTCTAATCACAGGGATTAACCCAGAAGTCGGAGACTTGTGCGGGAGAAGGGGCGGCATATTATTATTAAGCAGACCGCATTTGCGCCTAGGAACGACTTACGTTGGTAGGCCCTAACCACTATTCAGTGCAGGAATGAGGGAAACCTGAAAAACCTCATTAATTAGGGGGGTAGTCTAATATCAACCGGTATCAATCTCTCACATTAACCCAAGCCAACATTCTTCCACCCTACCATACCCGCAAAGAGGGCCCCAAATCTCTCCACGAATATAGCTTACATACGGTCTACCGGCAGCTGGGCTCGAACCAACACCGATCTAGTCATCTCGATTCAAGTACTGACGCCTTAAACCGCGCGACTACGAACCGAGCCCAGGAGAAACCGCAAAACAATCTTCCTTTGAATCTTATCCTTGTTACGCCGTTTGGGTGTTTTGAACTCTGGCGAGTTAGCTTATACTTTTGACGGTCGAGGTAGTTTGGCTGTGCATAAACACTGCTACTTGACTGAGCCGTCGATTGTCTGCCGTTTCACAACGTTGTATTCATAACCATCATTAAAGAGAATATACCGTGTGCATCCGTCGACCTGGTGAACTCTGTCGAATTACAATTTTTCCGGATACCGTCCTATTTATCGGTTACTTGTTTTGGTTATATATATACTGGGTGTTCCCTCTAAGACTATCAGTGCTTATATCTCAGAAACCATTATAGCCAGTGCAAAGAAATTTGGTGTACAGACACTAGATGGCGAGTAGATGATATCATCATACAGGGTGTTCAATTTTTCAGGAAATCGATTTAATTTGGCTTTTTTAGTTAGTCAACCCTGCTAAAACTTATGTTTTTGGAATATACTTAATTATAAACACTGACAAATCTGATACATAAACATTCAAAATTTTTTAAATTACCATAAAAAAAACTCCAAAAAGTAACCAAATTTCATTGTTTTGTCTTGTAAAATGTGTATAGCCTTGAGCCAGACTTACACAGAAGAAACTAACATCGGTGAACGTCAAATCTATGAATCGTCAAATATTAATAGCATAAAGTATTTTATTGGATATAAATAACGCTAAATAATGTATTTAATGCAATTTACGTATGCACAATGGTGCTATTGAGACTTGTCATTTCATTGTTCGATGCCTACCTTATTACGTTACATTGCATATATTGCAACAGTCAGCTTTCACCATTTTTAAGATATTCTAATGAGATGTTTTCGTACTGTACATAGAATTATGAAATTAGCTTATTTTGCTTAATTTTATTCGTTTAAAGGTTTAAAGCCCACGACAGACAACAACTGAATTTAATGTCTTATATAATAACTCTTCAAAGTGAGTTAGGGACTTCTTTATAATATTATCCATCATTCCATGTTTAGAATTAATTCTAAGGAAATGTCTGTGTGATATTTTTTGTTTATTCTGATGTTATGAATCGTTTTGTTTCAATGTAATCTGTGGCACTACACACATACCTGAAAGATAAAAATAAAACATTAATTACAAATTACTATCTAGCTTTACATGACTACGTGCTAGGTACCTTCTGGGTCTAGTAAGATTACAAGTGATTCTTATAGCAAAAACCAGTTGCTTTATTTTAGTTCTGTATCATATGAAATACAGAAATTGTAGTACATTGTTTACTATTTTAACAGATGCACAGTCCTTTTTAGATATACTTTATCCATGAATAACATAAATAAAGTGCTGAAATATGTGGACACAACAAATCATTTCTAGGTAATGCTTTAGTGACATTTTTTTGTCTGGCAAGTTCAGTTCTGACCACGTTCTGTCTCTCAGTTCAAGGACAAACGCGTTCATATTATAATGAAAAAAGTAGTAAGTCGTTTTGTTCGAATTTATTTGATGCTAAATAAATCAACAATTATTACATCAGTTGGAAAAAAGGAATATTCTTTACTTATTTACACACTTTTGTAAATTATTTTGTGATATAAAACACGGGTACATAATTATTATGAACACTGCAGTAACATAAAAAAAACAATTTACTGAAGTTTTATTACATTATAATGGAACAATTTAACATCTACAATCTACAGACATTTTACACAATATTTACTCACTATAATAATATTCACCAAAAGCCTCAACTCAAATCTCAAATTTTTATCGACAAGTCTCAATAACACCACTGTGCATACATAAATTGCATTCAATACATTATTTAGCGTTATTTATGTCCAACAAAATACTTTCTGCCATTAATATTTGACAATTCATAGTTTTGACATTCACCGATGTTAGTTTCTTCTGTGCAAATCTCGCTCAAGGCTATACATAGCTTACATGACAAAACAATGAAATTTCGGCACTTTTTGGAGGCGTTTTTTATGTTAAATTTTAAAATTTTTGATTGTTTATTTATCAGAATGTGTTCATAATTAAGTATATTTCAATTTAAACATAAGTTTTAGCGGGGTTGACTACAAAAAAATCAAAATTAAATCGATTTCCTGAAAAAAGGAGCACCCTATATAAGAATTGATGTTATCATCAGATTGTATGCGCCATCTAGTGTATGTATACCAAATTTCGTCGCACTGCCCATAATGGTTTCTGAGACATAAGCACTGAAAGGGAACACCCGGTATATACAGGGTGAGTCAGTCATAATGTCATTAATTTTAACCACGTATTCGGGAGGCCTAATAAAGGCAAAAAATCGAAAATAAAATTTGTTTACCGACCTTAAAAAAAATAAACAAATCAGACTATAAAAATCGGTAACGCGACGCTCCTGGTGCGCTACGAACTTTCTGATGACGCACCCATACCACAATTGAATGCCGGATTAAACATCGTTGCCATATCATGTTATCGTCTAACACTTTAACGTGTTATTCAAATTTACCCCCATTTAGCACTTTCTGCATATCCCGCATTTCTTTCCCCCGAAATTTGTAGATCACGCCACACATTTGGCGGGGGGATGGAGAGAATACAAGCAGTAAGCAGTAGTTTGTTTATTTCGGTCTCGCGTATTCGTCGTAAATTAACAATGCATAATTTAACAAATTTTCTGAATATGCGGAAATAGTAGTGTTATACGGAGAGTGTTTACCAAATGCGAATGCCGCTGTTACGGAATATTGAAGATGTCTACCTACCAGATGCGCGAACTTTGTGTACCTAAGTGCCTTCGCGATACGGGTTCTGTGAAATTGCGTCGGGGGACACTGTTTTAAATTTAGTTGAGAGCAGCCTACTATTTCTACAAGAACCATTTCCAGGCGATTCGAGATATCCTAAAGCAAGGTCTGCAGAATATTACAAGAAAAACTCACTGAACTCGCATCATTTTCAGAAAGTTCAAGTTTTAGATATTTTAGAACCTGCTGATTTCCCCAGTCGTCTTGAAATTTGCAATTATTGGAATCAAAATCAAATTGCAGCTCATCCTAATTTTATTAATTAAGTGCTTTGGGCGGATGAGTGCAGTTTTACTCGAATTGGAATTGGAAAACAGGTTAGTACCATACTACTTAAAAAACAATAAATTTCTAGGCAAGATGTACGTAACTACAAACTGAATAATTAATTGTACTTGCGAGTAATACTAAAAATTCATATTTATTTGTAAAACGTAGTGAAAACGTAATATTAAAATTATTAAACTGTAATAACCTAACATTCGAAAACATTTATTTATTATCTACATTTGTTTTTATTAACAAATAAATCAATATTTAAGAAAAATTCATTCATGTATCTAGATTTAAAAAAATAGTTTTACTCCTTGTCGTTAAATAACAGTACAAAAACTAGGTAACTAGGTTATTGACCTAAGAATACGGTAGGTCAAGATTAACTCTCGATAACTTTTTTGAGCATCAGATCAGAGGCGTGCCATTTCGGTCTTGGACAGTTTTCTGTCGACAACACGATGGTTTTTTATTACTTAGTATTTAAACACGAAATTTTCAGCATCTCTTAATAATTTACCCATTGGGTATAGGTTTTTTATGTAATGTACGTAAATGGTTTATTACTCGGTTTATTATTAGATACATTGAAGTTTTGTGATTTCAATGTAACTAAGCTAATTTCAGTCATAACAGCTACATTTGCTGAGATGAAAATCCACACGCTACTTGTCGGTTTAGCTTTCAGAGGCGATTTTTTGCCAACGTATGGGCAGGAGTGTACGGGTATCATTTGATTGGACCGTATTTTCTACCGGAAAACCTGAGTGGACCGCGTTACTTGCAATTTTTAATAGAATTATTTGATTATTATTATTTGATTTCATTGGATATTAACATTTTAAAGTATTATTGGCTGAAGTTGAACTGAGCAAGAAAAAATGATATTCTAAAATAGTCAGTACATCCATTTATTTGTGATGTCTAAAACCTAGGTAAGTACCTAGGTACTAGAAAAATATTTCAACTTGGCAACATTGCATCAGGTCGACATGGAGTTGAACTGTGAGCTATAAACGACCAAGGCTGTGAGCGGTCAGTGGCAGTCTGAAGATGGGGTTTAAACAATGATTTGAAAAAATTTTTTTTCGGCATTTAGATTTTTTTTAATCGCGTATTCGCATTATACTCATTATTCCCTATCTCCTCTTAAAATTAATGACATTATGACTGACTCACCCTGTATATATACAGATAAAAGATAATATGTTAATGTTTACATATATTATTAGAAGAAAAACAAATATTTATCTCAATTTATACCGGGTGTTCCCTCTAAGACTTTCAGTGCTTATATCTCAAAAACCATCATAGCCAGCGCGATGAAATTTGGTATACAGACACTAGGTGGCGCATAGAAACTGATAATAACATGAATTATTATACAGGGTGTTCCATTTTTCAGGAAATCGATTTAATTTTGACATTTTGGTAGTTAACCCCGCTAAAATTTAAGTTTAAATTGAAATATACTTAATTATTCTGAAAAATAAACATTCAAAAATTTTAAAATTTAACATAAAAACGCCAAAAAGTATACTTATATTCTAAAGATAGTGATGAAAAATGCCGTGACAAAACATTCGTGTGGATCCGAATAAATATTTATTATGTATTCAACGCTGAAAATGTAGTGGTGTTCCAATTTATGTATTAGAAAAATTAATTCAGACAGGAAAAAGGCAAATGATTGGGTACCATATTTAGACAATTTTAAAAAATTGGGAAAAATCTACACTTACCTGCAAAAAACAATTAGTTGTATGTCCTATACCACTTGGCAGAATTTTATCTCGTAACATAGCATTTATAACAGAACTTTTTCCATTAGATGTTCTTCCAAAAAAAGCTACTTTCATATGATCTCTGCAGAGCACATCCCTAATACCATGAACTTTGTTAATAAATTCTTCAGTTTGTTTTACTTTTTCACTGTTTACTATTTTCTGATCATTTTCTACTTCTAAAAAAATATTTTGTTGAACTAATACATTCAAGTAAATAAAATAATGTAATACATTTCAGAATATGATAAGAGTTTATTAAATTATTTGTCAGTTAATTATTTTACAAAACTACGCTCAAGTCGAGTCCCGAATAAGATATGGTGACTGTTTTTGGGGAAACTACTTTTTCAACTTCTGTGTTTTTGTCTCAGAAGCGTATTTTAAGATGTATTTTTAATTTGTCCAACACTCAATCCTGTAGACATATATGTAAGCAATATTTTATTCTTACATTACCAGGACTGTATATTTTTGAAGTTTGTATGTGTTTAAAAATTTTAGTAAGTTCGTTATTAATAGAGATTACCATAATGTCAACACAAAACAGAAATATGATTTCCATGTTCCAACAGATTGAGAGTAACTTTTAATTCACCTAATTATATAGGTTCTTTATTGTTCAACCGTTTACCTGACGATATTAAAAAAATTAAAAACGTTTTTAGTAACTAAATGTTATTATTCTGTAACAGAATATTTGAAATGTTTAAGTTAGCTTTTAGTAGTATGTAGACTATTCCTATACATGTATCTGTCATGTCTAAATGGAAAATAAATTTATTATTATTATTATTATTATTATTAATCTTCCCAGATTTTAAGATTCTTATGGATAGACAAACCAAACATGTAACGATGCAAACGTCAACTAATGGAGTGATTTGTCTGCTTTATTTGAACTTGTTCAGTTTATCTTCAATATTTTAGCGCCGAAGCTATAAACAGTAGTAAATACTTTAAGTAATAGTGGTACCAATATAAACATATTTGACTAAAGATGAAGAGCTCGTGACATGTAAATCCATGTAATCTATGTATAGTAAACTCTCCATTAACGGGCACTTTTGCATAACTCCTTTACATTTCAAGCTCCCATCAGCAGACACTAAACAATAGGCACTGACAGTATGTTTTTCGAATCAATTAAAACATTTCTTTCAATTGAAAATGTTTAAGAAATTTGTTCTTAATTTTATTACAATTTTATTTGAAAACTGGAAATTCCCATTCCAACAAAAGGAACAAAGATAGGATTTCTATTTATAGTCATAATATACTTGGAGCGATTTAAGTGCAATGTGATTCAATGATTTATTGAAACCAGAAACATTTCCAAAAAAGGAGACTTTTTTAAAATTGTGGGTACAGCAATAGGCCCAATTGCTAATGAAATCATTTATTATAATAGCTTTATCTTGTAAAATGTAGTTAAGTTTTCACATTTTTCTTAATTTCATTCATAGCAGGAAAATTTCTGCACTGATTTTCTCGAAATTCTCATAAATGCATTAACTATGAAAATGGTTCTAGAATTATTTTAGGTCTAGTAAAATTCTTATGTGTAGTTCTAGAGTTATTTCACATCTAAAGTGTCTGGGAAATGTATTTAAAATGTAATTACTCACAAATTATGTTTTCATAGTTTTCAAAATGGAAGAGATATTTTGTTCTTTATCAATGCCACTAGAGGTCGGTTTTACAATAATAATTAAGGATAAATTAAAATTTCTCTTTTACAAGTGCTGCTATTATGTAAATTTCGCATATCTAATTTAATTTTGTTTTAATATACAGTGCCTTCAAAAATGTCCCAGACTCATAATCTTGATCTAGACAAAAGACAAGATAATATAGGTATTTATCGAGTGCTAAACAATTGTATTTTTAATTAAAATGAAAAAAATATTAATATTTTTATATTTCAGTGGCAGGAATACCCAATTAAACAAAAAAGTAACAAAAAATGTCACTAATAAACAATTAGACAATAAAAATATTTAAGATTGATTATTTAGTAAAATTAAAAAATTGTGTTTGTAATTTTTACATCATAGTTTAAGTATAGGTAGAGCCATCTATTGGTTTGGGGTATAAATAATTAGATTAATTTTTGTGGAATTAAAAACAGAGAAAAAAGAGAGAACAAAAAATTAGGCGAATTAGACGGTTGATGAAAATTTGTGGCTGGCGTAGAGAATTT
Organism: Monochamus alternatus; assembly: GCA_037114965.1. Classification (NCBI taxonomy): domain Eukaryota; kingdom Metazoa; phylum Arthropoda; class Insecta; order Coleoptera; family Cerambycidae; genus Monochamus; species Monochamus alternatus. The sequence goes on from CM073430.1 coordinate 44,354,165, forward strand.
GGTAGCTAGTGAGATCTGTCCACAATTTTGATATTAGTTAAAAAAATTTAGGTTCTAAGGTGCTATAAACTCTGAAGATCAAACATTTATAGCATTTTTTCTTTTCTTAGTTATTAGTAGTAGAAATACCTTTAAAAGAGCGAGGCTAGAATAAGTTTCCTGAGTTAGAGGCCAGTCGTGTGACGTCACATGCTTGCTGAGATGGCTGCGGACGCCCCGCTGCACTCGTTTTTAGTTTATAAAACTATAGTAGCATTAAGAGTTTCATGGTGATAATAATCGTACGATCTAGACACATTGCAGACCAGCGAGTATGTGACGTCAAATTCATTCAAACGGAGTAAGCAATGTGTTGGATCCCTGCTGCATTTCCAATAGATTTTTTTTCAAAATAAACTTCCTATTTTGTATAAAATGGATTTAAAGTATTTTAATTAATTTATATATATATGAGTTGTGGGAATTAGACCATAACAGAATAGTTAGAATTGCCCATACATTACCCCCGATTACCACACTCGTCCTATACCGAGGGAGTGCTGAACATCAAAGGCGGCAGTAGTGACTGTCTAATCACTTATAGGTCTAAAACGAAAGCATACATTTTCTTTTGTTTATATTTTATAAAAATTCATTCCAAGAGGTTTATTAAGATATAATTCTCATGCATCAATTAAGTTTACTCTATACATAGTACTCGTAGTTTAGTATTTAGATTTTATCTGATAACTGCAGTCGATAGTTTTGATAATGGGGAATGCCACTATGTTGGAAAAGTTTTTGAAAACTCAGTAAATTACATTGTTTTGAAAATATATGAAGACCATATTCGTTGTTTTTTAAATTAAATTAAATTTAAAAAAAATATTGTCAAATTAATGTACATGTGACGTCAGATGTACATTTTTAACATGCGGCAACAGAGCATGCAACTTGTCTTAGAATAAAATAAATGAAATGCAGTACTGTATAAATAGAGACAGATATAGTGCCTGTAAACATCATTTGTCACTTCCGTCCAGAGAAATAGAGGAGAGGAGAACGAGCTTCGACGAGTGCGCATCCACATTTCACTAGGACGCTACAGGTACTGCCATTTTGAAATCATGTACGTCACACTTTTAAGTCAAGATATTTACAGATAACGGTCGGACGGGAGACTGAACGTTTCGTATTTCTCTGATTGTCATGCATTGTTGCCAGCTGGTAAAAATGTACGCGTGACGTCATGCTGTTTTAAATAATTAAAATCTCTCATAAAACTGCATATTAGTCCAAATCCTATTACATGTATCCAATGTTTTTTAGAGTACTCTCTAAAAATGCAAAATACCAAATTTAGTGGTATTCCCCATTATCTCAAATGATAAATTTGTTTCTCCTCTCTCGTCTTTACTGCAAAATAATAGTTTATTCTTCTTCATTATTAAAAAAATCGTATTGCATTTTGTGTTTATTTTTAGTTGCCAAAATATTTTAGTGGTGAGAAGATTTATTAGGTATATGAATTTAAACCACTTAATAATGTTATTAATTTTAACCATGTATTCGGAAGGCCTAATAAAGACAGAAAATTGAAAAAAACCATTTACTCTACATTTCAAAACATAAACAAACCAACACTAACACGGCGCTTCTGGTACGCTACAAATTTAGGAATAGTGATGAAATTTCATTTTTAGTTAAGTAATAATCAGAAATAATGGAGCAGGTTTTATGGCATTAAAAGGTTCTGCGCAGAAGTTGTACTGACATTTCCAGTATCAGCTCTGTTTTTAAGTGCCCATATGTTTAACAATTATTGTTAGCGAGGTAACAAGTATTTATTGGTTTATTAAATAATACCATGTGGAACATTTTGGTGATGCGTGTACTGGCATCTTAGAAACTACAATGATACGAAAATGGGCAGTTGGGGGAAAAAAACTTAATGACGCTTGCAATTAGATCTAGGTTTTTGAAAGTTAATATGGCGTTATTCGTGTGTAACTTTTTTATTTAGAGGACTTTTTAAAATCTGAAAACACTTTTCCGCAGCAAATTTTTTCGAATTTCGCTGTATATTTAGATTTTCAATGCGACGTTTCGGTTGCAAGAAAATTCAAATTCAATATGGCGACCATATCAAAAAATTAAGTTAATGATGGTTTTGCGCAACCGTAACTGTTCGAAATCCTAATATTGTAAATTTCTTAATTAGATTCTTAACTTATTATTATTTAGTAAATATAAATTATGATTAAATTAAGCAAATAGCAAATATAAATTATAATTAAATAGCAATAGCAAATATAAATTATAATTAAATTAAATAAAAAAGTTACAGACGAATAACGCCATATTAACTTTTTTTCAAAATAACAAAACCTAGATCTAGTTGCAAGCGTCATTAAGTTAGCAACAGAATTTTCCCCCAACTTCCGATTTTTGTATCTCTTATAGTTTCCAAGATGCCAGTATATCCATGGTATTATTTAATAAACCTTTAAATACGTGTTACCTCGCTAAGAATAATTGTTAAACATATGGGCACTAAAAAACACAGAGCCGATACTGGAAATGTCAGCACAACGCCTGCGCAGAGCCGTTTAATGGCATAAAACGTGTACCTAAGAAATGAAATTTCATCACTATTCCGATCTGACCGGCTATTATAATTGTCAACAATGCACTTCTCTATAATTATACAAAGAAAACTCGTATATTTCACAAAATAATCACAATGTTACCACAACGAAAGTCTAACATTGACTGAGAGCATGAGGCCAGCTGGGCCGAGGTTAGGCCGACGGAAGGCTTCACTGGCTTGGCCTTATAGTTCAGTCTAGGTGGTCTGTGGTGACGCGTATAGGGTATTCAAGTGTGTATTTTTGTGTTTCGTTTTTGGATAATTTAATTTTTTTTTAACGAAATTTGCAAAATTTGGTCTTTAACTATAATAATAGGTTTCTCAAGATATAATTTATGCTACATAATTTCAAAACTAACAATTCACATACATTCTACACTAATATACTCGCGACAAGAATTCAGACGATTTACGTCATACGAACAAATGAATAATTGATTATATTTTCATCAAAATATTTAAGAAACTGCAACTGATAGTAATAAAACTATATACTACACTAAAAGTTTGCATTATATTTTGCACTAAATTGCAAAAAATAATTGTTTTTAACGCAACCAAATATCGAAAATTATGTTGACATTAAAAACAAATGTGTAACGTCAGCCGTGACGTAAGACGTCTGAATTCTTGACGCAAAGTATAATAATAACCATTTCAATGATAATGCTTAATATTTGTTAGTAAAATAAATTTCCATAGCATTTTAGACTTGATAAATTCTATTTTATCACAATATATTTATCATAATGGGTGTTTTCTACATTTCTCTGATTTGATATGAATATTGTTACGTTTCTCTCGGAGTTCCGTTATTTGTCGTTTGCTAGTAACAATTTTTTCACCCATATATTGTCTCCAGTTATTTGTTTTCTTCCAAAATTTTATGTATTTTCTACTGCTGTGGGTAGGTTGTGTCTTTATTCAAATTTCATACCAATCGAAAGTATGAAGCCCATAGAATATGCAAACGTTAGGTTGACTATTTTTTTCCCGTCACAACTCTTGGGTAGGCAGGTATAAACAGGTAAATCGATACTAGTAACTTGCACCAGTTTGGTTAATAAATTAAAGTTAAATTAAAATAAAGATTATTTCATTACCAACATGGAAGTATAGGGTTGTCTGCAAAAAATCAGTCCTGAATTCCGGTTGTCGAGTTTTAAAAAGTGAAATATTCCCCAGCGGACCATTCCATGCGATAGAAGAGTACACAGCATTGCAGCTGTATGTAGTTCGGCCATATCGAAGACGATCCGTTTATCCATTTCTCCAAAAAATCGAATAAAGTCCTAGGGCGGCAGTATTATTATTAATCTGCCCCTAGGAACCCCTAACGCCCTTCAATTACAACATTTTCGACCCTACTAATGATATGTCGAGATCGAAAACCCGTAAATAATAAAATTTTCTAATAATCCATTTGCCGCCCCAAATTACGTTTAATTTTTTTTAAGGAAACGATACATGTAATCAAAAAATTTTATTAGACTTTTCGATAGGTAAGATGGAGAAGCCACAAAAATTTCAATGATTTTAGACAAATTTCGTGTTTTCAAGGGCCGCCCTCGAAAGGGCGGCAGGAACGTCATAATATCATTTCAAGTCACTCAAGTCAAGTCACCAGAAAATAATAGTCTATACCGAAAATGAAGACAATCCGTTTATCCGTTTGTCACAACATGAAGTTCATATAAATTTAAAATAATAAAATAATTAATTATTCCAAATTTCTTGGTAAAAGTATATTGTTATTTTTCCTATTTGCTAACTATTTTTGTAGTTTTAGGTGATAAAATGGAAATCACATACCTATCTGGATATTATTATTGGCATATCAATTATATTAATTATATCGTATTGAACAAGGTTAGCCGTGTTTATATATATTTAACGAGAACTTCTCAATAAAACTAAAAATTTTAATACAGTTTCTTGCTATTACTGATAACTGTCGCATATGAGCGCGCGCCTATAATTTCTAAAAACATGTGTTTATGAAATTCATTTCCTTAGTTGTAGAGCTGTATTTTGTTCAACAAACCATTTTCCCGAAAATGTATTTTAGTCCTCTACTGATTGCAACATTCAGCATAAATCATAGCGTCTCTTTATTAATTATAATCCTATTCCCCATTACAAATGTACGTCTCTGGGTCTACTATTTCTACTACCTATCTTTCTAGATTGTTCCATTTTAGTAGTTTTTAAATTTATTTTGTTGGACAGTCTGGTAAAGACTGTCAATTATCTTTATCTTCATAGAAAAGGGACGATTTTCCCGCGAAATCTATCTCTTAGTGGTCGTGAAAAGGGGCGCCATGTGTTAATAGTTTTCTGTGGAAAATATTTAATTATCCAATTTTGGGATCAATCCATTAAGCAAAAGCTGTTATTTTCACTTATTGGTTTATGGTTTGTTATTTTTGTGTGAAAATCTCCTCGGAGGACACATATTTCACCCCTAAGCCACATCAATCTCACCCTCCAGACATCGAGGTCAGTATATTTACCTTTAGTGATTTCTGTCAATAATGTATGTTTTTTTTTATATCTATTATATAGAGTTTTCTGATTGGGTGTATAGCTACCCCGTTTTGAAATTGGGTTACACAAACTACCTGTGTCCCAGTTGGGTTGTATAGGCTACCCCGTTTTACAATTGGATTCCACAACTACCCTGTGTTCCAGTTGAACTATATAGACTACCCCGTTTTCCAGTTGGGTTCCACAAACTACCCTGTGTTCCAGATTGGTTGGATGTACTACTCTTTTGCTCCAGTGCTGAGAAGAAATAACTAAAATACGGTTCCCGTCCTTTTGTACCTGGTACTTGTACTGTCGAGGGCTGTTGCACTACTCCGTTCTTTTTTATGGTCTTCAAGACATAGGTATTTCTTCAAGGATAAGGCAAGTCAAATTAACTGCCGAAAAATTTAATATCTTGCAATTTACATTTTATACTTTTTTTTTGGTAAAATAATATAAAATTTATTCTAAGGATAATAAAATCGTTGAGTATAAATTACACAAATTACACAACTATATTTAGTATAACTATTATTACATTATTTGTGTATGTAAATGTATATATATATATATATATATATATATATATATATATATATATATATATATATATATATATATGTATATATATATAATTCTCAAAAAGATATTCTTGGGTATGCAGATATATACTTATATGTACCATTTCTTTTTTTGGTCAATTGTGAACCAAAGTTCAGCTGTACTCTGGGGAATTTTGAGTTAATATTTTAACTCAATACGTTAACATTTATATCCATTTTTTTATTTCTGATATTTAGTAAAGATCACATATCTGCCATTTCTAATAAAATACATTGATATATAATTTCATACAAAATATATTCTTATATATGTTTATACATATAAATATACGCAGATATATTTATTTAACAGTTTATTTTTTTTTTGGGTTGGCCTTTGCCTTTACATATTGCGTTTTACACTATTTTTGGTTAAAGCTTTCCGTAGGCAAACTTAAATTAAAATCTCTCTTTATTTTGGAAATCTAACTGTATAAAATTAAATCACGTGGCGCTTAAAAAAATATATCTATTAAAGCTACTTTGCTAGCCGGCTTTGGTACAGATTAATTCAGTCTAGGTAAGCGATTTACCATATTAATTATTTTTTTTATATAATTACTACCACGTGACATTTTTGGCGCTCAACGAAAATATACTCACTTTTTCCAAAACATTGCTTGCTGTTTGATTTCATTTTATTATTTAATAGAAATAAATAATTTTTCTACATTTCTGTCTTATATATGAATTTTTAATTAGAATTTTTGTAAACAAAATTTTAATTCCTTGTCAGAAAAGGCGGCATTAAAATAACAATGTATTTTTCTTTTATTTTTTTTGCAATTTTTCTACAGATATTAATATGTGTGTGATACTTCCTCTTCATTAAAAGTTATTTATAAGAATTTAGAATAAAAATCGATATATAGAAATCCACATTATAAAAACAAAGCATTATCTGTTTTTATTAGGTATAGCAGTTTATGTTTTTACCCATAGAATAAATTGAAATCTTAACATTTTGATTTGTTTGGAATTTAGGTAGCCTGGTTTTTGCGTTTATCGCTTCTCTTTTCCCAAAGGAAAGGGGGTAAATTCAAAATTCGCACGTAATTTACAGTAATCTTATTTGGAACCGTTCTTATTACTTTATAGACAATAGATAGTAATTAACTATTAGCGTAATAATTTAGTATATACAAAAAATATATATTCAGATTTGATTTGCTTGTACTTTTTATTTGCATTTTTTTGCATTGGTGATTAAGTTTAATATTATCAATATTATTTAGTGCACATCTATATTTCTCGAGATGGATGTTAATAGATTATTAAGCGATGAGTTGACCTTTGAACTGCGTGTTCGCGGATTAAGTATTGGTACCGGTACAGTATCAGAAAAACGTAAGCTGTTGCGCGAAGCATTACGCGATGAGCATATTGGTGTCGGGATTTCAGTTAGGGAAACTTTTGAGCCAAAACCAGAATTAAATATTTTTTTTCTAAATAAAATAGGCGAATTGTTAGAAAACATTCAAGAATTTGATTATGATAATAGAGAAAATGAATATAAACGGATCAGAACTCGGTTGTTACATCTGCAGAATCGCTTAAATATCATTGAAGCAATAAATTTGGATGATCAACATAATAAACGTAACTTAAGTGAACTTTGTAATGACGTGTTAGGTGCCTTAGAGAAAGTTTTTAGATCTGAAAATCAAAATCAAGTTTTAACTATATGTCATACCAAACTGTTAGCATCAACTTCAATTATAGATGAACCAAATTTATTGTTACCTCAAGTACTAATTACTAGTAGTACCAATCGTGAAGACAGTAATCATAATGCACTTATTCATTCTGATAACACAAATTTGGGAAATTTACTGGACATCGCAGTAGTTCCGGAAACATTATCGGATCGTTTAAATAAAAATAAGGTATTTACTGAATCTCCTTCACAAAATTCTATAGCGCATAAAAATACTTCTCGTTCTGATGAAATGGTTAATCGTTTAGCGGAGAAATTTAAGACTATTAATTTTAGTAATTGTAGTCCTCGAATGAATGAAACCCTCCAACCACGCCATGTACGCTTTGGTGATGAGTTTGGAGCACATCAAGAAGCTGTAAATTCTACGTCTCGTGAAATGACATCTTGTTCTTATTCTTCAAAATTTGTTGACGTAAGTAGATGGAAAATAAAATTTGATGGAACTTCAAGTGCAACGGATTTCCTAGAACGCTTAGAGGAAATGCGCGTCTCGCGAATTATGTCCAAAACACAACTTTTCAATTCTATGTCAGAACTTTTTTTTTTGCCAGAAATAAAATCGAGGATTGTGACGAGTTCCCAGAAATTTTTCGTAGTTTTTTACCTAACAATTACGATGAACGTCTATGGGAAATTATTAAACATAGAACACAAGCGTCTACAGAGTCGGTAATAATATACGTTGCCCATATGGAAAATTTGTTCAATAATTTACGTAACAAACCATCTGAGAAAACTTGAATCACTTACATAAAAACTAAAATGTTGCCTCACTTGCAAATGGCCCTTGCTGGTAAGAATATTACAACTTTGATTCATTGATTAAAATAGGTCGCGAAATTGAAGAGGCTAATATCAGCGCTCAAGAATATAAAGCTCCTCCTGTAAATTCGCAAAATTCTGTCGAACCTGGTTTAGAGCATCGACGTCCAAATTCACGTGTTACCGCTTTTCAATCCCAGTCTTCCGACACTGTATCAGAAAGCAGTCGTACTCCTATCCCGTCTACTTCTGGTCAACCTACCACAAGTTACTACGGTAGTAACTTGTTGGAACTGTGGTCAGAAGGGACACGTTCGTTCTCGTTGTTCGCAGCCATTTTGGAAACATTGTTTCCGCTGCGGAAAACAGGGAGTTACAATAAAGACTTGTGCTACTTGTTCGGGAAACGCCAATTAGGGTCTCCGACCAGCCGTGTGGATGACTCTGGTTTCTGTAAATCGGCAGGGCAGTGCTTGCCTTTGTTATTTCTCACGCCGAAAGAGATCAAAGACCGTTCCTTAAAATTTCGGTATTATCCCCTTCTTGGACTTTTAGATTCTGGAGTTAGTAATACGATAGTTGGTCAACCAGGCTTAGATATTTTGTTAGGATTAGGTTTAAAATTAGATACGAAGAAACATATTAATTGTACTGTGGCAAACGGCCAATCTTGTTCGTGTATAGGTGTTATCCGAACTCCGTTTTGTCTTATGGTTACAATAAAAGTATTGGATGTTTCTTGTGGTGCCTCAATTACCTCATAGTCTTATTTTAGGCATCGGTTTTTGGATATCAATGGGAATTGTCCCAGATCTTAAAAAGGATATTTGGTATTTTAGTTCTGAAAATTCGGTTAAACCATCTGCTAACATATATTAGTATTCAGGTCCGTAATGATTTATCTTCTTCACAACGAGAGGCTTTAAAAACTCTTCTAGATAAGAAATCCAAACTTATAGCAACTGGTTTAGGTTACACTACTGTATTAGCACATGAAATTGTTACGCACTCAGCTCCCATCAAGCAACGCTATTATCCTGTGTCTCCCCCAAAGCAAAAAATTATAGACGAAGAACTTAAGAAGATGCTTGAGTAGGACATAATAGAACCTTCTAAAAGTGAATGGTCTTCACCTGTTCTTTTAGTACCCAAACGAGATGGCTCCTATAGATTTTGTGTTGATTATCGTGCCCTAAACGCTGTCACTAAGAAAGACGCATATCCAATTCCATACGTTTCAGCTATTTTGGACAGACTTCGAGATGCTCGTTTTATTAGTTCAATGGATATAAAATCTGCTTTCTGGCAAGTTAGCGTGAAGGAATCTTCCCGTGAATATACCGCATTTACTGTCCCTGGTAGAGGGTTATTTCAATTTAAAAGAATGCGTTTTGGCTTGACAAATAGTCCTGCAACTTGGCAAAGGCTATTAGATAAAGTCTTAGGAGCTGACTTAGAACCATATGTGCTAATTTATCTCGATGATATAGATATAATTTCTCCTGATTTTGAAACTCACTTGAGAATTTTAGAACAAGTTTTTGATCGTTTGCACGCTGCTGGATTAACACTTAGTCAAGATAAGTGTCAGTTATGTCGTTCGTCTTTAAAATATCTTGGTTACGTTGTAGATGCTCATGGACTTAGAGTAGACCCCAGTAAAGTTGAAGCCATTTTAAACGTACCGCCTCCTACCAATACTTCTGAGATGAGAATATTCTTAGGTATAGGCGTTTTGTCCTGAATTTTTCATCTATCGTCGCCCCTCATCAAGAGTACTAGAACACGCAAATGCAGAAGCTATAACAAAAATAGTGACATAGTTTGACATAATTGTGAGGCCGTGAAATGTGAAAGTGAGGATTTTTTTAGTGAGGTAATGTGAATGGCATGCCAATAATATTTTTTCCCAAATAAAAAAATCTAGGTGTACACTTATTCAACGCATTATGACCAATAAGTCAATTGGCAAAATTGAGTTCTTCTGTAGTTTCATAAAAAAGTGTCTAGTTAGTAGATTAACCTCGAGATTAACAATATGTATATTACAAGAAATTTCCTTAAAAATATATATTGGGTAAATAAATTGAGGGAATCGAGGACACTCGGCTAACACCATGATGTCAGAATTATTTTCGCCCTGCACGTTACGTATACAGTGCCCGTGCCTACTGTCTATGCGACAGGCACACGCAGTACTATACGGATGTTGTTTAACATTAGGGATTTAAATATTTAATAAAATTTGATAATTTAACAGCGTTGTTAATGAGTTTCAGCCAATCAAACATAATAACGCAAACAAATTTAAAAACGTTTGAGTCAGCGTATACAGGGTGTCTCAGTTATCACTGGCATCCTTGCAAGGATTGAGTATACAGTCAAAATAAATGAAATCTACCCAAATATACCTAGGTAGATATATCTAAAAGTTCACCATTTCAAAGATGGAGGGTGTCAAAAATTTCGCAATCCTTCGTGATAAAACTGATAAAATGTCAATAATTCTTCCGAGAATTCATCGTTATAATGGAATATCTTTGTGTAATTATTCAGTACGTTTAAATATTCCAATTGACATCAGTAGCGTAACCTAACTTAGATTACCTGCATCGATAGTCATATCTAGTAGTTGTCACGATGTACAGGGTGCTACGTTTTCTGAGATTAGGCCTCTTTTCAGTTCCCCAAACTTTCTTTCGGCAAGCCACTGCTTTTTTTAGGAAAAAGGATTCAATGTTTAATTTGGAAACTTTTTGGTTCTCGCCATTTTTTCACGTGCCCGTTTTCAAGCAAAAAATAAAAAGTTTTTTTGACACTCTGTAACTGTCACTATTAACTTTTGGCTAAGATAAATTTGGATCAATTCTTACATTTTAGCCACAACATACTCTAGTATCATTTGTGCTACTTCTTTTGAAAGCACCGTATAGATTCACTTGAAATTTGGATACATTTTTTTAGATTAATAACATGTAGATTGACATTTTGAAATAATAAAATTGATTATCTATACCTATTTAAAATAAATATAGTTTTCAAATTTTTCGTACTCATATTTACAGTATTGTTCCTCAATTGATGCAAAAAATTCAAGTTAATTTTTTTTTCTCAAAATTCCGTCACCTCTAAATTACAATCCTCTAAAGATGAAAATAAAATGTCTCACATTTTCCCCACTGTTAACCTGTATGTGAATATAATTTTATTTTATTTTGTTTTTCTGTTTTGACCAATTTTTAGATCAATATATATTTGGGATTATCAGATATCTCAATTAGAAACTCAACTTTGCAAAAGAAAGTTTTATATGATAAGATGTCCCATATCTAGATAATATTCCTAAAATATTTTCAGGTATACTATATAGGTGCTTTAATTTTTTATGCAAGAATGTATACATTGAAACATACAGGGATAATTTTTTGTTTCATTATTCCATATCCTAGGTAATAGATATTTTGACATACAATTATTACTGTTATTATGGTATTGACGGTTTTTATGTTTGAAGTGTCCTCCAAAATTAAAAATGCTAAATCAAGTGGCACTCACTTGACAATTGAAGACAAATTATTTAGCGTAAAGTAGGTATCAAAATATTAAATTTAAATAGAAAAAAAATATAAGGTCACGTCGACCGCGACGCCTAGCGTCGTTATGATAAAGGATCGTAGGTGGCCTTGATACGACGCTTAGGTGAGGTCACTTAAGCAAGCTTTTAATTTTTTTATATTTTTCATCGTTTCCGAAATATCGAATTTAGGCATATGAAATGAATTACCCTGTACATAGAATTCTTAAAAGATAAAAAGTAAGGGCAGCCAATTGGTAGATGTGAGAGAATTATTTATAGAAAAATAAAATGGTACATTCGAGGGAATCGAGGGTACATTATAAACATTTTACATTTTTTATTTTATTTTATAATTTATCCTTCTCATCTATAGTTATTATTCACCTTATGTTCAATATGTGTTATCAAACAATCGTTAAACCTCTGATATTTGGAAATTATACTAATTGTATACGAAAACGCGGATATTGTAAAGGGAATCACTGGAAATCGTAAGCGATGGCGAGGAAATCGCCGGAAATCACCGGAAATCATAGAGATTGCGAGGAAATCACCGAAAATCACAGTGACTTCCACGAAATCACCGGAAATCACACGAAATCATGCGATTTTCGCAATACAAGTACATTTTTTGGTAGAGTGGTTACCCGCTCGGTTAAATATGTCGACAAAAATATCCTCCATTGCTATTATGTAATCCAGAATATCTCTGGAGGGTACAGTTAGGCCACAGTTAGACCACCAAATAATTTTTTGTCTCAAATGCTTTTAATTTGCAAAATAAAACTTCCTGACTCGTCAAATCAGAACACATACGCCTGTTTTATTCGAAATTTATTTTGTTTTTATTTTAATTTTCATGCGTAAGAATATACAGGGTGAACCTTAAATAAGTACAAATATTTTAACTGCTGGTGTAGTTCGTCATATAGATCAGTCTAGTGAAAGCCATTTTTAAAAATTTCTAATATTTACGGAGATATTAATTTTTTTTTAAAATACTCATATTTTGAGGAGCGCTGGTGCTGGTAGATCTGTCATAACCAACCTAATGAACCGTATGATGTGTTGCGAGGTTGCCATATCTACTCCAATATAAATATTACGTTTCCTTTAACGTAATAGTAAAGTAATACGGTTAATTCTATTTTAAAAATACTTGTTTTAAGCATGAGGACAGTAAAATTGGGTATGTAGTATGATACGCAGCAACATTAACATAAATTTTAACTTCTTAACTGACCTTACTATATTTAAACGATTAAAAATGAATTTCCGCAAGTTCAATACTACCGTAAAGTATTTAGGAAGATATTTACATGATATTACTATGTCCAATGTTCAAAAATTATACATAAACGTGCACACAAGCTTACCTGTTTGTTAAAAAATTAACTATTTAATCAGTAATCCACATTTCACAAATTAAATGTCATTGTACACTGTTAGAACGGAATACAAGACACAATTTTCTTAAGTTATTTTATGAAAAATAACGAAAAACTATGATTTTCACACAACATTAAATTTAATTTTCACCATATAACCCCAAAAGAGTCAGTATTAACCATTTCGAATTCAGAACCATGAAGTGACTTCGCACTTTAATCAGTGAAACAAATTTTAAAAATAAAGGAACACACAATATTAAATAACAAAATAAGCAGCTTGATGTATGCAGTTAATATGAAGAAAAAATGTTTATAAAATGCATACATTTAGACGGCAGATCCAGCAAAGTAAAATATTTTGTCTCTAGTGAAATGTGTTGTGGTTTGCCAGTACAAATGCGAAAGGGAAATATGCTGGACAAATTATTAAGATTTATTATGGGCTTTTCAAAAGGCGCAGCTCGAGACAGATTTCATGAATTTTTTTACTGTTTTAGAAAGGTATTTTAAGCTAATATAAATCCACTGAGTAGTTAGTTTCACACAATATTATTAATACCTAAAAATATATAAAAAGATTTCATGAAGATGAAACACAAATGTTTAAAAAAGGTGTCTATCACATATAAAAAAGCTGGTCAGAAAAACCATCAAGGTAAGTTTTCAGTAATGGTGCGCTCTGCCACGGTAGGTAGGTATCACGGGCAGTAGGTGGAAACGTCGACCAAGCAAAACCTAGGCCTAAGGATTGACAGTCAGTGAGATTGCGATGAGGTTATGTTGATACCGATAAAAGAAACAGGAGCAAGAACAAGATACATACAAGTGGAAAGACATCTAATATTTATGGTAAGTGACTTCATAATTCCAATACATGTAAATATCAGAATATTGTAAGCAATATTCATATAAATATATTTTACAGAGCACTGAGAAGACATTGGATTTACTAGCTCAACTGTTATCCACTAGGATACATTAAAATTTCAATAATCTACTGTGGAATGACTTACTAGGATGATCAATGTTAATGTGCTGAAGAGTGGTGGTGGAATACCCTTATTAGGAAAAAATTTTTATTATGGTTTTAAGTATTCATTCACTTCAAAACAATTACAGTACTGACGACGATATACCAGATGTTAGTAAGATCTGAGGTAAGATTAAGTAAAGTGATATATTATTTAAAATGTAGTCAGTCAATATAAAAATGAATTGTCGACTAAATTAGGTGTTTTGTAGAGATACTGTACATCTGGCTAACGAGGATACAATTGTACCCAAATTTTTTAAAGCACAGTCGTTTCTTTATGGAATTAAGGTTCAAGCAGAGATGGAATTAGACAGATTAGAGGGAGTTAATATTATTCAAATCCTAGCTTATAACGAATGGAGTACGTCTGTAGTACCAATTATTAAATGTGATGTAACTATAAGAATTTGGGGTAACAGTAAATACTATTTTAAAAATTGATTCTTATTTGCTAACTAAAATAGAAGATCTATTTAGTCAGTTACAAGGTGGGTTGGAATTCACCAAAATATCTTGGGCCTATCAACAAATTTTATTAGATAGCGATTCATGTAAACTAACTGTAATAAGTACACACAAAGGTCTGTTTAAGTACACCAGACTTCCTTATGGTTTATCGTGTATTCTTTCTAAATTTCTGTCTAAGAAGAGTATTAGTATTTTTAGATATACTTATTACGGAAACCAGTAGAGATGAACATGGTTTTAATGTAGAAAAAAAAGTATGCAGATTGTCTGGTAGAAGTTTAACTACTTCATTAAGTAAAACTGAACTTTTTAAAGAACCGGTAGTTTATTTAGATCATATTAGCGATTAGTAATGCTCCAATACCGATTAATCAAACACAACTTAATGCTTTTGGTTAAGTATTATCATAAATTTATTCCAAATAGTTTCATTATTTTGCAACCTATAAAATTTGTTAAAAAATATATTTCTTGGAATTTGTGAGAAAAATCAGATAGAGCTCTCATTCGCATTGTTTTGAGTTCATTTCAAGTATTAGTACATCATAACCCTAATTTACTTCGGGGTTGTAATTTCACATGTCAACTGATAACTC
Source organism: Monochamus alternatus (assembly GCA_037114965.1). Classification (NCBI taxonomy): domain Eukaryota; kingdom Metazoa; phylum Arthropoda; class Insecta; order Coleoptera; family Cerambycidae; genus Monochamus; species Monochamus alternatus. The sequence continues at coordinate 44,369,472 of CM073430.1, forward strand.
TTAAAGGCCGATTGCCTATGTGTCTCTGATATTTAATAAAACACAACAGAAGTATTCACAAATTGGAGATATTTTAACTAATATTTTTGGAACCATAAACCTTTTATGACAATTTTTAATCCTACATGGAGCATAGCACAGATTATTGCTAATTGATTACAGGGCTAGGCTTTAATTTTATTTCATTAAAATTATAATATTAAATATGTGACTTATTACCCATTAAAAATTATTTTAATGAGATATTGATGTAAAACAAATTAAAAATGAACAAAAAATAGATAGTTATAATATTATAGTTCCAGGATACCAACCTTTCTCAATTATTTTTAAGGTAAAAGTAGTTGGAAAGAGGTCAAAAATACAAAAAGACTTTATTTTACATCATCGACGTTTCGACATGTATGATGTCATCATCAGGATGCTACAAAATTACAAACAAATTAAAAAACAAAAATAACACAACATATATTATCAAAAAACAAAGCAGTACCTACCGAAAAATTTGTTGTCTTCTATTAGTCAAAATGAACATATGTCAAAAATGAAATTCAGAGAGACAAGTAATCCATTCATTTAGGAATTTAATAAGAATTTAATAGAATTTTTCTCTGGATTTTAAAGTATAACCGGAGAAAGACAGTTTACAAATGGGTTATTATCAGCGACACTAATTGAATTTGTTTTAGACAGGACAAAGAAATCTGTTAATAAAAACGGTAAAAGAATGTGTATAAAAATTCATCTTAACGAATATTGTACTTAAAATAATATCTAGTGTCAAATAAAATAATATACTGGGTCACAATTATTACTGTTCAATTCTTTTTATTAAATTAAAATACATATGGTTTAAATATTGAATGTCTTGTTGTTTATTAGTTACGAAGTCTTGATTTCTTTTTATTTTCACCATCTCACTAATATTCTCTTCAATATTTGTTGTCTTCCAATGACAGTTGTTTCCTCAAAACTAAAATTATGCTGAAAATTAAAACAATGTTCTGATAAACCTGTTTTATTATAATTGAATTCCAAATAATTTGGTCTAATATTTCTTTTATGTTCCGCTAACCTGTCTTTTAAATATCTGCTGGTTTGCCCTATATAAATTTTATCACAATCCCCACAAGGAATTCTATAGATTATGTTACTTTCCAGTTCCTTAGGTGTTTTTTGTTTTATTTTAGTAAAATACTTTTTTATGGTGTTCTCATTTTTAAAAGTGATATTAACATCATTGTTGTTAAAAACCTTAGATATCTTTTCTGATAATGTTTTGATGTAAGGAATTTTATGATATTTGCTATTATTAGTAGCATTATTGTTTCCAACATTCTTATTTTCTTGTACGTGATTGTGATTGTAAAGAATTTTATTTATAGTTCTTACCGGATAGTTGTTCTTAATTAAGTATGATTTAATACAATGTAAATTTTTTTCATGAAATTGTTTATGAGACAGTCTTAGAGCTCGGTCTTTAAGATTTTTTATTATGTTAATTTTTTGCTTGAAAGAGTGGTTAGAATGGAAATTTAAAAACCGTTCAGAAAACGTAGGTTTATGATACCAATCAGTGACAATTCTATTATCAGTGGTTCTTATTACTAACAAGTCCAAAAATGGGATAGATCCTTGTTTCTCAATCTCAACAGTAAATTTTAATTTAGGGTGAAAACTGTTAAAAACATTTAACGTTTCAGTAATTTTGCGGATGAATACATTTCCATTTCTTTTCCACTAAAGCCAATACCAAGTCTGTAGGTATATTAGTAAATAATGAAATTACATCTAAAGAAATAAGAATATAATTTTCAGGTATTATTAAATTTTGTAGTTCACCCACAAGCTCAAAAGAATTTTTAACATAATATTTATTTTTTTCAAAACTATGTTCTAACAACTTACTAATAAATTTAGATGTATTATAAGTAGGTGAACCAATAAAACTTACTATAGGTCTCAATGGTGTATTATCTTTATGGATTTTAGGTAATAAATATAGTTTTGGACATACTCCATTTTTGCACTTTAGTCTTTTTGCTTGTTCATCTGTTAAGGCTTTATCTTTCTTTAGTTTATCAATAAGATTATTATTTTTATTCTGTATTGTGACAGTGGGATCCTTATTAAGCACAATATAAGAATTGAACAGTAATAATTGTGACCCAGTATATTATTTTATTTGACACTAGATATTATTTTAAGTACAATATTCGTTAAGATGAATTTTTATACACATTCTTTTACCGTTTTTATTAACAGATTTCTTTGTCCTGTCTAAAACAAATTCAATTAGTGTCGCTGATAATAACCCATTTGTAAACTGTCTTTCTCCAGTTATACTTTAAAATCCAGAGAAAAATTCTATTAAATTCTTATTAAATTCCTAAATGAATGGATTACTTGTCTCTCTGAATTTCATTTTTGACATATGTTCATTTTGACTAATAGAAGACAACAAATTTTTCGGTAGGTACTGCTTTGTTTTTTGATAATATATGTTGTGTTATTTTTGTTTTTTAATTTGTTTGTAATTTTGTAGCATCCTGATGATGACATCATACATGTCGAAACGTCGATGATGTAAAATAAAGTCTTTTTGTATTTTTTGACCTCTTTCCAACCTTACCTTACCTTAAAAAAATAGATGTTTTATTAAGGCAAGTAATGAAATTTGTAAATGATGGATGGCCAAAAAGAGTACTTTTAACTTTGAAACCTTTTGTTTTGTTTTTCTTTACAGAAAACATTTTAATGTTAGATTATAGAGTTGTGATTCCAACAAACCCTCAACCAAAGGTACTTTCTGAACCTCTATAGTATGTATCGAGGTACTGTAACTTACTTACTGTAACACTTATAAATATTGTCTTGCTTACAAAAGTAGCTTACATATCAATTAACTTGTACTATTTCATAGTAAGTTAATTATAGTTGATGCCTATAGTAAATGGATAGCAGCATTTGTGACTAACTAACACTAAAACTTGTACAACCATTAATATTTTATCTAATGTTGCGACCTCAAACATAGTTGGTATTAGTGCCAGAACTGCAAAAAATCTGGAAACGACACTCGAATCAATCAAATCATAGATCATATGTTTGGCACTAAAATCAATATGGAAACTGAAAATGTAAATAAACCAATTGAACAGATTGACGAAAATATTTGTATAAGTAGTAGTAGTAGTAATAAGAAAGATGAAAATGTAATTATTGTAGATAGTGATGTAACAGATAGATTAAGAACAAGTGAAACCTAACAGACTTCAAATTAAAAATTAGTTGTAAAATTTAAAGAGGGAAGTGTTCTATTAGGCTTAGTACAGGTGTATGCCCCAACATGGAGGCAGTTCCTTCCGGAACATGGTTTATATTAAACTAGCTAATGTAAGAACAACTTGTATTGTATTATTGTAATTGTAAGAACTGATTGACCACCATTAAAGATATACCCAAGAATAGTGTTTTTCATTGTGAAAATAGGACACGTGTATAGAGTTGCCCATTTGTATACTCTCTTAATTAGATATAACTGCAACCAACATGACAATTTAATATTTATTTTATTTAAATTAAAAATATTTAAAATATGCACAAAATTTGTTTAAATGTATTGATTATTATTATGAGATACTTTTGTATTTTCTAAGACTGACAAAGGTAGTATTTTTTGTAAAACTTGAAATGTATGCTATGCTTAACGCACCTGTATTCAGAGTTGTATTTAAATCTTTTTAAAATTTTCCCAGGCAGGTTTTTCTTTTAAGTGTCTTGTGTATTTAATTAATATTTTTGGTGAAATACAGTGTAATTAAGTAGAATATGGCACATTATTCAAACAGTGAAAAGATTGACATGCTAAAAGCATATTTTTTAAGCAACAAAAACGCACTTGCTGCAAAAAAATTATATACAGATTGGTACAAAAGAGAAAGAAATATGAGTAGAAACACTGATAGTGACAATGACAGTAGACTGATAGTGAGACTGCAGTGATGATAATGATAATAGTGTTGCGAGAAATCAGTTGGAATGTAGTAAAAATGATCATAGATCAAATTCTGGATAACTGTGAGTAGAGAATCTGTTTCGTTTTTAGTTTCATGTTCGTACATCGGTAGACACATTTTATCGGTAAGGTATAGGAATGGCAATGAGGGGAGAAGGTGGCCATAAACATTTTTTATATATATATTTCAGTCATTCTTTGACATGTCTAAAACTTCGAAATTAAACCTTGTTCTCATGCGCGAAAATTCACGCGAATTTCGCATTTTTTTATTTAAAAGTAGGAAAGTGTCAACTTTTAGTGAATTTTGCAAAACAGTATATTGCTATTTTCATCATTATGTGGGGTTAGCAAGTTCGATTTGGGTTTCTGATAATCTGCCATGACAGTCAATGACAGTTTGATAATAAAAATAATATAAAATGTTGACTACTTGACGAAATTTGCTAAAAGTTGATATTTTTTCCCACCATCAACTAATTCGAGCGAATGAATATTCGTAAATTTTGCGTAAAAGTTTTTTCAAGCAAAGACATTTGTGTAACACTGGCAACACTGTGAACCACACGTTCAATCTGCGCTATGACTCATAAATGTATGAAAGTCGGCGGTCCTCAACAAGTTTTCTACAGAAAAATTACAAAATTTCACTTTTTTATTTCTGATTTTTTTGTAAAAAAAACTATTAATTATGTGTTCTACACAGTGAACTATACTGTTGGTTAAAATATTTGTACTTATTTAAGGTTCACCCTGTATATGTCGTAGTCATTGAGCGTAATTCTTCATTTCACAGAAAGCCTAGTCATTGACTGTATTATCGGCAAAGGCTGTAATGAAATGAATATTCCTTTGATTGACTGAATTTTGCTGTCATTGTTTAGTCATTTGCTGAATTATGTTGTGTAGAGTTTCGGGCCGTAATAACTAATAATTTTACTTTTTTTTATTGAAAATGGATAACCATAAAAGTTTGTTTTATGAAAAATTAACAAGGATGCCAAAAAACCGTGGAATTATGAAGAAATGAATGAGGTAAGAAAATTCTAACCTCATAATAAACCGATTAGTTGTAACTGTAACATTTTAGGTTGCGAAAGACATTTTACTCGCCAATCATACTACTGTCAAGAAAACTCGTAGGCAGTATCATTTATTGTCCCTGAATGATACCATGGAGTTAGGAAAAAACAAATTGTCATTATAAAACGTTTGGAAGATAATAACATTATTTATATTATGCCGTACGAAGATTTGTTTGAAATATTGTATTTCACTAATATGGTAGTGGGACATGGTTCTAGAGATAAAATGATCTTTAGTTTGAAATTGAAATATCACATTCCACTCCCTGTTTATGAAATATATAATAAGTCTTGCGAAGTTTGTCACAAGAAAAAAGCTAACAAACATGCAAATCTTGTAATCAAACCTATTGTTTCAAAAGAATTTTGCGGGGTCAAGTAGATTTGATTGATTACCAATCATGCCAGGATGGAGACTACAAATGGTTACTAAATTATCAAGACCATTTAACCAAATTCATCTGTTTATATCTTGAGATCAAAGGAATCTGTTGGTGACCACGGAACTGCTGAAAATTTTTCTTGAATTTGGGGCACCACTATACTGCAGAGCGACAATGACTGTGAATTTGTAATTAGTGTAATTACCGAATTGGTAAAGCTATGGCCTGAACTAAAAATTGTTCATGGAAGATCACGACATTCAAAGTTGCAAGGTATTATAGAAAGATGTAACCAGGACGTTGAAAATATGCTACAGGCGTGGATGTTAGATAAAAATTCAACCAACTGGCCAATTGACTCCAATTTTGTACAATTTCAAAAAAATTGTTCTCATAGAGTTATTGGTCACAGCCCATATAGAGCATTGTTTGGTACAAATCCAAAAATCGGACTATCTTCTACAAATTTACCAAGCAAAATTATTAAAACCTTAGAAACGGAAGAAGATATAAACGAGATTTGCCAGAATTGCATAGTGAATGTGAAGAAATAACCGGTAAAATTGGTAAAGTTTTGAATGACAATACATATGAACAAAATAATAATTTAGCAGAAAATGAGCAGTGCGCAACATCATTTGGTGAAGAATTGCACTGATATTAATGGAGAAAAGGAGGAAACGGAAATGCAGAACTCATTTAAAGAATCAGATGTAATAATAGAAGTAATTGAAAAGATTAATTCTGATCTATCAAACGTTGCCTTGCCTTTTGCTCATCCACACGAAAATATAAGCGAATCGGAAGAAGCTGCCCAACAAACCATTTGCGTTGATTGTACAAATCAAAAGAGTTCAGCATGTATATTGCGTTCTCTTCAAACCTCCATTATGAGTAACAGAAATGAGTATCATTCAGGACAGAAAAGAACAGCCGAAAAAATGTTATCAAGTACTGCGAAAAAATTACCGCCATTAAAAATTGAGGACTGTGTACTGCTGTCAGTTGAAAAAATTGATCGTGGTCCAAGTGACATGAAGAATTTAATATGTGTGATTGTGGATTACAAAAATGGAGTACATCAATTGGGATCATCTGTAGGTAAAATTAAAGGATGTATAATCGTGCAGATATTGTTGCAGCAGATAGTAGTCAGTTTCTAAATATAAAAAATGTGCCTGATAAATATATTTCTGTCCGAGAAAGTGTTTCTGGAGTATCACTGCGTGATTAACAAGGATATTTAACGTACTCTTGCAAGCCATCTAAAAAACAATGTCAAACAAATCGCTGTGTGTGTTTTAAAAACAAAGTGATGTGCAATTCTAGGTGCCATAATAGGTAAAAAGTATATAAATACGTACTTAATTTATACAAAGTGACCACGCGAAAATTGCCCTCCCTCCCCTTATTCTCCTTTATTGTTTGAATTTATTTTTTAAATGGAACACTCTTTGTATTTTTACACCATTGAAAAGACCGCCAATTTAACTTTTCAGAAATATATATGATACTTATCTTACAGTTGTTGATATATAGTACATGGTTATTGTTAATATGCAACATCATATTATTTTATTGATTTATTTTTAAAGATTTTAAAGTTAAATGAAAAATATGAAAAATAAGAGAAATAAATTTATAAGAATGGTTCAGTAAGACCTCCTTCTTTTTCAATGCAAAGATAATAACCTTTTTACTAAGTTTTGCATATCCTTATATTACATTAAAACCTAATTAAAAATACTTAACTTCATATCTTTTATTTAAAAAAGATATCATATATCATGAGTTAATATGATGTTGCATATTAACAATAAACATGTCATATCTCGAAAACAATAAAAGACAAGTATCATGTATAATATATTTTTGAAAAGTTAAGTTGAAAATTAATAATAAAACCTGTCTACCTATATACATATGGAAAATGTGATATTCATTTTTTCTGCTTTAAAAAATGTTTAAAAGTTCCTACAACTTTTATTTTTACACACTTTATCGTATTTCTACTAATAATGGAGAAGAATGGTAGAAAACCATTTTGAATTAGATTAAGTTATTAGAATATTTTTTTATGTTCATCTAGAAAAGATTTTGATCTATTATTTAATTTAAGTCCTACTCACCATTTGGTATATGATTTATAATATATGTTTGCATTGTTCCAAATGAACGAAACTAATATTTTGCCAAAATAAAAATATTTTGTTTAATTTCTACTTTGCATTTTTCTACAGGTAGTATTACATTTCAAGAATATTCAGCAAATGACTAAACAAAACTCCGTGAAACGTAACGTGTAATCGCTTAACTATTTACTCTGTTTGACGAGAATTAAACAGGGAATCCCTGAAATGACGGCAAACTTCAGTCAATCAAAGGAATATTCAATTCATTACAGCCTTTGCCGGCAATACAGCCAATGACTAGGCTTTCGGTGAAATGACGAATTACACCCAATGACTACGACATACAGGGTGTCCCAAAATAGAAGGCCACACCATTAACCACATATTCTTTGGACAAAAATAATGCGACTTTCCTTATGCCATTTTTTATTTGGACGTCCCTGTTTCAATATACAGGGTGTTAAAGTCGCATTTTAAAAAACTATTTTTGTTAATAATTACATTGTTTTGTAAGATACAGACTTGAAATTTTGCACGTACTTTTATCTTATTCCGGCATACTAATCATGTAATTTTGGTGAAAAAAGTCGAATGACAAATGGAGGTAACTGTGGGATGCAGTAACCCTTTATCCTGCCTATGCAACTTTTTCTTAAAATATCAAACGTAGAATTTTCTTCTGATCATTTTATCTCTTTTGTATTTTTTTGTTTAAATGCTCCATTCTAGAGAAAAACAATAATTTGTAGTGCCCATAATTCTATAATTCACTATCATTTTCAAGTGAAACTGAAATTTTGTGGATATACCTATCATTACAATATCTTGGAAACTTAGCAATTCGTAATACTTATGAATTGAAAAAATAATATGGCATTAAAATCTATAATACAGTTCTCTTATCAACCAAAAAAATAATAGTCTCATTTAGTAATAGTAATAATGAACGATCAACATAATAATTTTTTACCTAAATAACATTAAATAAAATAATTCATTAATTACTATTAATTTAACAAACGCTCTACTTGCCTACCCTCCTCATTAACATATGTATGTACCCTTTTAAGTAGCGAAAACCTTATCTTTTGAAAGATATTTTCCTTTTGCGTAAGTTCATCAGCTGCCATTAGTATTCTCTCTCTGAGATGGTTAATGTCGTTTATTTCTGCAGCATAAACCATATCTTTCATATAACCCCAGAAAAAAAAACCAATGGATTAAGGTCAGGAGATCGATTTAAATACAGCATACCGTCATGTACAATAACAGATAAATCATGTAGAACATCTCGGAATACATTTTGTAGAATATTTAAAAATGATGCTGAATTTAAATTATTTGGTATGAAAAGGGGACCCAGACATTAACCCTGAATGTAAATTGATGGCGTGCTACAATGGTTGCATGGGGATTCAAATCCGTTCATACGTGGCTGTTATGCATGTTTGTCAATCAATTTCTTGTAAAGCTTGCCTCATCCATGAATAGAATTTTTCTTACGAAGTCCCTATCTGCATCATTCTGTACTAACAACCAACGACTAAATTGCATCCTAGAAGCAAAACCTTGGGAAAGAATATTTTGTACAGGTTGGATGTGATATGGGTGCTGAAGTTGGGTTTTTAAAGTCCGATGAACATCCATTTTTGTACAGTTTTCTATTTGTCGAGAAACAGTCCTTGTACTTGTGCTTGGTTCTTCTTCTACCCGTGCTAAGATTTGTTCCTCTTGTTAAGGGCTTAATTTTCTATGTAGGCCACAAATTCTGAACTTCTGATCCATAAACTTTCCGGTTTCACAAAGATGTCGATCCAAATTTAAGAAAACCTTCCTTTTAGGATGTGATCTGTTGGGATAAGGGAGCTCACTACTTTTTCCTGACATTCATCGGTCGCTAAGACATTTGTAACCTATCAATACATGACGCACAAATAAAAAATGGCATAAGAAAAGTCGCATTATTTTTGTCCAAAGAATATGTGGTTAATGGTATGGCCTTCTATTTTGGGGCACCATGTATACAGGATATCCCAAAAAGGTCTTTACAACGCTCCACCAGATACAGTGCGGTTCAAAATAAGTCGATTTAGCTAAACTTAACTTAGCTTAAAGTTGCCCCGTTTAGGCGTTAATTTAATAATCTATTTTTTTAAATAAATTTAAAACGTTTTATGCGATTTTGCTAAAATTTGGTTAAAAGTTGATCCTACTCTATAGGACAATAAACCCCATATCAAAATTATCAGTAATATCAATCCATTGGCGTAGAATTTGTTTTTTTTAGTAATTACACCTTCGATACGCCAGTGGAAGAAAAGATTTTTCAGTATAAAATTTATATTAAGTAAATTATTTCCTACAAAAAAAGTACTTGATAAGACTCGATTACTTCGTGGTTTATTCGAAATTTGTAATTTTAATTGGCAGCAATTTTAACATAAAAATTAAATTAGGAAAACATGAATGCAAATAAATAAAGATGTCATAGTAGCTGTTCTAAGTGGCCACCATTTACACACATACAAAGATTTACACGACGAAGAAATGTACTCTTTGCATAATTTCTTCGTCGCCTCTAAGAGTATTTGTTGCATCTTGAAGACGTTGCCATAGTTGCTCTTCGTTTTCTATCGAAACCACAGACTTAAGATGACCCCATAAAAAATAATCTAATGGATTTAAGTCTGGAGAACATGGTGGCCAATTTACAGGAGTGTCATTACTTCTACCTATCCATTTGTTTAGGTACTGTTGATTTAAGTGGTTATGAACAGGTAATTAAAAATGTGGTGGAGCCCCATCATGCATAAACCACATATCTATCCGAAGTTGTAGAGGTATATCCTCTTACAAATCTGGAAACGTATTTTGTATATGTTCCAAATAAATTTGTCCCATTAATCTCTGTGGTAAAATGACAGGACCAACAATAAAATTTCCAATTATTCCTGTCTACATATTAATTTTAAATTCGTGTTGAAAATGTCTAACTTTCACTCTGTGCGGATTTTCGTCTACATAAACGTGTACTGTACTTACCTGGTACCTGTACCTGGAAACCTGTGTAAAAACCGTATTTACTATATAGGAATACGCGGAAACGAATAAGCGTGTTTGTTAAAAAGTCTCATTTTTATTTCAAGAATATCAGGAATAATAGTAAATAATGTTTTCCTAATTTAATTTTTGTCAAAATTGCTGTCAATGATTAATTAAAATTACAAATTTCGAATAAACCACGAGAGTAATCGAGTCTTATCAAGAGTACCTTTTTTGTAGGAAATAATTTACTTAATATAAATTTTATACTGAAAAATCTTTTCTTTCATTGGCGTAGAATTATCGAAGGTGTAATTACTAAAAAAAACAAATTCCACACCAATGAATTGATATTACTGATAATTTTTATATGGGGTTTATTGTTCTATAGAGCAGGGTCCAACTTACCAAATTTTAGCAAAATCACATAAGGCGTTTTAAATTTATAAAAAAAAGATTTTAAAATTGCAATTTCAGGGTCATATAGCGCCTAAACGAGGCAACTTTGAACTAAGTTAAGTTTAGCTAAATCGACTTATTTTGAGTCGCACTGTATCTGGTGGAGCGTTGTAAAGACCTTTTAGGAACACCATGTATATAGTTTCTTATAAAGAAATCATACGTATTTCTATTTTGCCAACTCACCTATAATTTTTATATTAGAGAAGAAACGACAGATTTGTGTTTGTATTATTAGTTTGTAACTCTGACCTGCTGAAATATCACCATATCTATGTGTTCTTGTAAAGCATAAAGCATTATTTCTGCAAGAAAGTTCTTATAAAAATATTAGCAGAAAATTTTCATTTTTAGAGGAAAAAAATCTGAGTAGTAAACTATTTTTTGTAATTTATTATTATATTGTGTTTATCTCTTTTCATCGGATAAATGATAGTACACCATCGTATGCAGTAAAAAAAACCATCCGCAGACTAACGATGTCTGGACATTATTAAATAAAATAAGTTCACTACAAATTGTTTGCGGCGCGTAACAACATATTCAGTATCGTGAATTAGGTAATCTGGTCCTGAAGATTAATAGAGATATAAATGTGTCGTGTGTCAAATGTACACGCAGTAGATGGTCAAACCAGTCGCAAACGGTCTAGTGTGCACTCCTACGCATGAAATATATTCCGTCAATTTTGTTTTTTTTTCAAGTTTGGTTACATTAACACCCTGTATTGTAAATGTTGAATCGGGTCGTCTTTATCGATGTTGAAATTTGACTAATTTTTTTTTTAAATTCGTGACATTTAAGCATTTTTAGACATTGGTTTTATTTTTCAAACACCCTGTCATTTTTCCTTAGTGTTCTACTAGAAGCTTGTTACGTTTGTACAAAAATTGTTCCATAAACTTTGAGGAATTTTAGATATTGGCTTGGTTTTTTTAAACACCCTGTATTTTGCGGATAATTAATATTTTAACAGACAGTTAAAAGTTTCATTAAAAATTTTGTTTAAATTACATAAATTTTGAGGGATATTAGAGATTGGTTTTGTTTCTAAACATCCTTTATTTTGTCTTTAATTAGTGTTCTAACAGACCCTTGTTAAAAGTTTCAACAAAAATGTTGGTTAAATTTCATAAATTTTGAGAGGTTTTGGAGATTGGTTCAGCTTTTTTAATCACTCTGTATTCTGTCGTTAATTAGTGTTCTAACAGACCCTTGTTAAAAGTTTCATCAAAAATTTTAGTTAAATTCCATACATTTTGAGGGTTTTTGGAGATTGTTCGGTTTTTTTAAACACCCTGTATTCTGTCGTTAATAAGTGCTCTAACAGACCGTTGTTTAAAGTTTCATAAAGAGTTCTGGTTAAATTTCATAAATTTTGAGAGATTTTAGAAATTGGTTCGGTTTTTTTTAAACACCTTGTATTTTTTCGTTAATTAGTATTCTAACAGAGCCTTGTTGAAAGTTTCATCAAAAATTTTGTTCAATTTCCATAAATTTTTAAAGTTATTAGAGACTGGTTTGGTTTTTCAAACACCCTGTACTTGTTTCGTTAATTTGTCTTGTAATAAGATCCTTGTTAGAAGTTTCATCAAAAAATTTCTTTTAATAATATAATAATTTCATATAGAAATAACATTACTATTTCGCTGTGGTTTGCACGTCGCTACACTTGCTATTATCTCCTCCAATATATTCAACATCAATAATTATACTTTCTGAATTCTGTATCATAATTTGTGTGTGATTTACCAGGTGCTACTACTAGTAATAAAATAAGCATTAAAAAGCTAGTCCGACCCTGACGGATAAAAAAAATACTCAAGTAGCAATACCCTACCAACCATAACTACCGACATCTTTTCGATAGTGTCCCAACTAAAACATGCTGAAATTAATTCATGTCCTTAAATTTCTGGTAAATAAACATGCTAGAAAACAGATTTACCTATTCAAAGACCGTGAATTGCACCTTTTTGTGTTGTTGAAGTTACTTTGAAAAATCTCAATAATTTATATCAGTTCAAATGTTACTGTCTTTTAAAGAGTATTCTGCGGGTTGTAACAATGATTATAATACCGTATACTATATTTTCAGTGCATAATTGCCGTGTAAAGTTCTGAAATATAACAATGAAACATAGGAGGTGAAAACAAGCTTTTCTTCCTATTTGTCTAGAACAAACGCCATTTCGACTAAATAATACATTATTTCTTCTTCACGTATTTGGAAAAATCATGTAATTTTCCCATTATTTGAAATTTTCCGTTTCTTTTGGTTTACTTGACGTGAAATAATGCAATCCCTACTTTAATTATTATTTTAAGAAATGTTTTATCTTTTTAGTTTTCTTTATTTTTATTATTGTATGTTTTATTGCCATTCTTACCGATTCATATATAATTTGTTAAATATGTATGCGTATGTATTATTCTGCAATTCACTGTGTGCCACACCTAGTCCATGAGGTCTTCGCGGCCCAAGAACGGCTCTTCTGGCTCTAAAGATGCATTTTTGGCGTCGCGCCTATTTCGACATTTTATGGATTTTAGATCAAATATAATGGCACTCAAGATGAGCTTCGTCTTTTTTAGCATAAATCCAAACAGTTACATGTTACATAGACATTGAGCTGACCCTGTGTTAACTGACCTACACCATAAGTGATAAAAAGTGATAATATTTTTTCCGCTCAAAGCTCAAATCTTTAACAGCATTTTGACTTGATTAAGATTGAACTGAACTGAAGGCTGAAAAAGTCTAAATCTTATATATACAGGGTATCCGAAAATGATGAGCAAAAAATTCAGGGGATAATTCTAGACCGAAAATAAATGCTATAACATTCTTTCCAAAACTGATTATTAACGGAGTTACAGGGTGTTAAAGTTAAAATTTTATTTTCGATATTTGTAAATACCTTGTTAAGATATCCAAATATTTACATAAAATTTGTAAATCGGGGGTTTTTGCGGACGAGAAATTCAAATATGTTTCTAATTTTGACGTCACTAGAAGAGGGCGCCACTTATGGCACATGATGTTTCTTTTGAATGACAGAACTTTTTTGCTGCTTAGTGTATCCATCTGACTATTGAAACAATCGATTTCTCTACCTGTTATATCTGAAAATGGTGTACCTTATTGAAGTCGTTGGAGTAACAGTCGAAATTATCTTATTTGAAATATTCAGTGCACCGATTGAAAACTGTTATCGTTTCAGTTAAAGTGCCCTTTCTACTGAAAATACAGCAAAATGTTACTTGAAAAAGTTGCTCAGAACGGTAAATTATGGAGCTGTGCAAAATTTAAAAAAAATCGGCCTGCTTTGATAAAATCTTTGTGGTTTGTTGAAAAATGGTTTCATCAAAACTCGCCGATATTCTTGAAATTTTGCACGTCTCCGTAATTTACGATTCTGAACAACTTTTTCAAGTAACATTTTGCTGTATTTTCAGCAGAAAAGGCACTTTACCTGAAACCAAAACAGTTTTTACTCGGTGCACTGAGCATTTCAAATAGGTTACGCCTACCGACTTCAGCAAGGTATACCTTTTTCAAATAAAATAGGTAGGAGAATCAATTGTTTCTATAGTCAGATGGATACATTAAGGTGCAAAAAAGTTCTGCCATTTAAAAGAAACATGGTGTGCCACAAGTGGCGCCCTCTACTAGTAACGTCAAAATTATAAACATAGTTGAATTTCTCGTTCGCAAAAACCCCCGATTTACAAATTTTATGTAAATATTCGGATTTCTTAAGAAGTTATTTACAAATATCGAAAATAAAATTGTAACTTTAACACCCTATAACTCCGTTTATAATCAGTTTTAGAAAGAATGTTATAGCATTTATTTTCGGTCTAGAATTATCCCCTGAATTTTTTGCTCATCATTTTCGGACACCCTGTATATAAGATTTAGACTTTTTCAGCATTCAGTTCAGTTCAGTCTTAATCAAGTCAAAACGCTGTTAAAGATTCGAGTTAACTCTGTTTTGTTCTTAGTAAAATACTTGCTGTTAGTTAAATAAAACACAATTAGAAAGAACGAATATCTTTTTTTGGGTAATTTAATAAACAACAGTAAAAGCCGAGTCCAAAAACAACCAAGGAAGTGGAGGGACTTCTTCGAATCAAGAACTGCAAGAAGCTCAACGTCACTGGCGCAGTCAGAAACGGATCTGATAGTCACTGTTTAGAAGAAGACATATTGCCTTTTTGGAAAGTGTTTTTCTACTGACAGGACTACTGCAAGTTAAGTGTGCCTCGAGAAGAGAACTGAATATTCCTTGTCGATACACGGGGGCTACCTTCTAGATCACAAATCCAGAAAATTGGCTAACAACCTACTGGAGGACTAAATATCCCTGGGCAGGTTTAGAAAAGAAGAAGAAAAAACAAAATCAAGCAATCACACAAAGCAAAGCTGCAAACAAAGAAGGTTAGTCATTTTTTCTCATAATCCATTTTTCCCTCTCACCCCAACTTTTTCATATTTTTTTATTGTTTGGAAATAAAAATTATTCTCTCAACAAATGGTTAATGTTTAGAAATATTAAAGAAACGTCAAAAGCAAACAAAAATTTTAGGCAACAAACCAGAGGTAGTAGAACTATTAATCCTTAAGATTCTGATTCAGATTCAGATAGTGTTATCCAAGATTTATCTGAGATTAGATTAGAATAAGAAAAATCTAAAAGAAATAATAGTGACAATATGGCTCGTGAAGTAAATTATCAGTAATTAAAAATATTTCTAGATATTATTCCATATTTTAGCAGAGACCCATGTAAATTAAATAATTTTATTGGAGCTCGTGATGAAACATTTGTACAGTATGCTAACGAATCTGAATTTGTAAAAAAACTAATTTTTAGATGTATAATTGGCAAACTACGTGGCAAAGCATTAACTTTAATTTCAAGTAGAATTGAATTAGACACTTGGAACGAAATAAAAGAAATTTTGAAAGTTTCTTTTACTGATCAAAGGTCATCTATCCCAAAGAAAGTCGTTATAACTTTGGTATTCGTTGTCAATATACTAGAAGTTTAATTTTTTCATTTATTAATAATGATAATACAATGAACCATGTACAAAAAATTTCCCAAATTTCTAATATTGAAAAATTAATTTTGGTAACATTTTTAAAATATCTTTCTCCACAAATTCAAAAAGTTAGACTTAAAAATCCAGATTGTTTAGAAATAGCAATGCAATACGTAATAGAAAAAGAAAATTTTAATTCTATTGTAAATGAAGGTAAGAGAAATTTAAATCAACATATTGCATCTCCAAATATTAAAGCACCTGTTCAAAAATATTTTCAAATTCAGCCTACTAGAGTAGGATTTAGAAATCAAACATTTTAACATAATAATTCACAGTTGCAAAGACGATTTCGTGAACAAAATAGAAAAATATTTTCTAGTCAACCAATTCAAATAACTCCAAAACAAGTACCACAAAAATTTTTACCAACCAACGTCTGGAAATCCAAAAATCAAATACCTACTTATAAACCTACTCATATGTCAACAACATCTAGGCAAACACCTACTCAACCTTATCAGTTTTAACCCCAATCGAGGCCGGCATTTATGGCAGAAGAATTACACACCATTGATGAAGAAATTTATACTGAAGCAATTGAAGAAAATCCAGCAGCATATGGTTATGAACAAGAAGAATTATCCACGCAAGATCAAGAAGGTATGGAACCATATACAGAAGAACAAAATAACGACGAAGAAAATTTTATCCACCTAGCCTCTGGACAGAAAATCACTTAGAATTAAATCATATTATAGATCAATGCAAATTGCCATTTATCGAAATTTCAGGATTTCATAGACCTTTGCGTTTTCTTATTGATTCTGGTAGTCATATATCTTTAATGAACCCTGTTTTAGTAAAAAAAATATTTCCCAGAGTGCATCATTATAAAACCTAGTCTAATAAAAACATCATGTGGTCAGCAAACGGCAAAATTTGAGGCACATATCCCAGTTTTTAAAGAATATCAAGCAAATGGAAAAATGATTTTCACTTTATTTGACTTTCATCCGTTTTTTGATGGATGACTTAAAAAATATGGGATTTAATTGGAATTTACAAGAAGGATATATACAGAGAAATAATTTGAAAGTTCCTATACGACAATGTTCTCCTTCAGAATATGAACACTTTAACATCACTGTTAATGAAAAGGAAATTTTAAGAACCAAAATTCCTACCAACGCTGTTACCGATGGATCATATTATATCCCAGAAACAACAATTAATGAACACTGTTATATACCGGAATGTATAACAGTAGAAAATGGACAAGCAACTCTTGAAATACATAATGTTAGTGATGAAGATACATAATAAATCTAACATATATGCTGGAAGTCTTTCCACTTGACAATTACGAAATTTTTCAAGCCCAAATTACTGATGTAGGAAAGTATCCAAGAGAACAAGATATTGAAAACTTACTACGATTAGATCACCTAAACCAAGAGGTTAACCAAACTATGTGAACATTTTCATTCAATATTTCAGTATCCAAATCAACCTCTTTTAGCTACTACACAGACAACTCACATAATACGGACAACAGATGAAGAACTCATCCATAAGAAGTCATATAGATTCCCATAAATCCACAAAAAGGAAGTTAGAGACCAAATAAAAAATATGCTGGAAACTGGAATAATAAAAAACAGTACAAGCCCATGGTCAAGCCCTATATGGATAGTTCCAAAAAAAAACTTGATGCAAGTGGAACTCAAAAATGGAGAATAGTCGTGGACTATAGGAAGTTAAATAATAAGACCATTCAAGATATACCCATTGTCTAACATCGATGATCTTAGAAAAATTAGGCAGATGCCAATATTTTACTATATTGGACCTGGCGAGCGGATTTCACCAAATTAAAATGCATAAAGTTACTATTGAAAAAACTGCATTTTCCACCGATTATGGACATTACGAGTTTTTAAGAATGCCCTTTGAATTAAAAAATGCCCCAGCAATATTCCGAGAATGATCAATAAAGTTTTAAAAGATTTAATAAATAAAACATAATCATAATCTTAAGGAAGTATTTTGAAAATTTTCAGGAACATAATTTAAAGGTACAATTAGATAAAAGTGAATTTATGAAAAGGGAAGTTGAATTTTTAGGACATATTACAACTGAAGGCATTAGGCCAAACCCTTGACTATATACACTCAGACTAGTCAATCTAATGGGAGACCTTGTTGGCCTGAATGGGAAACCAACTCTCGCGTAATGGGAAACGATCTCAAAATGAACGTTTACGCTTAGGCTATTTGCTAATAGATGGCGCAATATTAGGTACTAAAATGACATGAATTTGGATATATAATTTTGAAAGCTCCTCCCATCGAAGATGATTGGTTCATACATATTATGTTATGTACAATCGTTTGCAATAATATTGACACTCTTTAAATTCAATTTTGTTATTTCTTTTGAACTGCTGACGTATTTGTAATAAAATCTGCTTTCAACTTTTAACATTAGTAATTAGTTGTTTCACTTACCAATATAAATTTAATGAGTTTCTACTCAGAACTTCGAGAAGTTCAAAAACTGTTTTGAGAGAGTGTCATTGTTATTTCAAAAGCTTGTATGTACTTAAAATTCATAACTTTAATGACATTCGATAGGATTACTGTTTATTTTATTATTAAGTGAATGTGTTAGTCATGAGGAAGCAGGCAGGAAATAAATGTTAATTTTTAAAATGTCATAAAACTAGATGAAACATTCCAGGAATAAAACTTTTCCGCGCAAGGCGAAAATCGACTATAATGATAGATTTTGAATTCTGATAAGTAATTATAGTAATTTCATCACGATTTTTAATAAAAAGAAATACAGAAGTGCAGTTATCCAGTTCATATTCACTTTCGCGTATCAATGAAAGTCAAAGCTTAAAATATATTAACCGCCAGATAACACTTTTATCATACTCCTCCAGCTTTGATAAATTCAAGTGAATAAGTCATTCAATACGTGTCGATAAAAATATACAGGGTGGGCCATTAATAAGGGGGCATAGAAGAGGAGTAACATCATTGGGACGAAATATGAAGATATAGCTAAATATATCTTCGTAAAATATTTCTGTGGAAAAAGATACAAGGTGTCAAAGTTGAAATATTTTTATTTGTGTTTTCTTCTTTTGTATTAACGCAAGTATCTCTCAACTGATTAAAATTTAATTCAAAAAAATTAGTAGGTATCAATGAGTCGTTTACTTTTTTTAAATGTCCAGAGTAACTTTGGAAAAAAACTCATATTTGAAAAAAAAATTATCTACATATTTACTTTTATGGACAAAAATAACAACAGAGCAGTAAAAACATCTTAGCCCTTGAGCAAACTCTCCCTACTTCTACATGTCTTAATTAATTAAACTAATTATTACAGCTAATTACAGAAAATTTTCAATATGGCAATTTTCTAATGCTCCTAAGAGATTTCCTCACGTCGAAAAATACATTTGCTTGTTTTAGATCAGTTTTCTGGAAAACGGTAGAAATTTCGTTAACAAAAAATAAGATAGAAATTGTCATCATCTGGCAATATCTGTTTTAATAGATACCTACTACATAAATTATGATTGCTTTTCTTAAAATATGTTTCCCTACCAAATTTGATGACAATCGGTTGAGCGATCCTAGTTATTAAAAAAAAAAACGAAAAAAAATATGTAAACCTGTATCTTTTTCCACAGCAACATTTTAGTAAGGCATATTTAGCTATATCTTCACATTTTGCTCCAAAACTGTCATTCCTACTCTGGCACATCATTAATGGTTCACCTTATATAATACTTAAAATAATAAACTACACATGAAACACATTCTTTTCTGATGAGGCCTGTAAAGTTCACAAATTATTTTTACTAAAAACATTAGCGCATGTAAATTTATTTAAATTTGCATGCGCAAATGTTAAATTATTTGAATTTTTAAATTAATTTAAATTTAATTTTAATTTAATTTTAATTTAAAAATTACTCTTCAAAAAGACTACAAAATAATATTTATTTCACACCATCACAAAATTATACTTAGATCAAACATTGAAAAAAGATACTTGGTGTTTTAGAATTTTTACTAATGAATTTTTCGCAAAATAATAATGCATCTTATGCAGTAAGAGAAACCCACACGATAATCTGCAATTCTATATGTCTCTTTATAGAAGTAGGTATGTCGAATTCATTTGAATTAACTTAATATGTTTAAAGGAAATAAAACAGAAAATGTAAATTTTGGCATATCGCTGAAAACTCTTTTAACAATCTTATTTTTCTGTTTTTTTTTTAAATTAATTTACAGTTCATATTCTTACTTCTCTAACGCAATAAAATAAACTGCTTATGTTTCAAACTTTATGATCTGTGGTTTGAATATAAATATATTGCCACAATCTTATTATTTAGGCAGGTATATGAAAAAGGGTCACGCGGCCACGCCCTCGAAACGCCTTCCCAGTTTTTTGCAGATTAAAATAGTAGCGCTTTATTTCCTTCGTTTGAATAAATGTGTATTGTTACACAGTACGACATCTAACAGGAATTATGATAACTATTTAGGTCTTTATTAAGGATTGACTCTCTTGGTGTAAATACTCAAGGGCCAAACCCAAAAAAAATTGATGCCAATGAACTTTCCAATCCCTAAGACACACAAAGAGATTAAAAGCTTTTTAGGAATGATAGGATTTTATAGAAAATTTATAAACAATTTGGCAAAAATTACAAAACCACTTGCAGCTTGTTTAAAAAAAGGTAAAAAGGTATAGCACACCTAAGAATTTATTCAAGTCTTTGAAACATGTAAAATTATACTCCGTAACGAACCAATTTTAACTCACTCTGATCTCTCAAAAATGTTTACCCTGACAACCGATGCAAGTAAATTTACCATTGGTCTCACTAAGTCAGGAAAACCAATATGTTATGCAAGTCGTACCCTTAATCCAAATGAAATTAACTATTCCACTACAGAAAAAGAATTACTAACTATTATTTGGGCAGTAAAGTACTTCAGACCCTATTTATTTGGTAGATATTTCAAAATTAAGACAGATCACAGACCTTTGAAATGGTTAGAAAATTTAAAAGAGCCAAGTTCCAAACTTGTGCAATGGAAATTACTTTTATCAGAATACAATTATGAAATTGATTATATTAAAGGCAAAGACAATGTCGTTGCAGATATGCTATCTAGAAATCCTGCAGACAATGCTTCTTTGATAAATGAAATAGGTGATACTGATAATGTTATTCAAGAATACTTAAACTATGAAAATAATGTTACAACAGCACATTCTGCAGATGAAATTCCTCTACTTAGTTTTCCTTATACAGAAAAATCTTTAAATCATTATAAACATCAAATGATTATTACAATTTCAGAATCATCCCCTATACCTAATTGTATTAAAGAAAAGATTTTTGATAATCATAAATATTAGAAAAAATCATATAGATGAAGATTTAGAACAGTTCATAGCTAATATTGATAATAAACTTACATATTGTCACGGAATTTGCCCCACTCACACCCAAATCGACGACTGTGGTACCGCGAATTACTAAGATTGCCCCGATCGCCCCTACACGATTCTGTTAAACAAACAAAAAGCCGTGGATCGAGACGGGACTAGAAAATTTGAGAAACGACGAGAAGCGTTCGAGAGATGCTAGAATATACCTGGAATATTCGTTGGGTCTATAAAAGAAAAATAAACGGCCGATTAAGTTAGTCTTGTATAAGTCTTGTATTACAGTCTGAATTTAAGTGTTTAGTTGCAGATATCAAAGTGATTTAGATAGCGATTAATTAAATAAGTGTTTAGTTGAGTTATAATTAGTGTTCAGTAGTGTACTGAGTATAGTTAATAAAGAAGTAATTAATTTACGGATTGTTTTTCTGGCAATAGTAAAATTCGGATTGGGAAATCCGTGACAATTTGGTGTCGGAAGTGGATTTAACTGGAAGTTTTAAAGAGCTTTCTGCAACCCTGTCCACAAAGTGGGATTTAGCTGGAAGTTTGAAGAACTTTCTGGAACCCTGTGCGTAAGTGGGTTTAAGTGGAAGTTGGAAGAACTTTCTGGAACCCTGTGCGTGGGTGGAATAAAGACCCAAGTGTAACATATCACCGCACTCGTTGTGACTTGAGGAAGTGAACGGTGGTATTCGCGAAGGACAATCTCGAACATTCTAGAACTTTGTACGGGAGTGAGACAAGGACCCAAGTGTGACATATCACCGCACTCGTCGTGACTCAAGGAAGTGAACGGTGGTATTTGCGAAGGACAATCTCGACCATTCTAGAACTTTGTACGGGAGTGAGACAAAAACCCAAGTGTGACATATCACTGCACTCGTCGTGACTCAAGGAAGTGAACAGTGGTATTTGCGAAGGACATTCTCGAACATTCCAGAACTTTAAACCGAAGTGAGACAAAGATCCAAGTGTGACATATCACCGCACTCGTCTTGACGTAAGGAAGTGAACGGTGCTATTCGCGAAGGACAATCTCGAACATTCTAGAAGTTTATACGAAAGTGAGACAAAGACCCAAGTGTGACATATCACCGCACTCGTCGTGACTTAAGGAAGTGAACGGTGTTATTTGCGAAGGACATTCTCGAACATTCTAGAACTTTATACGAAAGTGAGACAAAGACCCAAGTGTGACATATCACCGCACTCGTCGTGACTTAAGGAAGTGAACGGTGTTATTTGCGAAGAACAATCTCGAACATTCTAGAACTTTATACGAAAGTGAGACAAAGACCCAAGTGTGGCATATCACTGCACTCGTTTCATTGTAAGGAAGTCAACAGTGACATTTACAAACACATTCGTGGACATTCTAGAACATTCCAAAGAAAATGGAGTGAATGCCTGTAACTAGAAGTCAAGTCTACATGGATGCACAACTAGCAAAACTGTTAGAAATGATGCAAACGATGCAAGAACAGGGACGGATGATGCAGGAGAAATTAGAGGAACAGGGACGGACGATGCAAGAAAAATTTGAAGAACAAGGGCACCAGACGAAGACAACACAAGAAAAATTAGAAGAACAAGGGCATAAAATGGAAGACCAGACGAAAACACTGCAAGAAAAATTTGAAGAACAAGGGCATACAATGAAAGATCAGATACAAACAATACAACAGGAAATGAGAGACCAGACGAAAGAAATACAGGAGAAATTAGAAAATAAACTAGAAGAACAAGGGTATATAATGAATGAACAGATACAGACAATACAACAGGAAATGAGAGATCGGACGAAAGAACTGCAGGCAAAGTTGGAGAATACACTAGAAGAAAAACTAGAGGAGCAGTCACATAGAGTTGAGACACAAGTAGAAGAGAAACTGTTAGCACAAAAAAAGGAGATAGACGAAGAAATAAACTTGATTAGAGAAACCTGCGAAGAGCTTCGACATAAGCTGGACAAAATAAGAAAGGATGGCGTAATCAAATCAGAAGGACCTGTTATCTGAACTCAGAAAACGAAACCCCCTGAATTCGACGGCAAGGTCTCCTGGAATGTCTATTTGCGCCAGTTTGAAGCAGCAGCTGCCGCAAACGAATGGTCTGATTGTGAAAAAGCTACTGCTCTGATAGTTGCTCTACGAGGGGAAGTTCTTGACGTCTTACAAGGAGTTCCTGCTGGGCAGCAGAGTAACTACGACATTCTAAAACAGCATATGGAATTGAGATATGGGGATAAGCACCTGCAGCAAGTTTACCAGGCACAATTGAAAAATCGTCACCAACAGAATGGAGAGAATTTACAGCATTTTGAGACCGATGTTGCCCGACTAGTTCGATTGGCTTATCCAACAGCCCAGTCCGAATTCTTAGACCAGCTGTCCATCCAAGTTTTTACCGATGGCCTAAGAGATTGCGAAACCCAGCAGGCACTGCGACTAGCTAGACCTAAAACTTTGAATGACGCCCTCTCGCATGCACTGGAATTTGAGGCAGCAAAGATGGCATCCGGTAGACATGTTAAAGTTCGGGCCATCAGTGATAATAGCGATAGTATGGCAAATGGAGACCTAATAAAGACGCTAAATGAGATCGTTGATAAACTTAGCCCAGCTACCAGACCAAAGAAAGAACAATCTGATAGTCGAAGGGATCGCCTTCTTAAATGCTGGAACTGTGGGCAGACGGGACATCTGAAGAGACAGTGTAGGGTCCCCGCCGCAGATCAGCTAAAGCGCGACTTCCAGGCTGCGCAGGAAAACTAGATTCAGCCGGCTTGACGGGGCAAAAGCCGGCTGCGTCCTCCTACCATGCCCCACGAGAAGAAGTTACGTTATCACGTCTTCAGGACTCTGACTCCTTGCTAGTAGAAGGCATTATTTTTGGTCGTATGTTCCCTATGGTAATCGACACTGGAGCAACAAAAACTATTGTACGGTCGGATATTATTGGTGATTGGCGTATTAAGAACCTTGTCAAACGTTACGTCCTTATAACAGCTAATGGACAGCAACTGCCAGTCAAGGGGGAATGCGAGCTTGAAGTAGAATTAGGAGACGTCAAGTTCAAACACAGAGCCCTGGTAGCAGATATATCGGACAATGTCATACTCGGACTAGACTTATTACGGGCAAAGGGGGTGAACTTAGATTTAAATGCTGGGACGCTATGGATAATGGGTGAGGAAGTAGTGCTAACGAACACCACTGAGAATAACGCTGTACGGAGACTCGTTGTTAAAGAAGATGTGGTACTACCTGCTCAGACCGAAACCTTGGTTGCCACAGTTATGGATGGGGAAATGTCTTGCAGTGTAGGAGTGGTGGAGCCCAGTAATCCAGATTTGTTCAGTAAATCTATAGTCACCGGACGTACCCTGATTAAACCTGAGAAAACGACAATGGTACGGGTAGTGAACCTGAAAACCTTTCCACAGAAAATTACAAAGGGAACTGAAGTAGGAGTATGTGAACCTGTTACCATTGTCAGAACACTGAAAGAAATCAACGAAACGGAGAAGAAACCAAATAAGACCAGTCTACCAGAGTGTCTAAGGGACATCGTGGATAGGGTCAAGGAAAGATTAACAGAGGTGGAGGTGGAACAACTGGAAGAGCTGCTAAGTGAAAATGAAAATGTGTTCGCACTTAAACCAGGCGACTTTGAGAGAACCAATGTAGTGAAGCATCGAATCGATACTGGTTCATCGTCTCCTATAAAGCAGCCACCACGAGGACTTCCACTAGCCAAGCGAGACGAAGTTAACAAGATGTTAATTGAGATGCAAAACCAAGGCACCATAGAACCATCTCAGAGTCCTTGGGCTTCTCCTGTAGTCCTGGTTAAGAAGAAAGACGGCTCCACCCGATTTTGCGTGGACTACAGAAAATTAAATGACGTCACCAAGAAAGACAGTTACCCACTACCAAGAATTGACGATACCCTGGACACCTTGGCTGGTGCGCAATGGTTTTCCACTTTGGATTTAAAGAGTGGATATTGGCAAGTCGAGGTCAGCCCAGAAGACAAGAAAAAGACAGCGTTCACTACCGGAAATGGATTGTGGCAGCTCAATGTAATGCCATTTGGTCTATGTAATGCCCCTGCCACTTTTGAGCGACTGATGGAAACTGTACTTCATGGCCTGCATTGGGAGACCTGCTTGATTTACTTGGACGACGTGGTGGTGCTGGGACGCTCTTTCCAGGAGCACCTGAAGAACGTGTCCGAAGTGTTCAAGAAGTTGAAAGCAGCGAACCTGAAGTTGAACCCGAAGAAGTGCAGTCTGTTCCAAAAGGAGGTTAGATACCTAGGCCACATTATTACTCCAAATGGTGTGAAAACAGACCCGGAGAAGACAGAGTGCATAAAGAACTGACCGGTTCCTAAAGACAAACATCAAGTTCGAAGTTTTCTCGGCCTATGCACATACTATCGACGATTCGTCCAAGGATTCTCAGACATTGCCAAGCCTCTTCATAAATTGACAGAAGACAGCATCCCGTTCGAATGGACTCCGAGATGCCAGCAAGCCTTTGAGACGCTGAACGAGGCTCTCTGCACTACCCCGATTTTGACATACCCAATACCTGGACAACCATTTATAGTGGACACGGACGCAAGCAACATTGGAATTGGCGGAGTTCTTTCTCAAGTACAAGATGGCCAAGAGCGAGTAGTGGGCTACTTCAGCAAAGTCCTATCAAAAGCCGAAAAGAACTATTGTGTGACTCGGAAAGAATTACTTGCCATCGTCAAGAACCTAGAACACTTTCATAAATATCTGTATGGCCAAGAATTTCTCCTAAGAACGGATCACGCTTCCCTTAAATGGCTGCTACAGTTTAAAAACCCTGAAGGACAGATGGCAAGGTGGCTGGAACGGCTGCAAGAATATCACTTTGTTGTTGAACATCGAGCCGGTAGGAAACATGGAAATGCAGATGCCCTTTCTAGGAGACCCTGTCCTGTCAACTGCAAACACTGCAGTAGTCTTGAAAGGAAAGAGAACATCTCATCAGTTTCTTGCAAGGTAGTAGCAGCCCAACCTGAAGACCGATGGAGTTCAGCAGCGATTCGGGAAGACCAGCAAGCTGACTGTGACATCAAGCCTTTACTAGACTGGAAAGAAGCCAACAACCGACCGTCTTGGGCTGAAGTCAGTAGTAAAAGCCCAGCATTAAAGAGCTATTGGGCTCAATGGAATTCCCTGGTGTTGGAAGATGGTGTACTAAAAAGAGCATGGGAGAACAATGACGGAACGGAGATCAATAAACAAGTACTACTCCCGAGGTCCTGTGTCAAAGAAGTGTTGCAGGAAGTACATGGAGGTACTGGGGGTGGACATTTCGGTATCAATAGGACTCTACAGAAGATTATTCTACTGGTTGAGCTGTAGGACGGATGTAGAAGATTGGTGCCGAAAATGTGACATATGTGCAGCAAGCAAGGGACCGAAGACCCGTTCCAGAGGCAAAATGCGCCAGTACATCGTAGGAGCGCCGTTTGAGAGGATTGCCATTGATATCGCTGGCCCCTTTCCGAAAACCCAAAGTGGGAACCGATATCTGCTAGTAGCCATGGACTACTTCAGCAAATGGCCGAAAGTATACCCCCTTCCCAATCAAGAGACCACAACCGTAGCAGAAGCGCTAGTCAATAACCTGTTCTGCAGATTTGGTGTGCCCATGGAACTACATTCAGATCAGGGCCGACATTTCGAATCAGGTGTGTTCCGAAAGGTCTGCGAGCTTATGGGAATCCGAAAAACCAGAACC
The DNA here is from genome assembly GCA_037114965.1 of Monochamus alternatus. Taxonomy (NCBI): domain Eukaryota; kingdom Metazoa; phylum Arthropoda; class Insecta; order Coleoptera; family Cerambycidae; genus Monochamus; species Monochamus alternatus. The sequence goes on from CM073430.1 coordinate 44,396,923, forward strand.
ACCCCACTGCATCCCCAGTCAGATGGTATGGTGGAACGCTTCAACGCCACACTAGAAACCAATTTGAGGATGTTTGTGAACGAGAACCAGACAGACTGGGACAAGCTCATTCCACTCTTCCTGTTAGCTTACCGCTCAGCTGTCCATGAAACTACTGGGAAGACTCCCGCAAGGATCATCTTTGGAAGAGAACTTCGCCTTCCAGCAGATTTGGTATTTGGTCGTCCTGCGGAACAGCTCTCAGATCCAGACACTTATATCCATGACCTAGAACAAAGACTAGCAGCCGTACACGACCAAGTCAGATTTCGAATGCGACTAGAGAGCGATCGCATGAAGACTCGATACGATGTCCGGGCCAATACAGTCGGATTCCAACAAGGTGACCTGGTGTGGCTGTACAACCCCACGCGGAAGAAAGGAAAATCGCCTAAGCTACAGAACCGTTGGAAGGGCCCCTACACCGTCATTAAAAGAATCAATGATGTCGTCTACCGGATACAGAGGACTCCTAGGAGTAAGATGAAGGTCGTCCATCTGGAGCGTCTGTCCCCGTATAGAGGTGTATCCGATCGGGACGATCGGTCCTAAGAAGGGGGCAGTGTCACGGAATTTGCCTCACTCACACCCAAATCGACGACTGTGGTACCGCGAATTACTAAGACTGCCCCGATCACCCCTACACGATTCTGTTAAACAAACAAAAAGCCGTGGATCGAGACGGGACTAGAAAATTTGAGAAACGACGAGAAGCGTTCGAGAGATGCTAGAAAATAGATCTAGAGATGCTAGAATATACCTGGAATATTCTTTGGGCCTATAAAAGAAAAATAAACGGCCAATTAAGTTAGTCTTGTATAAGTCTTGTATTACAGTCTGAATTTAAGTGTTTAGTTGGAGATATCAAAGTGATTTAGATAGCGATTAATTAAATAAGTGTTTAGTTGAGTTATAATTAGTGTTCAGTAGTGTACTGAGTATAGTTAATAAAGAAGTAATTAATTTACGGATTGTTTTTCTGGCAATAGTAAAATTCGGATTGGGAAATCCGTGACAATATTATTTATATTTGCCTGACAAACAACATGAAAAATACTTTATATAAAACATACAAGGAAAGCTTATTAAAATTCAATCAAAATTAATAATGTGTTCTTCAAAATTAACTGATATCTGTACAGATTCCGAAAAACAGGACAAAATGAATTATCATCATATTTATAAAACTGGTTATTGAGTCTATTCTGTAATGCTTTTGGTTAAATTTTAACGTCAAGGCCAAAGTTAAAATTGTAACCATCAATTATTTAACCTGATACTATATTCTGTGAAAATTTTAATGTTTATTTTAACCAAATACGTTAAAATTTAAGGGGTCCAAAATAGATGCTGTTAAAAATTTAACCTATTGAATACCAGTATAAATCACAATTGGTATAATTAATCTCTATTATTTATTTCCACATAAATGTTATAATGGCACTTCAAATTAATTATATTTTATTGGATGAAGGTGACAGATTGGAATAGACGTAAATAAAGGGTATTATTTGTACTTGTTGATTGACAGTTTCATATTTACCTCTTATTTACTTTCAACTACATTTTAGACTTTTTCATAAATGTTTGAGAGAACAAAGCGATCTGTTTGAATTAACTGATTGTACTTTTAAGTAACTATGTTAATTTCAACGGTTTAACTTTTTAAAGGTTATAAAGAAAAACACGCGTTATTCCTCTGAGTAATCAGCATGAACTAAACTTTATTCTTCCAATCACACATCAGCGGGCATCTCATCAGTCGACAAATATTTCGTTTCTATTAATTTATCTGAGACTACTTGTCTAATATAGTGACACTTTACGTCTCTATGTTTAGATCTGTTATGATGAACTGGATTTGTCGATAAACTCAATGCTCCTTGATTATCATTATACAATGTAATGCACAGTTCAATTCCTGTCAATTCATACCACAAGTTTTTTAAATAGATGCCTTCTCTAGCTGCCTCCGACATTGCTATGTATTCAGATTCAATACTAGACAAAGCAACTGTTTTTTGTTTGGAACTAGAATACGAGACCACTGAACCGCAAAGCGTATTACAACTACAATTGACTCTCTAAAGAAAAATTACTATCGGCTTAGCATGACTAAAGACGTTAATAACCTATTAATTTTGAATTTCAACAAATTCCTGTAGGTACAAAACCTTTTGAAAGAATTCATATTAGTACCTTGTCAGTAACTAAAGAAAAATTGTTAACAATAATTGATACTTTTTCAAAATTTGCGCAAGCCTATAAAATTTTAGGAACAAATTCTATAAATGTTTTTGACGGATTATTAACCTTTATATCACATTATGGACTTCCTCATACAATTGTTTGTGATAATCAAAATTTCCTAGATTTTTACAAAATTTGTAAAGTAAATATACACTTTACTACACCAAAAAGTCCGAATTGAAAGATTTCATTCTACATTGTTAGAATAAAGAGTTAAAACGCAACAAAATCCAAAAGAATCTTTAAATAACTTAATAAAATATTCACTACTACATTATAATAATTCCATACATTCCAGTACTAACTTCACTCCATTTGAGATCGTTTCAAGACATTTCAATGCTAAAGATCCATATGATATTGAAGAAAAAGATATAATTTCTAAATATGTGTATGACGATAAAGAAAAATTACAAGGAAAATATCAATAAATCAATGACGATATAAATAAGAAAAAAACTAGTAAACTGGAAAAATTGACACAGAACAGAAAGAACCAATGATAATCAGAACAAGACCAAATTTATCATAAAGAACAGACAAGAGGTAAATTAGCAAATAAATTTTCCAAAATTTTGCCTGTAGCGCATACAAAAAATAAGGTGAAAACTGAAACATCAAAATATTCTAAGCATAATTTAAAGATACGTAAAAATATTAACTACTAATACTTTATTTCCAGATGAAGATACTGATCATTTTCTCGTTCACCCTTATCCATAACTTAAATAATGCAGTTATTCAAAAATTAACCAACCCTATTTTACAAATGAACTTGGAAAATTTGAGAATAATTATAAGTAAACATACATTCGTTAGCTATCTAGATATTTCTGAACTGAAGAAAATTAAATACTTTACAAGTCTCAAAATTTTACTGATATTTATTTATTTAATATGTCAAACAGGCACATGCCCAATTACTGGATACGGTAAAAAATATAAAGGTAGAAAAACAATACCATACATTAATATAACATAATGCATCTAACAAGCATATAAAACCTTAAATGCATCTTACATGTAAAGCAAGTTGGACATACATTATTGTTAAAAAAAAAAACATAAATAGCAAAACAGGAAACAAAACATAAACATAAACAAAAAGAATATATTATTTAAATAGCATTTTTTAACTGCTGAATGGTACAAAAAAAATATATCAACCGTGGTCTCTATGTTCTTGTACTGCGAAATCATTTGATACAACAGCGATGACATCAGAACATTAGTACGTGGTGTGGGTAGACATACAACGTTACGGCTGCGAGCGGTCAGACGCGGAACCCGCAAGTTGATATTACTAAGTAATTCCTGACAATTTAATAAGTTATTCAGTACTTTATATAAAAATATAACCTGATGCGCAGATCTCCTAATTGCAAGTTCGTGTACATCAAATCTTGACAGCAATAAGCTATGTGAGAAGCCCACTGGAGAATATACAGGGTGTCCCTAAAAGGTTGGGACAGCGTTTCGACTCATAAAGTATAGCTGAAAATAAGTCGATTTAACTAAACTTGCCTTAGTCCAAAAATTGATAATCACGGAACTACAGGGTGTCAAAGGTTAAAAAATAAATCGGGTTTTCTTAATAACTTCCGACTGTTTCACGTTAATTTCATGAAACTTTGTATCCAGGGGTTTCTTGGGATGGCAAATTCAATTTTATTGTCCATTTTGGATATCTTCTAGAGGGCGCCACCGGCGACGTTTTCGAACCATTTAAACCGTTACTACTTTTTTGTTCCACCCTGTGTATTATTTTGGACTAGAAAAATCTCCTCCCCAGTCTTTTTAGTTAAGAAAGGTTACCTTATTGAAGTCGCTTGGAGCAACGGTTTCCGAGAAAAACACATCTAAATCTATTGTTTGCAGTGATCTTAATACTAAAAAAAAATAATAATAAGTAAACACAAACATAAATAATTAAAGTAAATGCTCGAAATGGCCACCATTTTCTTGTATGCAGAGATTTATTCCTCGTACAAAGTTTATTTGTACTCTGCGTAGCATCTCTTCATTCGTAGTGATATCTTGAGCAGCGGCACGAATTCGTTCTCTTAGCTCATTTTCGTTATTTATAATAACAGAATAGACCTTGTTCTTAAGTGCTCCCCACAAAAATATATAATAGAATCAAATCTAATAGGTCCTATTGTTTAATTACAGAGAGCTATTTGAACTTTCTTCAAGAAAAATTACCAGTGTTGCTTGCAGTGAGGATAAATGAATAATTTTGAATTTTGTAGATAAATAATAAGTCATCAGCTTTAGATGTGTTTTTCTCGGAAACCAAGCGACTTCAATAAAGTAACCTTTCTTAACTATGAAAGACTGGGGAAGAGATTTGTCTAGTCCAAAATAATATACAGGGTGGAACAAAACAGTAACAGTTTAAATGGTTCGAAATCGTCGCCGATGGCGCCCTCTAGAAGATATACCAAAATGGACAATAAAATTGAATTTGTCATCGCAAGAAACCCCTGGATACAAAATTTCGTGAAATTAACGTAAAACAGTCTGAAGTTATTAAACAAAACCCGATTTATTTTATTACCTTTGACACCCTGTAGTTCCGTGATTATCAACTTTTGGACTAAGGCAAGTTTAGTTAAATCAACTTATTTTCAGGTATACTTTATGTGGAGAAACGTTGTCTCAACCTTTTAGGGACACCCTGTATATGATTCAATATGTACGATGCCAACTTCAAGAACCGCCTTTGTACTTTCTCTAATGCAGCAATGTGAGTGTCATAAATCGGGCTCCAGACTACAGATGCGTATTCTAATTTAGAACGTATGAAGGATATATAGAGCAATCAAACAGAAACGAGTAGAAACATTAACAAACCCGTTTGAGTTCCTGATAATAAAACCAAGGCACTTAAATGCTGAAGAAGCAACAGTTTCTATATGTGTCGTAAATGATAGTTTAGGATCAAAAATAACTCCAACATCCTTTACATAACTAGGCCTGCAAAGAATAAAGTCACCTAATGTATATGCGAAAGTGAGAGGTTTTCCTAGTAAATGTCATGTCATTACATTTTGATGCATTTAAGGGTAAATTATTGCAAGAACACCAACTATCTATAGCTTCTAACGCGCTTTGTAATTTTTTACAGTCACACATAGCAACTTGAGGTCATCCGCATATATTAAATAGTTCACATGTAATTCAGACACAATATCATTCAGAAACATAACAAATAGAAGGGGCCCAAGCGTCGAACCCTGAGGGACGCCAGACACTTGTAGGAATTTATCAGAACAATGACCACAATACTGTACGAACTGATATCTATTTTTCAGGTAGGATTGGAACAAATGTAATAACGAATTAGAGAAGCCAAACATATCTAGCTTGTGTATCACAATATCGTGATCAAGTCTATCAAATGCCTTGGTAAAATCAGTGTATACTACGTCAACTTGACCACATTGGTCCAATGACTCACTAATAAATTGAGTCTTACACACAAGGTTCGTCACGGTGGACCTTCCCTTTATGAAGTCATGCTCGAGATGATAGAATTTCAGACACAGAGCTATATAATGAATTGTGTAGTAGTATTTCCAAGATTTTAGATAAATTAGAGATAATGACGATAGGTCTATAGTTCGATATTTCGGCTTTACTATTTTTTTTATGCACAGAAATCCTTGAAATATCCTTGAAATTTTCTACAAATCAGGGAGGTTACCTGTTCTAAGTATATAATATGTCAGATAAACTAATAAAACAAGCATAATCACTGTTATTTCAAAATGATCATTTATTAGAAACTATTTTCCCTAACATGAGACACAAACGTGGACTGATAAATCTTAGTGGTAAAATATCAAAATGGTTATGGCACACTTTATTCTGAGGCTGGAAAAAGAACCGATACTATACTAAATTACCTTAACAATAATGATCACTTACTTAAAGATGAAATTAATAATGAAATTTCTTATTCAAAGAAATTTATGTCAAAAAAAAAATCATAGCCTTTTTCAAATCAAATCAAACATCTTAACTATAAAGAATTTAATCGATAAATACCAGGATAGCATAAATTAAATCAATACTTTGGAATTAATTATTAATTGCCTAATAACTTTACAGAATCAATTAAATCAAATTGTTAATGCTACATTTGCTATTCTTAATAAAATACATCCAACTAAATAAAATGCAAGACTTATACTCACTAAATCAATTCAAAAGTAAACACAGTTATTATATGTTTTTTGGTATTCAACTATTATATAAAGACGAGAAAATAATTTTCTTAATTAATTGTCCAATTTTAATGACTACTTCGTTTAAAACATTTTTGTTTGTATCCTGTTCCTATCCAGAATAAAATAATTCCCTCTCAAAAACCATCTTATCCTTAATGAGAAAAATGAACTCTATCAATATCAAGAAGAACTGTGCGAAAAGATCGAAGATACATTTTATTGCCATAACCATCTTCAAGCTGAAGAAGATTGCATAGTCTATATTATTTAGAAGAATGAAACCAAAAACTGTTCTACTGTGTCTGTCCATGTAAAAAAGATGATTGCAAATCAAATTTCTCCCCATATTTTGTTAACTACACCTTCCTACACAATAATTACGGAAGGATGTTCCATAGAAAAACATCAAGAACAGTTTTCTTTCGAAAATGAAGATCTTTCACCTGTTACAATCATTGAACTTCCATCACTGGATGTATCCAAGCTGAGAGGACAAAATAAAATCAAAAATAATAGCATGGATATCGGAGAAATGAAATAGCTTTACCTGTGGAGCCAAAGGAAAATATTCCATACCTACCTCGCTTCTTATTATTATTTGCTTTCTCATTTGTGCTATCATTATATTGGAGTGACATGCTACTACAGAAATTGTTAGCCTTACCCAATCGAACTGTTTAAAAGGAAGAAAAATCCGAATGAGGCCTCTTCTCTTAATGATGATCAACCCAGTCAACCAGTCCAACCCTAGGTTTCCATTTTAAGCGGGAGGAATTATGAGCCGACCCTGTGTTAACTGACCTACATCATAAGTGATAAGCTGACAAAGATTCCTGTCGAAGTTTATCTTTTATACCGTATAATTATCAGTAACCATGTTAATTCCAGAAATTATCTATTGTTCATTGTTTTTAATGCATGAGGCAATCTAGTAATTCTAGTAATTTGTATTACGTATGTTTCATGTATATACAGGGTGTCCCTAAAAGGTATTTACAACGCTGCACTAGATACAGTGCGGCTCGAAATAATTCGATTTTTTTTTTTATAAATTTAAAACGCTTTATGTGATTTTGCTAAAGTTGACACTGTTCTATAGGTCAATAAACTACACATCAGTTATGAGTAATATCATTCCACTGGCGTGGAACTTGGGTTTTTTAATAATTACACCTTCGGTAATTCTACGCCAATGGAAGAAAAGATTTTTTGGTATAAAACTTAGATTACGTAAACTATTTCCTAAAAAAAAGGTACTCTTAATAAGACTCGATCACTCTCGTGGTTTTTTCGAAATTTGTAATTTTAATCATCAGAAACTTTGAAATAAAAATTAAATTAGGAAAACATGAATGCAAATAAATAAAGATGTCACAGTAGTTCAAAGTGGTCACTATTTACACGCATACGACGAAGAAAATTGAAATGTACTCTTTGCATAATTTCTGCGTCGCCTCTGAGGGTATTTGTAGCACCTTGAAGACGTTGCCGTTGTTTTTCGTTTTCTACCGATGTCATATAAACCATGGATTTAAGATGACCCCATAAAAATAATCTAATGGAGAATGCGGTGGCCAATTTAAAGAAGCGTCATTACCTCTACCTATCCATTTGTTTGGGTACTGTTGATTTAGGTGGTTACGAATAGGTAATGAAAAATGTGGTAGAACATATCTCTGAAGTTGTTGAGGTATATCTTCTAACAAGTCTGGCAACGTATTTTGTAGATGTTTCAAATAAATTTCTCCCATTAATCTCTGTGGTAAAATGACAGAACGGCGTCCTTCAGCAGAAGAATCCGGCAAAACGACTTTTCAAGGCTCCTTAACATTTTTTCGGCATATTTTCGCCAAGACGACGTTTAAATACCACAAATTTATCCCGAAAAAATAATAAGCATCTACACAATTATGCTAACGAGAAGTCCTTAATCCCTAAATGCTCACAAAAATTTGTATTTTCTACACTCTGGTAAAACTGTCACTAAATACATAAATTGAAAGAAAAGTTCTTTATGGAATTAAACTAATTAAAGCATGCTTTTGTTATATAAAAGTTGACTAGCGTGTAACTTTGTCAAATTGGAGATCGTCACAACTTGATTTGGCTAAATATGAAAGTAAAATACAAAAAATTTAATTTGGAAATTATTTTAAGATTTGCAGAATTCTAAAATCCCAAGATCTATGTATTGACTAATAAATTATTATTGAAATAGAAACATTAAAATTACTTGCCATGCATATATTCCACAGTGTCCTTGACATAATCCTCAATTTCTACAAAGATGTCATTAATTTTCTTCTTGGCTTTCACAAATATCTGCAAAGGTGAGTTATCAGATCCAGACCATAAGCTTCTAGAATCAGTAAGAATGGTAGGAACAGTTGGATGGTTATGTGGCCCATCCCCAGACATTAAAGATATTGTGCGATTTATATAAGCAGCCATATCATGCAGTGCTCAATGACTGATAACATTTAACATGCGTTACGGCAATAGTGCAACTGAAACAACAGAATTAAAATGATAAAACCTGATTTGTAAAAAAGCGGCTTATAAGAAGTACTGAACTTATTTAAATAGACTACACGCGATCCAAACTAGTCGATACAACGATTAAATTTTCTATTCACACTATTCAAATTGGCTAATTAGTCAGTTGAACGATGACATTTGTTTCTTAAACAATTTACAATACACAATAACAGAAAAATCGTTATGCTTCGCCCATCCAACTTTATCTCAATTAGGGTTTTTTTATTTGAAAGGGACGTTTCTCTTGTCCACATATGGCCAAAGAAATGAAATGAAACACTACAATCTAGCTACTAACACGTGTATTTTCTAAGTTAAAAGAAACTAGAATTACACCAATCGATTTCAACAGTAATAGCAACAAATTAAGATTTACCTATTAATATTAACACATAATATTTTTGTATGGCTTCATCAAGATCTACCTGTTGCTTCCTAACTTGGCCATAAAAAGAAATAAATATCATCGTCGCACAATTAATAGTTTTAAAATGAAAAAAAAGTACATAAAAATGAATCAGCGAGATATTCCAGCAGAAGCAAGACTTAATAATTTTGAAAAAATTGTGAATTCAGGTGCAAAAATTTTGAACTTGGTTAGTTTTATTATAAATCTCAAAATTGTAGGATTATTTTGTTCAATTGTTAAAATCTATAAATTGTAAATGATTTTTTTTAGTTCCTGAAAAAGTGGATTAAGTAATGGGGTATTTTCCAATATTTTTTTTTGCTTCTTCTTAGAGAAAATGTTTAAATAAATGTATTTTAAACATTTTTATTAAAAATAAAACTCGCATTTTTGTTTAAAAAAAATTTTACGAGTAAACATGTGACGTAATAAATCTGCCTTCTCATTTGTGATAGAATGTGACCATTCAGCAACGTTTAGTTTGATAATTTGATATTGGAGGTTATGTTCTGCATTTGTTATTATATACAGTTTTGTTGATTTATGTATATTACAATGTCTCAAAAAATTGTTATATAAAAAGCTGTAAAAATACTTTTTTACCATTTTTTTTAACAGTGCCTAAAACTGTAAATACTAAAACTCTGTGGTATCAAGCAATAAACAACTTTCCATCACCTTCAGGAGAATTTGTTCACCGCCATTGTCTACACAAAATTATGCCAAGTTCTTCAAGTGTGCATTGCACCAAGCTTTAACGTGGAGTGAATATAAAAAATGTAACACTATAAAATATTTAGTTGGATGTACCCCTAATGGATTAATACATTTTATATCATGTAGATTCGGTGGTCGTGCAACAGGTGTTGAAATAGTAAAGAATTCAAGTTTTATTGACGTTCTTCTTGAAAATTGTGTTATGATGGCTGACAGAGACAAATAGAAACCATTATTAACACAAAAAAAGTTACTGAGGCCTCCGAGTCTTAGTTCAGGTCAAAAATGAAGTAAACATGATGTACAGTATGGCAAAGTAATCAGTGCACTGAGGGTACATATCAAACGTCTAATACGAAGATTGAGAAAATTTGCTATGTTAAAACTACACGCTGTTATACGTTCAAGAATAATTCATCTATTGGATCATGTATTGAATATTAGTTGTAGTCTGTGATATTTTAATTCATCAAAACATAATCAAAGTTTATCATCAATATAGGTACTTAGTTATTTTCTTAATTAAATATTTGTATTTATAGGTAATTAATAAAAAACATTGCAATTATAAAATTGTTTTATATCACCATTCCATTTCTACTTAAATGGTGGCCCACATAAAATGATCCCGTAGGTACCTTATCTTGGAAATTATAAGATACAAAAAATGTTAAATGCAAATATTTTTTGACAAAACAAATTCTTATTTTATAACATTTTGATATTTACAGGATTGGATTGCTCAGAGCTGCTACCAACTTTCATGTTTTCAGTGTACATATTAGACCAAGAAATTCTTGAAAATCTCATCCTTTTTAAATGAAACACCTTATAAATATTTCCCAAATTCTGATTCGGATTTTTTCTATCATTTTATAGCGAGTGTTCAAATAAAAACGAAGTCAAGTTGGCTTTGAAAATTTGGGCATAGGGCATAGCGTACAGCTGCCAACTTAACATAATCTGTCAAAACACTGAAACTGACAGCAGCAGCTTGTTGAAAAATGAAGTTAAGTTGGTCAGTATAAGCTACATACTATGTTCAGTGTGTCAGCCATCTTCGACTTCGTTTTTATTTGAACGCTCGTTACATGTGGTGGTCCTATATTAGCATATATATATAGGTAAGTACATTAGGTACACACAAACACACAAACTGTAAAGATTTTTATAATATTTCTATTATTTATTCTGTTATTTTGATTAAATTATATAACCTGAAAATCTTATAATGTTGCTATTTTATGTAAGTAAATTAGACAGGTATTTACCTTTCAGATTTTACATCCTCAACATTTGCTGATAAATATTCCATATTTTTTTTAAAAAAGAGTCGATGATATCATAATCTACTTTCGGTAGATTAGCTAAAATTTGCTTTTACAAAATTCGTTGTAGTAAATCGGATAGTTTGATAATTTAATATTAGAGAAACGACTAGGAGCACCTGGTATATAAAGTAATTACATTATATTATCGTTACCAATAACTATGAAGAAGCCGATACAATGAGGCTCTGTTACAGTTTATTAGATTACCATATTTATCCATCAGTTCTCATAATATTCAACTTGCGACCGGACGTATTGGTCATATTTCACGCTCATTAATTATCAATAACTTTAGAGTTGCAAAATTGTAGTTTTGAAACTGTAGAACTCGTAGGAAATGTGTACTGTATGCAAAAAAGGGACGTTTAGTTAGTAGGGGAGATGAAATCCCTATTTCGAAATAGCCGTAGAAAACGAAACTGATTTGGTATCATTTATAGGAAAAATTAATTAGCACCAATATCTTTGGAAGAATAAATGGCCTCGGATGTGCGGGGTCGAGTGGGACTATCTATCTTTACCCACATCATCGCTGTAAGTCTCGATGCCTCGTAGAGGTGGGTTACTTCCTCGGGTCAACCTCGACCACAATTGCGGTCGATGCCGGCGGCTCGGGGAACCTTCTCCTGTCCTGGCAAGCCTCGTCGGCGAGGGCTTTCTTCTGGCGCTCTTCCGTATTCTCTTCATTCTTCGCTGACTTGTAGGGGTAGTCATGTTCGGCCGCGGCGCGAACGCCTCCAACCGGGTGAGGGTTTGGGTAAAGACGGATTAGCACTGTGGCTCTAGGGAGACGCTAGAACAAAGAATCTTAAAGACCCTGTTGTCCAGTGTCGCGGAAAGGATAGGATAGCGGAGCCCACCTAGGCGGATTCTGGGGTAGAATATGGAAAGTCATTGCCTCTGTGTAGTCCTATTCTTGATCCTGGAGGTCCTTAAACAGAAGAAATGTCTCAACTTACCCCGCATCCAAGAGTTGAAACGAGGCGGCCACCTGTACCTGGTGGCCGCCTCGAGTCGGTAGTCCACCGCCGTCTGGATCAGCTGGTTGCTGTAGACTTCTGCGCGTGCGAAGGATACCTCCGCTCGCGCTTTAATCTCTTCCAGGGCTGGCGTGGATCCCGGCAAATCTCACCGGTCTACATTCTGTTTCGGTGCGTCTTCGCTGCGTATCCCCACGCCGCTCCGACATACGTCAACTGTGGCTGCAAAACAGTCTTGATTAACCTTACCTTGTTTTCAAGGTTCAGTCGGCTATCCCTATTGAGCAACGGATAGAGTTTCGCCCTCACAAACTTGCCTTTGCGAACCACTTCGTTGGCGTGTGGCTTCCAGGTCAGCTTTCTAACTAGAGTCAATCATCAAGACCCCGAGCAGCGACGCGAGGAGGATGACAAGATGAGATCTAGATCGCCAACACCGGCCCCCAGCGAGGGCAGCTCCCACGACAGCCGGAGTGATAGTGATAACCCGCTATCAGACGCTAGGCGAATTATCCATCTTCAAGAGGACGAATTGAAACGGCTCCAGGAAGAAAATCGCCAGTTGAGGGAGAGCATTGCCAGGCTCACCAGGCAGCTCCAAGGCCAGGAGAAGGCGACTAGGGCCCGTGAGGAGGCAGCTGTAGCCCGCCACCGAGCTCTAGAAGAGCTCATCAGGAGCCTGTCGACCGGCTCCAGCCAGGCAAACTCCCCCGTGGCGATGGACACGGAGTCGCCCGCGCCAGTCCCAGCCGCACCCACCAGCAGCGGCAAAGGTAAGGGCTGAGGAAAGAGGAAGAAACCAACTCCTCTTGTTTCAGGGGAAGCGGGATCTTCCGACGAGGAACCTTTCAAGGTTCCAAAGAAGGCAGAACCGATCCCCACGCCTGAAACGAGCGCTGCCACCGTCACTGCCACCCTGCCGCCAGAGAAGCAGAAAAAGCACCAAAGATCCCTCCCGTTATCCTCAGAAAAGGGGAAAGGTGCACTGCAGTGTCACAACTGCCGAGAGAGGCCAAGGTGAATTTCACCAAGGCTAAGATGGTGAGGGAAGGCGTCGCCATCTCCCCCGCCTCCGCGAGTGACCACCGGAAGCTAACCAAGCTTCTGGCAGCCCAAGGAGACGAATATCACACCTACTCTCTCCAGGAGGATAGACTACTTCGAGTAGTCATCAGGGACATCTCTTGCGGTATCCCGCTGGAGGAGGTGACGGAGGACCTCCGCGGCCAGGGCTTCGCCCCCACCTGCCTCTCGTACAGGTGCCCCAGGACCAGGGAAGCATTCTGCAGGTCACAAGATGCTGCTCCCTAGTGGTGCGCGTCGAGCCCCAGAAGGCCGCCGCCGATACTAAAAATTCGGCCATGGCCAGAGCCGCTGCACCCCTCTTGTGAAGTGCGTCAAGTGCGGCGAAGGCCACCACTCAGCCGAGTGTAAAAAGCCTAGGTATGTTCCGGCGAAGTGCGCCAACTGCGGTGGTCCCCACCCGGCGAGCTATAGGGGCTGCCCCCAAGAAGACAGCCGCGAAGAAGACACCGACAGTAGCAGCGAAACCGGCAGCCGTAAAAGAACAGGCCAAGTACCCGCAGCCCTCCAAGACCACAGCGACAAAAAGTTTCGCCGATGCCGCAAGGCAAAAGCAGGCTCCCGTCGCGGCGCATAGAAGGGCTAAGAAACAACAGCCCCAGATGGCGTGGAGTGCGCCCTCCGACTTCGTCAGCGCGCTGGCGAGGATGGAGGACATGTACTCCGCCATGCGCGCCTTTTTGACTAAAATGCCATCTCTTTTGAAGGAGCAATGGCAGTCCCCTCGACAAGTGCAGTCCCTGAGAGTCGCCTCCTGGAACGTCGACGGGTTCTAGTGCAGGAAGAACGACTTGCTTGAGCTCTTGTCACGCTAAGACGTAGACGTGGCTGCCATCCAAGAGACCAAGCTACGGTACGCACAGGCCGCCAGGCTGCTCGGATACGTGGTGTATTGGAGCAGAACACCATATGGTGCAGATACCACAGCTGGTAAATATGGAAGTCGTGGCAGTCTCCGTGAGCACCCGCTACGGAGATATCGCCGTGGTGTCCTGTTACCAGCCACCATCTCGTCCGCTCTTGGAGAACGATCTAGAGGCGGTCATGGGGGCGTGACCGCATACGGTTGCCATCGTAATCGTCGGAGTGGAACAGAACGACCACCTCAACACGAGACAGGGTGCTTCTGCAGTTTTTGCGGAACCACGACGACGTACTTGCGTACGAACCCGATGAGCCAACCTTCCAGAAAGGCGCAGCTGGGCCGGGCGACAATACCAGAAGCGGCAACGGACGAGGTGGAGTGCCGTGTGCGGCGTCTAAGACGCCTACCCGATGCAAAATCCATTAGACCCGCCACTCTGGAAGAGGTGAAGGAGATCCTGCGCCACCTGAACCCCCGCAAAGCGCCGGTATGCGACGGTATAGGAACATGATTCTCAGAAAGCTCCTCTATCGGGGAGTAATGGCGCTGCAACGCGATCCTGAGACTGCGCAGATTTCCGACGAGATGGAAAAAGGCCGACGTGATACTCATCCCTAAGCCAGGTAAGAACTTAACGTTCCCCTCCAGTTACAGGGCCATCAGTCTCCTGCCCACGATGAGCAAAGTAGCCAAGAGAGTGATCCTGGAGAGACTCCACGAGACCACAGAAGAACTGCAGATCCTCCCGGACGAACTGTTCGCGTACCGCCGTGGCCACTCGACGGAGCAGCAGATTCTCAGGTTAGAAGAATTTGTTTCCGCAGGTTTAAACACCATAGAATATACTGGAGCAGTCTTCTTGGACGTCGCCAAGGCCTTTGGGCTTATGATGGGCTAAGATGTGTGCCTCTACGCCGATGACACCGTCATTTTGGCCCGATCCATAAATCTTGAAATGGCGACGAGGCGACTACAGAGAGCGCTAGGCAGACTGGAGGAATGGTGCAACCGCTGGAAGATGGCGATCAACGCGCAGAAAAGCAAAGGTATGATGTTCTCTTGTAGTTACAGAGCGCAGTCGGTTCAAGGTTTCAACTCCTGGACGCGGGGTAAGTTCAGACATTTTTTCTGATTCAGGAACGCCAGGATCAATAACAGGACCAAGAAAAGACTTTGACTTTTTCTTACCCTACCCTGGAGCCTGCCTAGGCGGGTTCCGTTACCCTATCCTTTCCGCGACGCTGGACGACAGGGCCTTTACGGTTCTTTGTCCTAGCGTCTCCCTAGAGCCACAGTGCTAATCCTGACTTAACCCAAACCCCTACCTGGTCGGAGGCGTTCGCGCCGCGGTCAAAACGCGACTACCCCCGGGAGTTAACGAGTCGGCGAAGAAAGAAGAGAAGACAGAAGAGCGGCAGAAGATAAGCCCTTGCCGACGGGGCTTGCCAGGACAGGACGAGGTTCCGAGAGCCGCCGGCATCGGCCGCAATTGCGGTCGAGGTTGACCGGAGAAGGGAACCCACCTCTACGAGGCGTCCAGGCCTACAGCGATGAATTGACACAGACTCTTATTCTCAGGATTCAGGTTTGCACTCTACTTGTCGAGTGTGTGGCCCGTTCTCATGACTCGCCCGCACGTCTCTCCCTTATCTGTTCCTGCAAAACAGGAGGTAACTCACCTGCGTGGTCCGCACGTCTCCTTTCCGTCCTCTCGGTGGTGACGTTTTCCAGGGCGGTGCGGATATCCACCTCAAGGCTCACAACTGCCGCCTCGAGATCCGCTTCGTGGATGACAGGAATGGGTTGACAGAGTCGTTGCATTTCTGCACAAAACTGTTCCCAGTCGGTCTGCCTCCTGACGGCAGTTGCCTCGTCGCGACGCTCCTGTCCTAACTGCAATAGAACGGGCAAGTGATTTGTGGATCCCTCGTGATGCGTCATTAGGTCATTAGTTCGGCTTCCATCGGTATTGCCTTGAGCAGAACGATATCCAGCACGTTTGGCCTAGCTACACCTTTCTGGAAGGTTGGCTCATCGGGTCCATACGCAATTACATCATCGTAGCTCCGCAGGAACTGCAGAAGCACCTTGCCTCATTTTGAGGTCCACTCTGGCGACTTTGCGTTAAAATCACCGATGGCAACTGTATGCAGCCATGCCCCCATAACCGCCTTCAGATCGTTCTCCAAAAACGGGCGAAATGGTAGCTGGTAATAGGACACCACAGCGATTTCTCCGCGGCGGATGAAGTCGGAGGGCGCACTACTCCACGCCGTTTAGAGCTGTTGCTTCTTTGCCGCCCCCTAGGCGCCGCGTCGGGAGCCTGCTTTTGCCTTGCGGCGTCAGCGAAGCTCTTTGTCGCTGTGGCCTTGGGGGGCTGCGTGTACTTAGCCTGTTTTTTGTCTCCTGCCGGCTTTGCTGTTCCCGCAGGTGCTTTTTGGCAGCATTTTTCTTAGGGACCTGAAGGAAACCTTTATAGCTTGACGGATGGGGACCACCACAGTTGACACAATTCGCTGGCGCTTCTCTCGGCTTTTTACATTCGGCCGTGATGACCTTCGCTGCACTTGACACACTTCACAAGAGCGGTGCAGCGGCTCTGGTCATGGCCGAATTTCTGGCATCTGTGGCATTGAGACGCCACAGCTGCCACCTTCTGGGGCTGTTTTTGATGGGTAGGGAATAGAACAGTCAAGAGAAGTGGACATTTGGCGATACTGTATTCTTAAAAGTTGAGAGGGAGAGCTACTCCCGAGAGAATGTCATTCCCCATTATTGTTCCCCTAGTGAAACCCAGTAGAGCAGATAGGTTTCTAATCTAATTTTTTCATACTTTTTTGGTTGGTGTAATTTGTGTAGTGAAAAAAAAAATGAATGTCGAAGATTTGAATAATCTGATCGTGAATGAATTAGCAATTGATAATATTGACGATGCAATTGAGCAGGAAAAACTCCCGAGGGATATTCTCAATAAGAGGGATGCCTTTAGTATGATGGACCATAAATTCACTAAACTGTTGAGGCTCACTAAAGACGTAACTAGAAAAGTGATTAATATAGTTACACCCTTTGTTATGGTGCAAAGGATGGAAACTGCCTTAACAATTACAACGAAGGTGAGTAAACCATAAACAGAAAGTTAACACCCAAATAGCTTTAATTTGTCAGTGATTTTGTCACATTCATAAGAAAAAAATGTAAACTGAATCAATCATCAAACAACAAATTATCTGACAGATCCATTCAAATTGTAGGTGCCTTTTTATTGTGAGTGGAAGCTACCAAGAAGTGACAGACTTGAACTGCTTTGTTGGAATTAGCCAAGCCTCAGCTAGCCGAGCTATTAACGAAGAACGGTTTAATGGTAGGCTATGCTCTATCAGATCACTAAACGAGAGATACAATGCATTGATTTAGCCGTTGCTAGAGCTAGCAACAAAATATCATTGCCAACCATTTCAACCATTGAGTTGAACTTGTTTTTTCTTTATTTAGGATTTAGTTTGTAATATTGTAGCGTAAATTAAATAGTGTCAACTTTCATGCCTGACAATAAAAGGGCCGTCCCCTATCATACAGTATCATTAAAGCAACATTTCGGAGAACTCTTTTTTAGTTCTGAAAGACTGTATATCAAAAACGATTTGCTATGTACAGTAGTTATAACATGGTTAAAACAAAGATTTGCCATAGTTGCATTCCAGGAAAGTAGCTATCTAAAGTAGGAAAATAATATTTTCCAAATGTATAGATATAAAAGATACAAATGTATCTTTTCTACATTGGTGGGAGAATGCAACAAGGCAGCTTAATTCTAATCTCAAAAATAGGATTATAACTGTGTAACGAACCTATTTTATTTTATTTTGCTCACACTGTACTTTAATTGTTTGGCGCATGCGGTACCTGAAATTGCTTAGCGTATCGCGATTTTTGCACACGACACTACCCGCCGTTCTGTATAAAAGCCGGCGAAATTGCCTTTACCGGCAGTGCTTAGCAGGCTGTTTCCGCGGCACTCAACCTTCCTCTACCCCAGAGTGTTTAGCAGGTAACTTCCGCGGCACTCTACCTTCCTCTGGGTATCCTGAGCGTTTAGCAGGTAATCTCCGCGGCGCTCCAGGTCTTGCCCGTATCCCGCCGACTCCGAGCGTTTAGCAGGTAATCTCCGCGGCGCTCGAGGTCTTGCCCGTATTCCGTCTTCCGTCGAATCTGAGCGTTTAGCAGGCCCTCTCCGCGGCGCTCGAGGTCTAACCCGTATTCCGTCGACTCCGAGTATTTAGCAGGTGTTATTCCGCGGTACTCGACGTCGTCTCCGTGGTCTTCGACACTGGGTGTTTAGCAGGCTCTTTCCGCGACACTCAGCGTCTGCACCGTACATTCCTTACCGCCCTCTTTGTTAATTTACTATTTTGTATTATTATTTCAGGACCTATTTTATTGTGTTGGGGAAATTATTATTAGTATTATTTGTTTACAGGGTGACATTTTATTTTATGAAATAAATATTTTATTTTCATTACCGAGTCTTGTAATATTCCTGAACCTTGGACATAACTTCTCCACCGAGTGAACCCGGACTGATTAAAGTGGTTGTACTAGTTCGGCATCTGCGATCGAACCTCGAAAGTACGTCACATAATTTTGGCGCCCGAGCAGGGACCGGAAGAGCAGGGAGGAAAAAAAAAACCAAGACTGGAACCGAGATCGTAGTACCCAAAACTGTGAGAGGAGAGATAAAAGAGAAAGGACCGTAGTATCATCGTTTTAACCCACCAGAAAGATTACTGTGGACATCTAGACCGCGGATCCGCCATTTTCTCGAAAAACCCGAATTTAACCGAACATTTCCGAAGACACCCGAAGTCAAGTGGGGTATCGTTTTCAACATAATTCGACCCGAGGAAGCGTTTCCGACTATTGCCGACCTGATCCGACTGTTATCGACCGAGATTTTGAGTCAAAAACGTTTGCCGAAAATAATTCTCGAAATCTGAAGTGAGGATTAGAAAGTAGAGGAACTTTCAAATCCGTCCTGCAAGTTTTACTTCAAAATGCCTTCTGACTCTGAAGAAGCCGCCGCTGGCCTTGAAGTCATTGATCCTAGGGTCGGATGGGTGTACAAACTAAATAAAGAAGCATTGACAGCCGAGCTTGAGCGTTTCAAGTTAGGAACCGGTGGCACAGTAAACGAGATGCGACGACGCTTAGTTAGGTTCCTACGTCAGGGAGTACCCGCAGAGCGACCTGCAGCTTCCGTACCAACCAGATCGGTTCCCGAAACACCAAGAACATCAGGTTTCGAACTGTTAAATCAAATACGGAAACTGAACATTGTATTTGATGGCAAGACAGATCCAATATCATTTCTAGAAAGACTAGAGCAGATGCAGCACGAATATGAGATTACCGATGCACAGTTGCTAAAAACTTTACCAGGGTTGCTTCAGGGAAAAGCATACCAGTGGTATATGAATTACAAACATACCTGGGGGACTTGTGATGACTTTGTGGAAGATTTTAAAACCTTCTTTTATCCGGCCGAATACCTTAACAATTTAGAAGAAATGATAAGTTCTAAATATCAAGATAGACACGAAACTGCCCGCAATTTTATTTTAGAAATGCAGACCATGATAAGACGACATGGGGGATTTTCTGCGGAACGAGAAGTCACTTGCATATATAAGCGGTTGCGGGCCGAATACCGGCAATACATCCGAAGAACCCAAGTAAAAACAATTTCCGATTTAGTACAACAAACCTACGAGTACGAACAACTGCAAAAAGATCGAGAAAAAGAGAATAAACCAAGAAAAGTGGCCGAACCAATCCGAAATGCTGGTATTGCAAATTCACAATCCAGTAGAACTGTCAAACCGAATTCTCGCCCTAACCACCAGAGAAATAGCCATTCGCAAACAACACCTAGACAGAATGTGAACATTATTTGTTGGAGATGTGGAGCTACAGGACATACGAGATTTACATGCCGAGGACCGTTCCGTTTATTCTGTTCTCGATGTGGACGAGAAGGAGTACAGACTAGACACTGCCGGTGTGTCAATCAAAGCCAACCAACACAGGAAAACGCCGTCGGGACTGGAACTCAGCGAGACCAAACCAGCGCCCGACAGTAGAGGCCTTCGAATCACCGCCGAATTACATACCGTTGACTAGTACTAATACAAGTAACTGGTCCAATAACCGCATCCGATTAAACATTGACCTTTATCACCGATCTTTTACTGCTTTAGTAGATACAGGGTCAGTAAGATACTACATTAGTCCCGTGGTTGCAGAATATTGCAAGCAGATGGGAAATGTACCGACTACAGCGAAACAAGAAATGCAAGCAGAATTAGCCAATGGAACTTTGGTCAACATTACCGAGGAATATAACATTCAAGGACAACTGCTGTCAACGAATGTAGCCGCTAATTTTCTGCTCATGCCGTCACTGACCGTAGACTGTGTATTGGGAATGGATATTTTCACCGAATATAATTGCACCATCGATATAGGAACAAAACAGATTACTATAAACCCTAAGACAGATAGGGTATATCCTACGCTAACCATAGAACCTATTATCCCTCCATCTTCATGTTTAACCGAACTTCAGCAAAAAGAAGTTGCCGATTTCATAGAAAAATAATTTACAACATTTCGAGAGATCGATGGCTACACGAACATGGCTGAGCATGTTATTCGGTTAAAGGATTCGACTCCTATAAAGCAGAGATACCGTCCTAGAAATCCTGCAATGCAGAAAATTATTGATGACGAGATAGAAACAATGCTTGCCGATGGGATTATACAACCGTCTTCTAGTCCGTGGAGCTCCCCAATTGTTTTGGCCGAAAAAAAAAATGGCAAACGCCGCTTCTGTATAGATTTTCGTAAGTTAAACGAAGTTTCTATAAAAGATGCATATCCGCTGCCCATGATCAATGACATATTGAGTAGACTAAAAGAGGCGAATTTATTCTCCAGTATTGATCTAAAACAGGGATACTGGCAAATTCCCTTATCACCGGAAAGCCGACCGTTAACTGCTTTCACCGTTCCGAATAAGGGATTATTCGAATTTGTGGTAATGCCTTTTGGCCTACATTCCGCTCCAGCTACCTTCCAAAGGCTATTGGATAAGGTCTTGGGACCCGACATGCATGCAAAAGCGTTCGCATATCTGGACGACATTATAGTCTTAGGAAAAGACTATCAAGAACATATGGCCAATCTTAAAGAAGTTTTCCGTAGGCTAAAAGAAGCTAGACTTAAACCGAACCCAAAAAAATGTAAATTTTTTCAAAGAACTCTTAAGTACTTAGGACATTTAGTCGGTGAAAATGGTATCACAACCGACCCCGAAAAAGTAGCCGCTATAAAAGAAATTCCAACTCCTACCAATGTGCGAGGTTTGAGAAGGTTTTTAGGAGTTGCCTCCTGGTATCAGAAATTTGTACCGGGATTCTCCGCCATTACCGCCCCGTTGACGAAGCTTCTCAAAAAGGGAATAAAATGGAACTGGACCGACAAGCAAGAAGAGGCTTTTAATTCCTTAAAAGTCAAACTCACTGAAGCACCAGTCCTAGCTTGTCCCGATTTTACAAAACTCATTGTACTGCAAACTGATGCATCCGATCAAGGCTTAGGGGCCGCTCTAATACAAAATTCGGAAGGACAAGACCACATCATTTGTTATGCCAGCCGAACCTTAACCCCACCGGAGAAAAACTACTCCACTACCGAGAAAGAGTGCCTGGCTATATTTTGGGGAATTCAGAAAATGAGACAATATTTGGAGGGCTATAATTTTATAGTCGAGACCGATCACCAGTCCTTAAAATGGCTACAGAATTTACAACATCCGACCGGTCGTTTAGCTCGATGGATAATAGCTCTTCAGCAGTTCGATTTTGAGATCAGATACAAACCCGGAGTACTTAATCGAGTGGCTGATGCTTTATCCAGACATCCAATTCCCGAAATTAGGAATACCGAAATTCATGTCATAGAAGATATTATCTTATGCCCCTGGTATACAAGAAAATTTCAAAAGGTTGAACAAGATCCTGACAAAAATTCCGATTACTGTATAAAAGAGGGCAAACTATACAGACACTTCTTCGACAGATATGATTTCACAGAACCTGAACTGGCTGATCCTTGGAAACTGTGTATTCCTACACCAAGACGATGTGAGATTTTGCAAGAAGGCCATGATCAACCGACCGCTGGACATTTAGGCGTTGCCAAGACTATTGCTCGAATAGCAAGACATTACTATTGGCCTGGGATGTTCCGAGAAATAGCTAACTATGTCCGACGATGTCCGATATGTCAGCAATATAAATATTCACAGTTACAACCACCAGGGAAAATGCAACCACGTCCTCAAGGAGCACTGTTAGTACCGATCTAATTGGCCCTTTACCCCGTTCTACATCTGGAAACCGATATATTGTAGTTTTTCAGGACCAGTTCACTAAATGAATAGAATTCCAGCCGTTACGAAAAGCTACCTCCGCTGCAGTAAGCAGAACCTTGCACGAATGGATTATCGCTCGATTTGGATGTCCGAGGGTG
The DNA here is from genome assembly GCA_037114965.1 of Monochamus alternatus. Lineage (NCBI taxonomy): Eukaryota > Metazoa > Arthropoda > Insecta > Coleoptera > Cerambycidae > Monochamus > Monochamus alternatus. Next base: position 44,419,962 of record CM073430.1, read on the forward strand.
TTAATTTCAGATAACGGGGTACAATATAAAAACCTTGAAATGCGTAAGTTCTTAACCGACTTTGGAATCCGCCAACTATTTTCTCCGCCGTATACGCCGCAAACGAATCCTGTCGAAAGAGCAAATAAAGTCATAGAGACTATGATTGCACAGTTTTGTGAAAATGACCAAAGAAAATGGGACCGATATTTGCCTGATTTTATGTTAGCCATCAATACTGCACGTCATGAGTCCACCGGATTCTCACCGGCGTACCTCAATTTCGGACGAGAATTAGAGGTGCCAAAGAGTATTTTCCGAGAAGTCCAAACCGAGGAACCTGTGAATGAAAATGAAGCCAGTATAAGAGAACGTTCCCATCGTTTGAACCAGCTGAGAGACGTATTCGAACTCGTACGAATTAATTTGGGATGAGCTTTTAGTTCACAGAAAAAGCACTACGACTTACGTCGAAGAGAATGGACCTGCCACTTAGGTGACCGAGTCATGAAGAGAGAGCATGTTTTATCCTCCGCTGTACGAGGATTTGCCGCTAAATTAGCACCGAAATATGCTGGTCCATACTTGATCACCAAAGTATGGTCACCGGTGGTATTCGATCTAAAGAATGAGCAGACGGGGCGTAAATTTAGACGAATCCACATCAAAGATCTTAAATCAGCGCATTAAGTTCTCTTTTGTTACAGACATGGAGCCAAAGACGCCAACCAATATTCGCTTGTTGGAACTGTTTGGCCACAGTCCGGAGGTGTTGCAGTTGTATGCATCCCCACTACCCGACACGCCTAGCTCGGTGACACCACCACCACCCCTAGTGAGTCCGCTACCGGCCACACCACTACCAGTCACTCCTGGGCGGTGGATACCTTCACCAGCAAAGCCATCGACGCCACCTTAAGGAACACTGCCTGTTCGTATTCCGAGGTGGAGACTAAGACCGCCAGGCATTCCTGGACACCAGCGATATCGGCTGCGTCTGATCACCCCGGAAGGGGCGAAATGGCTGGCTGTTCCACGGCAAGAGGAGGAATCCTCCGTGTTAGGAATTACCAGACTAACATGATGTGATGATTTTTCTGTATATATTTTCCGTTAATAGTTTATACTGTTAGTTAATGTTAAGTTATGTTAGGCTAGAAAAAAAAATAATGTTTATTTTTTTTTACGAAGAGAGGGGGGAATGTAACGAACCTATTTTATTTTATTTTGCTCACACTGTACTTTAATTGTTTGGCGCACGCGGTACCTGAAATTGCTTAGCGTATCGCGATTTTTGCACACGACACTACCCGCCGTTCTGTATAAAAGCCGGCGAAATTGCCTTTACCGGCAGTGCTTAGCAGGCTCTTTCCGCGGCACTCAACCTTCCTCTACCCCAGGGTGTTTAGCAGGTAACTTCCGCGGCACCCTACCTTCCTCTGGGTATCCTGAGCGTTTAGCAGGTAATCTCCGCGGCGCTCGAGGTCTTACCCGTATTCCGTCGACTCCGAGTATTTAGCAGGTGTTATTCCGCGGTACTCGACGTCGTCTCCGTGGTCTTCGACACTGGGTGTTTAGCAGGCTCTTTCCGCGACACTCAGCGTCTGCACCGTACATTCCTTACCGCCCTCTTTGTTAATTTACTATTTTGTATTATTATTTCAGGACCTATTTTATTGTGTTGGGGGAATTATTATTAGTATTATTTGTTTACAGGGTGACATTTTATTTTATGAAATAAATATTTTATTTTCATTACCGAGTCTTGTAATATTCCTGAACCTTGGACATAACTTCTCCACCGAGTGAACCCGGACTGATTAAAGTGGTTGTACTAGTTCGGCATCTGCGACCGAACCTCGAAAGTACGTCACAACTGTGTGAGGTATCACAGTGAATAGTGTCATGAAATAGTAAGGCAAAAAAATATCTCCATGAATTTTAAAAACAGCTTCTTCAACTTCTAATGTTGTTACTAATTACAAACTCATTTTTTTAAATTAACAACCTACTTTTCTTTTTTAGTAAAACAAATCACTGAATAGAGAAACAAGTAAATTGATTTTTCAACACTAACCTCAAGATACTCACCAAAATATGGATTTAAATAAATTACTCATTTGGAATAACATTCACCAAGATCTTCAAGACGCTGAACAAGACCTAATAGTAGGTAGATAAGTTTTACTTAAAAGAGACCCATTTAACACTCTTTCGGATCGTAAATTTATTCAAAACTTTAGACTGACAAAAGAATTATGTCGAGAAGTCATTGATTTGGTGACTCCATTTATTGAACAACTACGCCGTAGATCAGCATTATCAGTCAAATCAAAAGTGAGAAAATATAATTTTACTGTATATTAAATATGCCACAGGGACATGGCATTTATACTCTTATCTTTAGGTTCTTGCTGCTCTAAAATTTTATGATTTGAAAGTTATCAAGAAATAACAGGCATCAATGCTTATAATGGCATAAGCCAAACGTCTGTTAGCAGAAGCTGTGCCTAAAATTATGAATGCTTGGAATCATTTTCCCAGAAATGGAAGAGTTGCAGTTTTTTTGAACAAGGTAAAATACTGCCTCGGTTCTAATATTACTTAAAAAAATAGTATGGTAGATAGAATTAAAATACATTAAGCTACTGTAAATACATGTAACTATGAATATTTTTAGGTTTTATGAAAAATACCATTTACCAAGAGTCATTGGATGCATTGATTGTACCCATATTGCCATGGTTGCTCCACCTGTAAATCACCCCATTTATCCAAAACACGATTTTGTTCACCGAAAAAATTACCATTAGCTTAATGTCCAGCTTGTAAGTACCTAAATATAAATAAAATACAGTTGCCAGTAAAATATTTTGCAATTATTTATAGCACCTTCAGCAGCACTGCAAATTACAAATATAAGTAGGTAACTGAAAGCATGAATGCAATACATGCATACACGTGAATAATAATAATAATAATAATAATAATAATAATAATAATAATAATAATAATAATAATAATAATATTGCCTTTATTATTCATACACAAGAGTACATACAAAATATAGTTGATATAAGGTTGGCGCCGTTCGGCAACATGCCGCTCTTCCACGTAACCAACCAGCCATAGAAAAAGTAGTAGACAAACCATAGAAACAATATATACATATTGTACTTAACCTAACATACATAAAAATAACGCAACAGTTATCGATTAGAACAAATCCAGGCCTTGATTCGCTTCCGGAACAAATGAATATTAGACGAGGACTTAATAGAAATAGGAATGTCATTGAAAATTTGACCAGCGTTATAAGTAAAACATTTTTCAAATTGCGCAGTGCTATGTTTAGGTACGATATACAGATCCCTTCCATGAGTAGGCAATTGATGCGTATCACAACCACGTATCAACTTCTCGTAAAGATAAGTGAAAATAATTTATTTTAAAGACAAGACAGGGTAAATGATAACAAAATCTTTCACTTAGATTGAGCCACTTGGAGCGTACAAAATCAGCCGATACGTGATCAAATTTCCGCAAATTAAAACAATATCGTAAGCAAGAATTTTGTATCTTTTGGAGTGTATTTTTATTTTTAACAGTTAACGCAGGCGAATATATAACATCACAGTAAGCTAATTGCGATAGAATTAGAGAGTCACACAACAGTAGCTTTGTGTCAGTATTAAGAAAATCTCTCTGCATATAAAGAACTTTAAATTTATTGTACGATTTTTGAACTAGACTGTTTATATGATTGTTAAATGTAAGACTACCATCAATAATAAGACCCAAACTTCTACAATGATCAGCTGGCTTTAAAAGTACATCATTAATTTTTACCTCAAAATCAGGGTTATCCACCAACCGTAGCATATTTTTGCCAAAAATTAACATTTCAGTCTTTTTCTCATTTAATACTAAACAATGTAAACTAGCAACATGCACTAACGTTTCTAAATCCCTATTAATATAGTTTAGCAGCGACTGAAGCATCTGTCGAATCAAAAGAAAACTAAAGTTGTCTGTCATCCGCAAATTGATGAATTTTACAGTGAGTGAAAAATGAGTGAAAGTCTGCAGTATAAATTGAAAAAAGTGTAGGCCCCAATATACTCTCTTGTGGAATCCCTTGCTTAATAAATCTATAAAACGAGCAGATGTTCCCTGAACAAGCTTTTTGACGACGGTTAGATAGATAACTAGAAAAAAATGATAGTGCGTTGTTATCAAATCCGAAATATTTCATTTTGTTAAGCAAAATTGTGTGATCTATAGTATCAAAGGCTTTACTAAAATCTACCAAGATTAAGCAAGTATTATGATTTAGGTCATTAGCCTTGAAAATGTCATCTGTGATATGTAATAGAGCTGTAGTTGTACTATGAAACTCCCTAAAACCAGATTGGACAAGAGGTAATACATGGTTTTCAGACAAAAATGTATTAAGTTGTCCAGTAACAATTCTCTCTAGCACCTTGGATAATGTAGGCAAAATACTGATGGGACGGAAATCAGAATAAGCCTCCAGATTATTCTTTTTCGGACACGGTAAGACATGAGCATCTTTCCAGACCGAAGGAAATATACCTGAGGTTAAACACTCATTAATAATAAATGTAAAATGATTACTAAGAAAAGGGAAAACATATAGTAACATCTTTTGGTTAATGTTGTCACAAACTTTAGCTTGAGTTTTTATGTTGTAAATAATTTTTTACACTTGGTCAGCAGTAACAATATTAAACTTAAATTCTCCTCTCATTCCTGGAAATATGCCGATGTATTTATCTAATAAACCTAAATCCAAAATATTAGGAGGCTGAGGCAACTCATCACACAGAAAGTTATTATACATATCGGGATTGATATCAAAGGCACTATCATTAGATTCAGTGACATTTAGATATTTTAAGGTTTTCCAAAAAGTTTTAGGATTATTTTTAAACTGAAAAAGTAAAAATGCTTTTTTCTTCGCCCTGACACATTTGTTTACCAAATTGCGCAAGTCTTTATACTCGTCATGAGATGAATCCGTTTTCAATTTTTTATATTTAGCATACGCGGGCTTTTTAAGACTAATCATGAGCTTGAGATTGGGCGTAAGCCAAGGTGCCAGTTTCTTGGTATCTTTAAAGCTTCTGACTGGAGCATGAATATCAAAAACTGAAAGATGTATTCCAAAAATGTAACATTTCATCAACAGAGGCCATCCAACTTAAAATTATCAAAATCAAAATTAGAAAAATCTCTAATTGTCATCATTTTTGGTTTTTGACAAATTTTCTTAATTTTTAAGTCACATTTTATTAAAGAATGCTTTGACACCTGTCCCATGTCAATCACAACTGAATCACTTACCAGGTTAATATCAGAAACAATTATTAAATCTATAAGAGTCTCTGAATTACCGACTTTATGTGTTGGTGATGTAATTAATTGGTGTAATCCATACCTCTCCAACAATCCGAACAATCTAGTCCTATAAATATTACCGACATCCAACACATTAATATTAAAATCGCCTCCAAATACAATACAATCAAAATTAGGAAAAAAGTGAATTAATATATTCTCCAATGTATTAATGTATAGAATGAATATACCTAGTACTTACCAGAAACAACACAATTTATTTTTAATTTTGATTTAACTAATGTGAACAATTAATAGATTGATCAACTTGCCATGTAAGGATGATCGATCTGAATTATTCGAGCTGTTGTCCGGAATGATTATTACACACTGTAGTATGCATGATTCATGCTGGCTCGCACAACGAATTCCAATATAAACAAAAAATCGGACTTTTTCTTCTTTCGGTTCATTCTTATCGCTTCATTGTATTTATTAGTTGTTAATTAGATCGAAGGGAATTCTAGAGAAATAGAATGTGGGTAGGGTGGGATGTAATAATCATTCCGGACAACAGCTCAAATAATTCAGATCGATCATCCTTACAGGTAAGTCGATCAATCTAGTAATTATTCTTCGCTATTGTCCTACATGATTATTACACACTGTAGATGTTTAAAGAAAAGAAATCAATCTAATTAACACAAAATTATATTTAAATTTGAATAATACATGATACAGAACTTTTAACCATTAAGAAGAGTTGATATTTACATAACATAATTACAGTTTAACAAAACAAACATTCTTAACTGCTATACTTATTTTTTGCTAAGTGGTAATGGAAATGCTATACCTAAGCAATCAAAATCCATATAACACATATTAGTATTTATATTTATATACTTATATATTTACTTATTTATAACTTAATTAATTATATATACACACATATATACACACACATATATATGTATATACAGGCTGTATCACATAAGAGGGCCACTCCCATGTATCTCGCTTAATATGCGAGACACGTCAAAAATCTGTAATTGTTTTTTGTTGCATTTTTGGAGGCCTTTATGCTCGTAAAAACAAATTTGAGATCCATGGCCAACTTTATGAGTAATAACAAAAAAACCTGTAAAGTGCCCAAACTTTACCACTTGATATAAACAGATTTTTGAAATATCGTATGTGGTTCGCTGCGCCCTCCAGGCGGAGAAAAATTTTTTTTATTGAAGCAGGTTATGGCCACAAAAAATTGCCTGTTTTTTCGTCTTTCATGCAATATACATGTTGCCCTTATTTTTCGTATTTATTACATTTTTTTCAATTTAAGTTAAAAAAAATGCACCTAATTTCTTTTTGGTGTTGCTCAAGATAATGTAGACCTGTTTTAAACACTCCAATTGCAAAAAAATAATAAACAGAATGTACTTTTTTTATGCAAAATACAGATTTTCTTATAATATTATTTTATTACATTGTCTGTGTCAAAATAATTTTAAAGACCCAATTGCTTCTAATGTGAAAACCAATAAAATAATATTATAAAAAAATCTGTATTTTGCATAAAAAAGTACTTTCTGTTTATTATTTTTTTGCAGTTGGCGTCTTTAAAACAGGTTCTACATTACCTTGAGCAACACGAAAATATTTAGGTGCATTTTTTTTAACTAAAATTGAAAAAATGTAATAAATACAAAAGATAAAGGCAACATGTAGTATATTGCATGAAAGACAAAAAAACAGGCAATGCTTTGTGGTAAAAAAAATTTGTATCCACCTAGAGGGCGCAGCAAACCACATACAATTGAGTTGGCCAATCTGGAACCACTAATATTCCCGTAGTTTTTTATTTTGATAAGTGGCAAACAAGTCAATATTAGGGGTACCAAATTCTTTTGTAATCTTATTGAATATATCAGTTTTCAGTTCGTATTCACTTGATACATTTTTTATTCGCGATTCGGAGTCAGCAATAATATTTTTTGATGAACTAATATATGATGCATGAATAAAAATATTCCTGGACTCGCACCATTGCCAAATTTCTCTAGCAATAGTATTAAGATTGTAGTGATGAATGCTTCCCATTTTATTAATAGTGGCAATTGCTGTAGTATTATCAATTCTTAAAAGAATATTTTTATTAAACAGGTTTTTTGAAAAAGACTTTAGACCATTAAAAGCTGCAATTAGTTCTAAACAGTTTATATGTAATTGTCTTTCCCTTTTATTCCAGAACCCATGTGTCTTAACTTCCCCGCAGTTCGCGCCCAACCTGTAGTGCAAGCATCGGAATATATTTCCATATCAAAAAGTTTATCACCAATGATTTTTTTATTATTTGGTATATTATCTAGGCACCATTTAAGTTCAGATTTAAATTCATCCGAAATTTTTATGTGCTTGTTATAGTCATTTCCCTGCCCCAGGGCTTTATACTTTTCCCTTTCTAAGCTCTTTATATGAAGCCATCCATACTTAAGTACTGGTTTTATGGATACCAGTGTACCAATTACTTTAGCAACCTCTCTAATACGGTGTGCTTTCTTATTTAAAAACCCTTGTATTTCCCTTAAAACTTTCCCTTTTTTCTTCGCCGGTAAACTAATTAATATTTCTAAGCTGTTTATGGTAAAACCTAGGTATGCTATTTCTTGTTTAGGAGTTAATTCACTTTTTTCTACGTTTAAAGTAAAACCTAATTCTGTTAGAAGTTTTATAGCAATTTTTGTATGTTTTATGGATTCTTGTCTAGTTTTCGAAATCAAACGGAAGTATTTTAAGATAGGTCTAGATATCTTAGTAAAAATATATGGCCCCAAATTTAGTCCGAAAGGTAAGCAGTTAAATTCGTACACATTATCAAACTGAAAACGTAGATATTTTTTATATTTATTATTTATCGCTAACGAGAAATACGCGTCTTTAAGGTCTATACTTGTAAAATAACAAGATTTCGTAATAAGTTTTAGTACAGTTCGGTAATCTTCGAGCTTAAAATGAGGTGCCTCGATAAATTCATTTAAACTTTTCAGGTTTAAAATAAATCTGTATGTGCCACAAGATTTTTGATGGAGAAAAAAGGAGGATAAAAATTCTCCTTTTTTGTGTTTGCAGTTTGAAATGGCTTTTTTTAGCAATTCATTTAATGTTTGTTTATACTTTGGCATTTCAGATTTGCTAAACCTACTTTTAGGAATGAACATTTTTACTGGCTTTTTCTTAAATTGAATTGAGATGTCTTCTACCCAGTTTAAAATAATTTTGTTGTTTGTTATATGATTCCACACAGTTACCTTTTTAGCAAGAAGTCCAGAAGGGCAATCGTTCACCTGCGGAGATTGTACGACTTCCTTTGATATTGCTGCTGCATTCTGAATGGAGTCTTGTCTTCTCGTGTCATTTTCTTCCTGGGTCGGTGTTGTGGTCGCTGGTAGAAAAAACTACTGCTAGTTTTATTTGCAGTTCCACGTCTTTGAAAGGCCGACGGCCCCAGTTGAGGGTCCTTCGTGAAGTAGGACTTTTTGAAACAAGAATCTAGTTTGAGTTCCTTGCTGGTTTTAGTGACTGTTCTATCCGACTGGATTGATTCTTTTAATTTGTTTCCAAATAAAAACTCGTCAATTGGGCATTCACTTAAAACTTTGCGCTTTTCTTCTTTCAAAAAGGGTTTTATGAGAAAATGCAGATGATTTGATACTTGGTGTACATTATCGCATAGGATTTGTCCACTGTTGGCTAAGGTCACCAGTATTTGTTGGTTTTCTTCGCTCAGTTCATTATTTCCGTCCTCGATTATTTTTGAGACTATTGAGCCCATGACCGATAAAACACTTGCCATTTGCATTTGCAAGTGCATTAAGAATTGATCTTGTTTTTTGCCATCTCTTGTCAAACAGTTTTCAATCTCAGTATTCAATTTTGGTGGTGTTATGTTGCCCTAAAAGGGCCTGGATACTTTTTAACAATTCCTTCAATTGTACGTTTGTCGACGCCCTTCCCCAACTAACATTTAAGCATAATAGACTACTGCACAAGAAAAATGAACCTAAATTGATCGAGATTTACTACATTTCGCCATAAATATAGTCTTCAATGTTACAAAATCTTATAATACCAAAATTTTAGTCAGAAATTTGTTAACTAAGAGTAATATAATGACAAGTAAAATGAAATATATGCCAATTTATACAGTTCGAAATTACATATTGTTTACCTTTTCTGTGTTTTCAAATGCTAACATTCCAATAACGTGTAAGACGAAGTTATAATTTACTTAATTTCGCCTTGAAATCTGTCTTCAATATCTAAGGATTTTTTAAATAATTGCAATAGGCAAATATTTACATATTTATTACAAAATTGTAAAACTTATTTTATCTTAAACTATAGTGGTTAAGAATAAGGTAATAACTAGATATTTTTGCCATATTAAATCCTTCAATTTAATAAGTTCTATTTTTATTACAATATAAAATATATTCAACTTTGTTGATAACTTCTAAGAAATATTTGATCATTTCAATTAACCTAATAGAAATATTGTTCTATATTATGGTACAAATTTACTTATTAATAATACTTCGACGTAAATGTTTCTTAAAAGGATCTTTTAGGGAGCAAGCTTCTTGTTATATGTATTCAGATAGATATTTTCATGCAATAGGGTATTGAAGTTGTTTTGTGTTTTGATGATCTGCAATAAAAACCTAATTCTGTCGTACGAGTAAATCAAAAGATAAAGCCCAACGGGCGGCTCACCACACAATATTTCAGAGTTGTAAAAAATAATTATTGGGTTCATATTTCGCCTACCAAAATCGAAGCCAACATTGCAGATTATATAAATCAAGCTAATGATAATATTATATCGATAAACACATCATAAGTATTCCATATGACACTGTTATCATCTCAAATGAATTCATTAGCGCATATGAATTGAAATTTGAATTGAATTCCGTTCGAAAATATTTATTTTGTTTTTGTTATTACACAGACATAATATTATTGACTTTAATTTGAATTTTCAATCACAAATAAATCCAAGAGTAGAATTTTATATGTATATATATGTAGGTACCTAGTAATAATTTAGTTGGTAATAAATTACCATAAAATGTCTTTATTTGGAGGAAATTTCAACCACAAAGTTAATATTTTGCTGTAACGTCAACATTGGTATAGGCAATCTGCCCTATAGGTTAAACTTCAGACAAATTGACTTCAAAGTTGATTTTATTTGAGCGGCCATGTTGTAACAAACGCTAGATGTTTTGTTTATTATTTCTAATTGATTACTCATTAAAATTACGTTAATACAGATAATATTATTTAATACATTTATGACGAAAAATTATTAAACACATTTTATCACGAAATACATCCAGTTTTTATTTTAGGTTATTTTTCAGGATAATAATATTATTAAGAAGCAATAGTAAAAATGTATATTTATAAGGCGCGTTATTTTTATGAAAGTTTGGTCATCACATTATACGAAAAAATTTCCTGGGTTGTACAATTTGTTGAATAAAACCAAAAATACAGACTTTATATTATATTAAAATCTAAATATCTATAAATACTCATATACTAACTCCTACTCTACTTGTAGCTTTGTAGCCTGACTTATATTCTTTCTTTCTCTTCCTATCCCTGTTCGCTATTAGAATGGAAACATATAATGTTGTCTCTCTCTAGCAAAAGTAGGTCATATAAAGGGCATAATTAGGGTATATTTTGATAATAATGTGTTGAAATTTTAATATAAAATTGGTCCGTATTTCTTTTAGGTCCAATTGTCTTATTGGAATAAAATCCTTGCCGACCAATTATTAACTTCCATATTACTTTAGTTTTTTTCCCCACATAAGGAAAAAGGCCAACGAATATAGGTAAACTTTCCTTATGTGGAATTGGTCATGAAAAGTTTTTGACCAATTCAGAGGTCAAGTTAACGTAATTTTAACTTTAAATGTTTGTTGGGTCCTAACATAATTTTCCCAACGAACAGCTACTTCATTGTGGAAGTCCATTCCTTGTTCCCCCTCAGACGTTGGATTTGAACCAAGAACTTCGATTAACTTTAGAGTTTTAGGTACATTTGGGATGCAGGAGTTGGTCCTGTGTTCCTCTGCAAGAATAACATGAATTTTAGCCTTTTATCGCTAGCGAGTAAGATATACAATCTATTACTCGTTTCAACATGATGGTCTTAAAGTAAACAATTTTTTTTTTTTAATGCTGTAATATGGCAATACCGTCAATTATTACGTAATTTAGAAAAAGGAAGTGAACAAGATATAAAATCAATTGTTCCTTCATAAGCCATCAAAGCAGTAAGACATTTGTCGATTACTGCGTAATTGTATAGAGTAAGATATGAAATCGACTACTCTGTTCAAAGTTCTTCTCCGAAGTTAAAAATAATAAATTACAGTTATTTACCTTTATCGGAATCACTAAAGACTTCTGCCCTAGCGGTGTCTTGCACTTCTTGTTGGATTTCACGTAGTTTTGCCATAATTTGCTCATATTTTTGGTCTCTGGTTTTCGTTCTCTTCTGAGGCACAGATTTGTGATGGTCATCTTCACTATACGAGTTGGATGTTGATAAAATACGCCTCTGATTTGTTTTTAACATTTTCTACTAAGTAGTTTAAATCAAACGAAACCCGAAGGTTCACCACAGTTGTTGCTAGCCCAGCACAAATAAATACAATGAAGCGATAAGAACGAACCGAAAGGAGAGAAAGTCCGATTTTTTGTTTATATTGGAATTCGTTGTGCGAGCCAGCATAAATCATGCATACTACAGTCTGTAATAATCATGTAGGACAACAGCGAAGAATAATTTATATTTGTAATAGTTTAATGAAGAAATATAAAATTTCTTAGTGTTTTAATAAATTATGTAGTTAGGTTTTTGTTTCAGATTTGTGATTGTGATAAAAAATTATTAATATTAATGCTCAATTTCATGGTTCTACACATGATGCTCATATTTGGTGAACTTCACGTGTGTCCCAAGTGATGAAAGGCATATATCGGACACGATCCTATACTTATTGCAATTTGCAAACAGTATTCCTTTCTTATTTTTGTGTTTGTAAAATTGATTGCATTTTATGATTGAAATTCATGTAAAAAGTATTAACATAAAATTATTGTTGTTTTAGAGCGAAGCACTGGGCGGTTAAATGTAAGAGAGATCTTTTGGTTAAAAACTTCACAAGAAATGTTCAAAGATCAGAAAAGAAAACGACTTACCGCAAATGCTTGCCTTACAATATTTTCTGACAATATAGTGGCAGGTAAAAATATTTAACGTTTATTTTGAAATGTAATTTTTCAGAACCATCACAGAAAAATGTGGAAATTTGAATGGAGTCTTGAGAATTATTTTGGTAGCATCAGACAACAAGGAGGAAAATCTATCTCACCAACTCCTATATAATTTCTACGTGCTTCGGGGATTTCATTCGTAAATTTGTTTGCGATCGACTTCAAATAATGCACAAAAATGTCAATGCACATTATATACTTTCGATTAGAGGACTTAATTCAATTTCAGAATTGCTTCTGAGGAAACGAACATATGTCTCTTGGAAAGTCAAAAAACCTAAAGCAACATCACGGTAACTAGCCCAGGAATAGTTCAACCAAGTTACTTTTGTTTATAAGTAGGAAATAATTCAGTATGTTCAACTTTAAATATAAAAGTACACTCGCCATAGCATTATGCCATTTTATTTATAATGAAATAAAATGTTTATACCTATAAACTGTATTTTATTAAATGTCATAATTCCCGGTGGGGAGATCTCTGTTTTATTTATTGTCTTCAAAATTTTCATATGCTTGTTAAATTATTAATAATAAACCTCTTTCAAGATATTTATTTTAAAACTTTTACGTAATACGGATACTATATATTCGTACTTTATTAGCTCAAGAAATTTAAACAATCATTATGACAATTCGTTTCACACATCAAGTGTTTTTTACTAATTTAAACAATAATTTGTTGTATTATTTTTAACAATTTCACATGTTTCAAAAATTTGCACGGGTCATCTATTTGAATTTCTGGTAATTCGAAGAAATATATAAATCTAGAAAATGTAAACTTATATTTGCGGAAACTATAATAGAAGTGGGTAAAAACCTGATGGTAATAACAGTAATATTAATGACAAATAATAAATATATGTAGTAGGAAATAAAAAACAAAAAATGTAAAGTACACCAACTTCTATTTATTTATTTTTTTTTTTTTTTTCATTATTTAAACTATTTAAATTTACTGTTTATAGATAGCTTATAAAAACCAATAGCATTTTACTACAAATTTTCAAAATCATATTACACAGCTATAATCTAAATTTTGACAGTCACAGGTTACAATGTAAATTACGCCGTACATAGTGAAGAGAGTCTCACTCCCAAGTGGGAGTGATGCTATCTTTACTAAAATTTAGTATATTCGTGGATCGCCTCAGATAGTGTCGTTAAACTAGATGAGCCCAGCAGATCATCTCAATTTTCGGTTTATCTTCAAAATGTGCGCGGACTGAATACCAAATTTGATGAATTATTTGTATCGGCATGCGAATTAGAATATGATTGCATTGCACTTACGGAAATCTGGTTAAAAGATGGCATTTTCAGTAGTGAAACCTAATCACTTTATAGTCTTTCGTCAAAACAGACTTTCAGCATACTTCCGCTACGCGTGGCGGTGGCGTCTTTTTAGCCTTTAAATCAGATTGTCCATGTTGCTCTCCTTAATAATGATTTTTTTATTTCCTGCTAGGCTAGTTTATATGAATATTATCCTCCACAAATTAGTAATAACGATTTAGAACTATTTCTAGAATCTTTTGAATATAGTCTTGTAGATACTAAAAATGTTTTAATTTTAGGAGATTTTAATGTCCCTCATTTTATATCTGCTAACTTAAATGATTTCAAAACGAGATTAGTTTCCGAATTTACCCAATACAATGGTCTTCAGCAATTCAACGCTGTTAAAAATCTAAATGATTGTATATTGGATATGTGCATTTCTGATATGCCATGTGAAGTCTCTAGAGAAAGCCTGCCCGTGGTGCCTGAGGATAGTCACCATCCTGCATTGGATGGTTCAAGCGTCTTTAAGAATTCCGTCAAATTTTCCTACTAATTTCTACATCAAGACTTATAATTTTAAAAGAGCGAATTTTGTAGACCTTTATAATGTACTTCTACATAAAAACTGGGATTTTCTAAACAACTTCACTGACATTAACTCTGCATGCGATGCATTCTACCAGGATATTTTTAATTTATTCGACCAACACATACCAGTCTACATTAAATTTAAATGTATCCCGTATGGTATACAACTGAAATTATAAATAATATTAAAGTTAAAGGCTATCATCACAGTAAATTTAAAACTGCTCGCAACAACTTTCATTTAAATGAGTTTAAACGTTTGAGACGCTTTAATAAAAAAAAATCAGCTGTTTTTTGCTTAGAATAATTATCTTATTAACATCCAAGCCAATATTAATAATGATCCTAAAATGTTTTGGTTGTTTGTTCATAATAAGAAAGGGCACATGCGTATACCTAAGACTGTTGCTTTCGAATGTTCAGAATCCAACTCTTTCATTACATTATTATCAATCTTGCATTAACATACAGCAATTTACGGAATTTAATGTTCTTCTAGCAATTCATAAATTAAAAAACAAAATGTCATGTGGTGACGATCAGATTGCTAGTTGTCTACTAAAAGATTGTTCAAGGGTTCTGTGCACTCCGTTGCTTACTTTATTCAATATTGCATTATCAACAGGCGAGTTTCCTGATAGGTGGAAACTGACAAGAGTGTGTCCAATTCTAAAAAGTGGTAACCCTGCAGATGTGAGTTGTTATCGCCCTATTGCAAAATTGTCTAACATCGCAAAGGTCTTTGAGATGTGTCTGTACAAGCAAATATTTGATTATGTTAAGTCGTACAAATCAGCATGGTTTTGTCCCTAACCGTTCAACATTATCTAACTTGGCTGAATTTACTCAGTATACGGCGAACTATGTTGATGACAAAGGACAAGTTGATGTCGTTTACACAGACTTCTCAAAAGCTTTTGACAAGGTGAATCATAGTATATTGCTTTGCAAGTTGGAATGTTATGGTTTTAGTAACAGCTTACTCCGCCTGTTTAATTCTTACCTGTATCAACGAAAACTGTATGTTTCTTATAACGGTTTCAAGTCGAACACCTTTATTGCGAAATCAGGAGTGCCTCAGGGCTCTAATATGAGGCCACTTCTTTTTATCCTATTCGTAAATGGCTTATCTTTAATTTTAAAATCTAATCATCTTTTGTTTGCCGACGACTTGAAATTGTTCTTGAATATATCATCTTCGACTGACTGTTTGATTCTGCAAGACCTTGTAGATTATGTTCAGACTTGGTGTACTGATAATTATTTACCTATTAATATAAATAAATGCAAAACATGTACGTATTCCCTCAAAAATCTAATATTTGATTATAATATAGGTATGTCACCTTTAACACGTTGCGAGGAAATTAAAGATCTTGGTGTAGTGTTTGACAGCAGATTAACTTTTTCTAGTCATATTAATTCAAGTATTAAATCTGCATACAGTACCCTAGGCTTTGTTATAAGAAGTCCAAAATCTTTCACTGATGCAAGTGCATTGAAGAGTCTATATTATTCGCTCGTACGTTCAAAGCTCGAATACTGTAACATTATTTGGTATCCCTACTATCAAATCTACAGTAACCCTTTGGAAAGAATACAGCGACGATTTCTTAAACTCGTATCTTTTCGCATCGACAATTATTACCCTGACGGGATATGATCACCAGTTACTTTTGCAAAGATTTCATATGCAGTCATTGTATACTAGAAGAGTGATTACTAGTTTTACTTTTTCATTTACGCTATTTAATGGTATGGTTGGTTCTCAGGCTTTACTCAATTTATTCAATATACGTGTTGCGAGACCTAGCTCTCGTGAGAATTCACTATTCTATTGTCGAAATGCTAGAACAAATATACTTTTAAAATCTCCTATTTATTTAATGACTAATAATTATAACAAAATAGCAGATCAGTGTGATATATTTCATTGTAATATTAATGACTTGTTAAGAATTGCATCAGATTATTTTAATAATTTTCAATATTAGTTGTAGTTTTTCTTTTTAAATTTTCTATTTATCATTTTTCTTGTTTTTGTTTTCTTTCAACTATATACAGGGTGAATTTAAATAAGTACAAATATTTTAACTGCTGGTCTAGTTGTATTTTTAAAAATTTCTAATATTTACGGAGATATTAATTTAAAAAAAAAATACCCACATTTTGAGGAGCGCTGGCAGATTTCTCATAACTAACCTAATGAAACATATGATTTGTTGCGAGGTTGCCATATCTCCTCCAATATAACTATTACGTTTCGTTTAACGTAATAGTAAAGTTAATATGGTTAATTCTATTTTAAAAATACTTGTTTTAAGCATAAGTACAGTAAAATTGGGTATGTAGTATATTACACAGCAATATTAACATCAATTTTAACTTCTTAATTAACTATACTTAAACGATTAAAAATTAATTTCCGCAAGTTCTATACTACCGTAAAGTATTTAGGAAGATATTACGTGATATTACTATGTCCAATGTTCAAAAATTATACATAAACGGCACACAAGCTTACCTGTTTGTTAAAAAATTAACTATTAACTATTCACTTTAATCAGTAAAACAAATTTTAAAAATAAAGGTACACACAATATTAAATAACAAAATAAGCAGCTTGACCTATGCGTTTAATATCAAGAAAAAAATGTATACATTTAGACGGCAGATCCAGCAAAGTAAAATATTTTTTCTCTAATGAAATGTGTTGTGGGTTGCCGGTACAAATGCGAAAGGGAAATATGCTGGACGAATTATTAAGAGGTCGATTTATTATGGGCTTTTCAAAAGGCGCAGCTCGAGACAAATTTCATGAAGATGGCATAAATGTTTAAATAAGGTGTCTATTGCATATAAAAAAAAGTTGGTCAGAAAAACCAAGGTAAGTTTTCAGTAATGGTGCGCTGTGCTTACGACAGGTAGGTATCACAGGTAGTAGGCGGAAACGTCCAGCAAGCAAAATCTAGGCCTAAGGGCGCGTTCGCATGACACGGAAGACGGAACGGAATTACTGCAACGAATTTTCATCCTATTCTTATCATTGTTCGCATAGGACGGAAATAAAATCGGGACAGAACTTGCCAAGATTAAACTTATAAACGTTAATACACCATTTTCATCTGCCACAATTACATTAAATTTTCCTCGAAATCCGAAAAGCAAGTGTTCTAAATAGTTATTACAAGTATTAGCAAAAACCCAGTCACAAAAGCCGCATTTATATGATTCCCGTAAGAAATATAGCTCTGAAATACTACACATACATTCATGTATACCACAAGACTCGATGTAAGAACAATTTCACTTTATAAACAATCCGTAAAGAAATAATAATTATCATCATATACCTCCAGCTTTAAAATTTTTGCAATCTTTCGACCTGCTGTTCCACAAAAAATTGAAGTTGAATCAACTCAAAACGGAATGACCTTGTTAAACACAGAATTGTCTCATGACCAATCAGGAAGCGAGAAGGTATTCGGCTCCATCCTCAATCCATGCTAATTCCGTGTCATGCGAACGGGCTCTAAGATAGGTCTAAGGATTGACAGCAGTGAGATTGTGATGAGGTTATGTTGGTACCAGTAAAAAAACAGAAAGACATCTAATATTTATGGTAAGGGATTTCATAATTACGATACATGTAAATATAAGAATATTGGAAGCAATATTTGTATAAATATATTTTACAGAGCACTGAGAAGATATTGGATTTACTAGCTCAACTAGTTATCCACTAGGATACATTAAAATTCCAATAATCTACTGTGGAGTAACTTACCAGGATGATCAATGTTAATGTGCTGAAATGTGGTGGTGGACTATCACCAAATTTTTATTATGGTTTTAAGTATTCATTCACTTTAAATCAGTTACAGTACTGACGACGATATACCAGATGTTGGTAAAATCTGAGGTAAGATTAAGTGAAGTGATGTATTATTTAAAATGTAGTCAGTCAATATAAAAATGAATTTTCGACTAAATTAGGTGTTTTGTAGAGATACTGTACATCTAGCAACTGAGGATACAATTGTACCCAAATTTTTTAAAGCACAGCCGTTTCCTTACGAAATTAAGGTTCAAGCAGATATGGAATTAGAGAGATTAGAGGGAGTTAATATTATTCAAATGCTGGGCTATAACGAATGGTAGTCTGTAGTACCAATTATTAAATGTGATGAAACTATAAGAATTTGGGGTGACTGTAAGGTAACAGTAAATACTATTTTAAAAATTGATTCTTATTTGCTAACTAAAATAGAAGATCTATTTAGTCAGTTACAAGGTGTGTTGGAATTCACCAAACTGTCTTAGGTCTATCGACAAATTTTATTAGATAGTGATTCATGTAAACTAACTGTAATAAGACAAACACAAAGGTCCTTTCTTATGGTTTATCGTGTATTCTTTCTAAATTTCTGTCTAAGAAGAGTATTAATATTTTTAGATATACTTATTACAGAAACCAGTAGAGATGAACATGGTGTTAATGTAGAAAAAAATGTATGCAGATTGTCTGATTAACTACTTTATTAAGTAAAACTGAATTTTTTAAAGAATTGGTAATGTACTTAGATCATAAATTTAATAGATTTGGATTAGATTAGCGATTAGTAATGCTCCAATACCGATTAATCAAACAAATTTATACCAAATAGTGTAATTATTTTGCAACCTATAAAATTTGTTAAAAAAATATATTTCTTGGAATTTGTAAGAAAAATCAGACAGCTTTCATTCATATTGTTTTGAGTTCATTTCAAGTATTAGTACATCATAACCCTAATTTACCTCGGGGCTGTAATTTCACATGTTAAGTGATAACTCAGAAAGGCCGATTGCCTATGCGTCTCAGACATTGAATAAAACAACAGCAATAATCACAAATTGGAGATACTTTAGCTATTATTTTTGGAATCATAAACCTTTGATGACTATTTTTACCCCATTAAAATTATGATATTAAATATGTCACTTATTACCCATTAAAGACGATTTTAATGAGATATTGATGGAAAACAAATTAAAACTTAACAAAAATTAGATGTTTTATTAAGGCAAGTAATGAAATTTGTAAATGATGGATGGCTGAAAAGAGTTTTTTTAGCTTTGAAATCTTTTGTTTTGTACAAAAATAATTTCTAATATTGCTAATACTTGTAAAGATTGTCTTTCTCACAAAAATAGTCCACCAAAAGCTCAATTAATACTATGAAAATTTCCTAAGATTGCTTGGGAACCTTTACATGTCGATTAACTTAGACTATTTCATAGTAAGTTATGCTATAGTATGTATGCTAATTATAGTTGATGTCTGTAGTAAATGGAGAGCAGCATTTGTGACTAACCAACTAACACTAAAACTTGTACAACCATTAATATTTTACTTAATGTTAGAACCTAGAACATACTTGGTATTAGTGCCAGAACTGCAAAAAATCTGGAAACGTCACTCAAATCAATGATCAAATCATAGATCATATGTTTGGCACTAAAATCAATATGGAAATTGAAAATGTAAATAAACCAATTGAACAAATTGACAAAAATATTTGTAAGTAGTAGTAATAAAAAAGATGAAAATGCAATTATTGTAGATAGTGACATAATAGATAGATTAAGAACAAGTAACTGTACTGTTAAGAAACCTAATAAACTTCAAATTAAAAATTAGTTGTAAAATTTGAGGGGTTGTTCTATTAGGCTTAGTAAGGGCGCATGCTCCAACATGGAAGCAGTTTTTTCCGGAACACGGCTTATGTTAAACCAGCTAATGTAAGAACAACTTGTATTGTATTATTGTAAGAACTGATCGACCACTATTAAAGATATACCCAACAATAATTGTGTTTTTAATTGTGAAAACAGGACACCTGTATAGAGTTGCCTATTTGTATAATTCCTTAATTAAATATAACCGCAACATGACATGATTTTATTATTATTTATTTTTTTTTTTTAATTAAAAATATTTTAAATGTGCACAAAATTTGTTTAAATGTATTCAAAATTATTATGAGATACTTTTGCATTTTCAGAGACCGAATAAAAGCGTTTTTTTTTAACTTGAAATGTATGCTATTAAGCATAGCATATGCACCTGTTTAGAGAGTTGCGGTACTATAACGTATAAAACATCTTTAAATCTTTTTAGTATTTTCTCAGGCAGTGTTTTTCTATTAAGTGTCTTGTGCATTTAATTAATATTTTTAGTGAAATACAGTGTAATTAAGTAGATTATGGCGCATTATTCAAGCAGTGAAAAGGTTGACATGCTAAAAGCATATTTTTTAAGCAACAAAAATGCACTTGCTGAAAAAAGATTGTATACAGATTAGTATGGAGGAGAAAGAAATATATCAAATGAACGTACATTGGTTAGTATTGTTCAAGGATTATGGGACCATGGATCTTTTAAACCTCAAACCCAGGATCGGGGTCGTCCGCAAACAAGAAGAGTGAGAAACGTTGAGTCACAAATTTTAAATGCAGTAGAGGCAAATCTGGGCACATCATCTAGAATATTATCTAATGAATTTCATATATCCTAGACAACGGTACTAAGAACTTTGCACATGCAAGGACTTCATCCATATCATGTACAAAAGGTGCAAGCCTTACTACCAGAGGATTTACCCAGCGAAGAGAATTTTGTGAATGGATTCTGAGGAAATGTGAGTTAGAGGAGGACTTTTTGAGATATATTTTATAGACAGATGAAGCGGGATTTACGAGAGAGGGGATGTTTAACGCCCATAACACTCACATTTGGGCCGATAAAAATCCATATGTCATCAGGGAAACTCATTATCAGCAACAATTTTCATTAAATATTTGGACAGGAATTGTAGATAATACATTGATAGGACCCCATGTATTGCCAAGAAGACTAACAGGTCAAATGTACCTTGAACTTCTTGATAATAACTTGGAAGATTTGTTGGAAAATGCACCTCTTGCTCTGAGGCAACAAATGTGGATTCAACTTGACAGTGCTCCCCCTCACAGTGCTCGAATTGTATCAGACTGGTTGAATAATAATTATAGGGATAAATGGATAGGAAGATATGGACCTATACCTTGGCCGTCAAGATCACGAGATTTGAACCCATGTGACTTCTACTTATGGGGACATATGAAACAACTAGTTTATTCAGAACCTGTTAACACTTTGGAGCAACTGCGAGTTCGTATAGATAACGCAGGAGATATGATAAGAAATATTACAATTTAGCTTAGAAAGCAATGGTGGTCATTTCGAACATCTGCTATGATACCGGTGATACTGACAGTGTAGTGACAGTGATGTGCATTCTTAGTGATGTGCATTCTTAGTGACGTGCAGTTATAGTGACAGTGGAGTGTAGTGACAGTGGAGTGCAGCAACAGTGGAGTGCAGTGCAGTAACAGTGGAGTGCAGTGACAGTGGAGTGCAGTGATTGTGAGACTGCAGTGATGAGTTCAGTGATAATGATATTAGTCTTGTGAGAAATCAGTTGGAGTGTAGAAAAAATGATTATAGATCAAATTCTGGATAAGTGTGAGTAGAGAATCTGTTTTATGTTTTCAGTTTAATGTTTGTTCATAAACGTACTTTATTGGTGAGATATAGGTATGGCAATGAGGGGAGGAGGTGGCCATACACATTTTTTATAAACAGTCATTCTTTGACATGTCTAAAAATCTAGTTAAGCCTTGTCTTCATAGACACGAAATTCGCGAAAATGCACACGTTTTTTATTTAAAATGGAAAAGTGTCAACTTTTAGCAAATTTCGTAAAACAATATTATTGCTATTTTCATCATTATATGGGGTTAGCAAGTTTGACTTGGGCTTCCGATAATCTGTCATGACAGTCAATGACAGTTTGATAATAAAAATAATATAAAATGTTACAGTTGACGAAATTCGCGACGAAGTTCAGATTTTTTCTCACCATCAAATAATTCGAGCGAATATTCGTAAATTTTGCGTCCATGAGGGCAAGGTTTTAAAACTTCCCTGAAGCAAAGACATTTGTGTAACACTCATAAAAGTATGAAAGGGTCTGTCTAGGCCAGCGGTCCTCAACAAGTTTTCTGCTGAAAAATTACGAAATTTATTTAAAATTTCACTTTTTTATTTCTGATTTTTTTATAAAAAAAAACTATTAATTATGTGTTCTACACACAGAACTATACTACTAAAATATTTGTACTTATTTAAGGTTCACCCTGTATATTTAATTTGTAATTTTTCCGTCATTTCCTGTACTTTAGTATGCTTTATATTATATAAATCTAGTTTTGTCCTGTATTGGAATATTTTTTGTTGGGCAATAAATGCATTATTATTATTATTATTATTATTATTATTACTAATTTTGGTTCATTTTTATTAAAATATGTTTCATATATTCGACAAAAGTCTTGATACATTTTATCTGTGTCAAAATACGTATAGAATGTTACGTTTTATATTGTATCTTCTCTCAAAAGGGTGAACTTGTCGTTATCTCCGCATATACTATAATTTTGTTATTCGTGTTTAAAGTTTTTGTCTTTTGTGGATTCATAAGAACAGATTTTATTATTATTTGTTTTAGTTTAGTTTATTATATCGTCTAGAATTTGAATAGTATTGTGTGGTTTATCATCTCACTGTTTGAATTAACAGTGGACATTTCTACATGTTCTTGTGGTATATCTTCAAGATTTTCAGGTGGATTCAGGATTCTCTCTACTTCATCTTCAGTAGGTGTTCTCTAGTTTGTTTCTCTTTTGAGATCCTGAATAATTTGATCTAGTTCAGGGTCATCAATGTTCACATACATAGATTTGGTGTCTATAGGATGAATTTGGATTCTGGATAATGTGCCTGTGTTTGTGTTAAAGCTTTCCTCTTTTATACTCAATAGTGAAGTCAAAATCTTGTAATTTTGTTCACCATCTTGCAAATTTTGAATTTTGTACATCTTTTAGAGAGAATAATCATCTTAATGGTCTATGGTCAGTATACAGGGTGTAACTTTGAAGGGGGGTCCGGTTTGGAGGGGTAGTAGTCCGTGTTCCCTAGATCGCTAATCTGAAATTAGTTTTTTTTTTTTAAACCAAATAAATAGCCGAGTTATAATTAAATTTTTAAACTACACCCAAATTGCTATCCACGCCACCCCTGTACAGCGTCCGAATTACACTGCAGAACCATGTGTACGGTGTTGTCAGTTAGTTGTTACCAGTCTAGACATCGGAACTTATCCCATCATTTCAGAGTCGTATTTCAGGCAGCTGCGACCGAAGCAAATATTTTAGAATTCAGTACGTACATAGCTTTGATGGTGTGCACTACGTGTTATTTATTTACATTATATTCACGAGTACAAGTTAACTGTACACAATGTCATGACGGATACCGTGCAGATAAACCATAGAAAAATGGATTCACGATTTGCAGAAGCTATAACAAAAATAGTGACATAGTTTGACAGAATTATGGGGTCGTGAAATGAGAAAGTGAGGATTTTTTTAATGAGGTAATGTGAATGCAGAAGGCAATAGTCTGGATATACAAAACTACAACTTCCAATTTATTGTGATGATGTATTATTACATACGCGTGAGATTCCGGCGATGCAAGTGACAATAACCGTGGCATTGACCTAATTTATAAAATAAAAATATCGCATAAATACTGCACACAATACATGAAACCAGGCTAGAATGGATAGGATATGTAGGGAATCTCCTAAAAGGTTCTACAGTTACATTCGATCAAAATACAGCTTGGTGTAAGTTTTCCGTGTCGTGTATACTTGTATAGTTCATGAACATGTGTGCAATTATATTAAACAAAATATGTGTTGTTTTATATAAAAAAACTATACATATATGAGAGAGAGAAAGAAAGTTTTCTGCATTTTACTGCAATCGAATTAGAATTTGTTTAGTGCAGTGTTGTATTTTGCCAAGTTTAATTTCGTAATAATTTAAAGTGGTATTTTGTGGAATGTGTTATTCTGTATATAAGTGTATAATAACTTTATAAAGGTCAGTTTTCTTTACCAAGTGTATGTGATATTATGAAAAAAAACATGTATACAAATTATGAAAGAGTTAATATGTTTAAAACTTCTTTCTTATCAAAAGAAGACGGTGGCTGCAAGAAGACGATATCGGATGAATTACCGCGATAGACACGTACCGCATAAGAAAATATTTGTAAGATTAGTTCAACAAACTTGCAGAGTAAGAATCTTGAACCAAATATTTTAAATGCCGTAGAAGACTCTAGTCACCTAAGTAAAAAGGATTAAATATGTATTTATTTATTATTGAGTTCTCTGTTAGTTGAGTTGTTGCTGTTTTATAGTGTTATACGTAAAATAATATTTTTTTTATTTTTTGTTTATATGGAACAACAAAGCAAACACCCACTACAATCAAATGTATATTTCAAAAAGTAGTACCTCACGAGTGGCTTGGGCATTTTGCTTTCTAATAGAACTCCTTTTCCCATCTTCCACTTCAATAATTAAATATGGCAACAATGCTGGTGACGCTGTAACTAGATATGCTCAGCGCTGTTCTGCCCAATGGCGTACTATGAAAATTGCGAAAAAAGGCAACAAAAAAAAAATCAGTTTTTGTGACAAAACAAACTCGTGATATGTGTTTGTAAAGGTCACAGGCACCCCCCCTCCAAACCGGACCCCCCTTCGAATGCTGTGATAAAGTCTTCAGTATGTTCTATTCTTGCACCTTTTTTCAAATATAAGGTCAAAGGTTTTGTTAATTTGGAACAATCTTTGATAAATTTTCTGTAGTAACCAATTGATCCGAGAAATGATTGAATTTCTTTCTGTTTTCGGAATTGGCAATTTTAAAATTGCTTGAATGTTGTCAGCATTTGGTAATATTCTTTCAGGTGTTATAATGTGTCCAAACATTTATTATGTAAACCGGATAATACATGGTTCATTGTTCTTTGGAACGTGGGGAGGGGGGCATTCTTGAGGCCAAAGGGTATCCAAAGGAACTCGTAATGTCTGTTATCCATTGAGAATGCTGTCTTCTCAATATCTTTAAGATCCATTTCTATTTGATGGTATCGACTAGCCAAATCTAATGTAGTAAAATATTGACTTCTTCCTAGTTTGTCTAACACATCATTTATATTTGATATGGGAAATTTATCTGGAACTGTTTCATAACAATTGTAAACAATCTTTTTCCACTATTATCCATTTTCTTTAGGTCACGAATTATATGTTGATCTAACATGCATTTATCTGATTTTTTACTTCTTCTTTATAAATTTGGGGAAATCTGTATGACTGTATACACTAAAAAGTTGTCTGTTCTTATTTCATGTTTGACTTGGTTTGTGAATGTCAATGGAATTAGTTCACAATAAAAGATGTCTCTATATTCATAACGAACTTTCGTTACAGCATTGTATTCTTCTTGATTACAATGTCTCAAATCTAAATTTTCTAAATTTTTCTTTTGCAAAAGTATCATAATCAGCTAATGAATTTTGGAAATATTCATGTGTCCATTGGTTCTGGTTCAAAATTATTTAAATTACATCCATTTATGCTTCTCTGTCTTCGATATTAACTATACTGGTTGGAATTTCTACTTTTTCTTTAATTACCAGGGAGTTAATTATTGCTTCTCCTCTTTCTTCGATTATTGGTACTTTCGCTATAATTTCGGTTTTTGGTAGGATACTATATGCATATTTCTCAGTTCAGGATTTTTAAATATTTTTCAAATGTCTGCAGTCCATTTTGAAGGGGTTAAAGTATATTTTATCTTCGAAATGTACCATGTATTCTATAATGAATGATTTTATTGATCCTGCAACTATCATAAATCTTGCCTGAAGTTTTGGGATAATTATATACGAAAGTTTACTGTTGGATGCGATGTTGATCTCTAAGTATACTATTGCTTCTTGGAACTGGTAAGATTCGTCGTATTTGGGGAATTCATATTCTTCATATTGTTCTCCTAGGCTGGCATAGGAAAATTTTCGTTTTCGTTTTCTATATAGTTTTCTTGGAATTCAGCATTTTCTTCAGTATAAAAAATTCTTCTTCATAGTAGGGCTCTTCTACGTAATATTCAGGTTCAGTATCTGCACATGCGGAATTGTCTTGGAAGTGTATCTCCTGGAATGTAAATCTTGGTGGTGGTTGTTGTTGTGGTCTTGTTTGCCTAGTAGATGAAGTATCCATAGGTTGGATGATGTTTGTCTAGGACGTTGGGGCATTTAAACATTGGTACAATTAGAATTTTGAGTTTTGTTTGAGGGGGTTGGGTTTGGAAATGCGATTGTTGTGAAAAATTCTGTCATTGAGAAAAATTTGGGAAATTTGGAGTTTGAAAAGGTCCTGGGAATTGTCTCTGTTGAGAAGATCTCGAACTAGAAATTAGAAATTTGATGTGGAAAAGTTGAATTGACATTTTTAATAGGGCTGCTAAATTGTGCAGATCTTTAAGCATGTGATTGGACAGGTTTAAAATTTCTTAAATGAGGTGAATTATTTTTTTTGGAAATTATTTTTGTTGACGCTTGTATAACATATTTTGTTCTTCGGCAACTTTATTTATGGCATCCTCAAGAGATTGTGGTTGTTTACATTGAGTAGATGACTTAAATGTGAGTTGAAACCTCATAGATGTGTGCTTAAAGCCATTTTATTATATAGGGTGATTTTTTTCTTGACGTAGTCCTGCTGACAATGTTGACATTTGAATTTTTGAGAGTAATTTTTTTCATTATTGTTCTGTACCAGCATCATTAAATCATTTAATAGTGATTCTTCATTTCTTTGGTCTCCAAAAGTATTTAATAAAAGTGTTTTTAATTCAGGAAAAGTTTCGCGGCAGCTAATACTTCTGCGGCTTTACCAACTATTTTATTCCGAAAATGTAACATTAAAAATTAAATTATTGCGGCATTATTATCTACAATAAACATACCGTAAACTTTTTCACAGGAATCTATAAAATTTGGTAATTTTGAAACATCACCGTCGAAAAATGGAATTAAGTCTAAATAATCGCGAATGGTAATATTGGCTTGAACCATGTTTAAATTTTGTTGGTTATCAGCGGGTTCTATTAAAAATTGATTTGGGGAAAAAACTCTAGAAAAAAGCTTTGTTAATGTGTCATCGTCAGAATAATTGTCAGTCATGAAAATTACTTACAAGAGAAAAATTTTGATGGCAGAAAACATGAAGGCTCTGGTATATATAATCGATTACAAGATATAAGTAGTATTATATTTGATTGATTATATATGCTTCTCGAGCAGGAGGGCTTTTTGTAGAGTCAAAGGTTTTTGTCGGTTTCCTTAACATCCCTAACTTTAAGTACTTTAAGTAGTTCAAGGCTACAAGCTTTTACAGATGGTTTCTTTAAAGATGGCTTTTTGCTTGGGTTAATCTTTTCTATGCACAATTTAGATTACAGTCTTTGGAAAGAGAGTACACGATCTTGGTTGCTTCTAGGGATTATGTATAATTAGGCACTTCGACACTTAAAAATACAAGTGCAAAGCCTCACAATGTCTTGGTTGCTTCGGATAAGGTGGAAACAGCGATTGCAGTCAGTAATTTCGCAAAAGTGGAAATTTTGACTGGACTATAATTTCTCCACAGCACTGTTGTTTCCTTACTTGCCAATTCTGATTTCATTATTGAATAACTTTGAATTTCTTGCTTGATTCTTCTTTTTCTTAGTGTAGAGCGACAACTCAGCTGTGTAGGTTCTTCTTTGGTTAGTCGAAGGTACGACGAGATTTCCAATATTCCCTTGGAAAAACTCCAAAAAAAAGATCCGAACGACTGAGCCAGATGTTTATTCTTAAAAACACAAAAGTAGCGTTTGAGTTAAAGTGAAGTTTACAATATTTTCAAAGACATGAACTATTTATTTACCTCTGACGATAACTAACTAAACAATAGACTTGACCGACTAGTTAAGAAAAAAACCAGTGATGTATTTGGGATTGCAGTCAACAACTGCTAAGGGGTAGTACAATAAGAACAGTCTGTGTTGTTGTCAAACTTTCGGAAATGTGTATTTTCTTTCTCAAGACATCTATAAAAAATTACAAAAATGCTTAGAGTAAGTAAGTTATAAAAGCTTATTTTATACTTACAAATGTGAGATTAAATTAAAAAAACCATTAAAAAGGAGAAATACAAAGCCGTTGTTAAAATTTATACACATAACAATTAATTTTAAAAAACCAATTATAACAACGTCACATTTTTAAAACAATTTTCAAGTCAATAGGAGCATTGCCTGTGAAAAGTGGACACATTTTTTATATCATAATTTATCAGAACAAGTTTTTTGAGAAAATCAACTAATATTCAAAACTGACTACAAACAACCAATGAGGTTAAATAATAGCCTAACAGGGACAACTAGCATTGCCAACTACAGTATCAACTTAATACGGAGGTAGTAAATCACTTCAAATTTGAAATAGATGTAGGTAAATTTCTAAAATTATCAAAATGTAATAAAAAACTATAGATACTACTCAAATTATTAATATCAGACTTTTTATTCAAAGCATTTGCAAATTCATTGATACAAACCATCTCCAAAAAAACACGCTTATTGTAATTACTTTCATTCTCCAAGACAGAAAAAAGCTAATAAACTTGTATCAAACCTGGACAAATTTCTGACGTTGAATCTAAGGTTTTGACATTTTATAATTCATGTGCTCTTCGTTTCTATGCTTTACCTAAAATAATACATAAACCAGAACTTGCAATGCACCCAATTGTGTCATCTATTAATTGTCCCAATGGTTCGTTAGCTAAATTTTTAACAGATATTTTGACTAAATTGTCTCAATGGATCGTTAGTTAAATTTTTAACAGATATCTTTACTAAATCTTATAATACCAACAATGATTTTTATGTTAGGGACTCTTTCGAATTTAGTAATTTTATTAATAATTCTCATTATGTTGTTCACTGTTTACTAATTTACTCTTAACGAGAATTTTAACTAGTATAACCGCAAATTGGAATTCAATTAATATATTAACTCAAGTTTAGATTTGGATAATTTTTTAACAGTTTTAAAATTTATTTTTGATTCTAATTATTGTGTTTTTGAGTGTTTATTGCAAACAAATTTTTGATACCCCAATGAGATCCACAATTTCACCTTAATTACTTTTTAGATGATTTGGGATTTTTAGGGATAGGCAAAGTTACATATTAACATACCATTTGTTAAATGCTACGTAGATGATTTGATTTTGGCGGTTCCACAAAATGAGGTAGATAACACTTTAAGGGTTTTAATAATTATAATAATGACATCCAGTTCACCGCTGATAGAGAGTAGAACAATTGCATCCCATTTTTGGATTTGTCAATATAGAGGGTGATTCAGGTTTAACCTTGATAACTTCAGGAATCGATAGAACTTATTTCCTAAAACGCATCGTTTCCGAGAAAGAGGGCGTTGAAGTAGGATTTTTTTCTCGATTTTTCTCTCATAACTTTTGAACCACTTATTCGATTTAAGTGAAATTCGGAACACAAACACTCCTCATGATCTTACATAACTTTCTTAAGTTTGACTAAACTGACGTTTGTGAAAATCACTGTCAAATATTCTAGAAAAATTAAATCGAATAGGTGTACAGGGGGACAGCCCACATGTGGGCTGCCTCATACTTGTATGATAGGCGTCAGGCAGTGGTCATAGACGGACATAAATCAGAATTGCATAATGTTGAAATTGGGGTACCCCAAGGTTCAATCCTGGGTCCACTATTCTTCTTGATATTCATGAATGACATGCACTTATCATGTACAGCTCCGAATAAGATAATTATGTATGCTGATGATACCAACTTTTTGCTGTCTGATAAGGAGTCTACAAATACAGTATATAAAGCAAATATTGCAGCGACTGAATTCTGTGAGTGGTGTGTAAATAATGGCCTATTAGTAAACGTACACAAGACTTTTTTTTGTCATTCTTACCAAAAAATGTAACTGAAATTTTCAGCCACCTTATTAAATTAGATAAAAAGTCGATTGAACAGACCAGTTCCATAAAATTCTTGGGTATTACAGTTTGATCATAAAATGACCTGGGAAAACCATATAGTAAATCTGTCTTCTAAATTAAGTACGACACGTTTTATTATTAGACAGCTGCGTTCTACTATAAGCTTGGATATATTAAAATTGGTTTATTATGGCTTAGTGCAATCAACAATCTCTTATGGGTTAATGTTCTGGGGAAACTCAGCACATATAAATAAAATTTTTACTCTACAAAAAAAAATATGGTGTATAGCAGGTTATTGACATGTCAATCTTGACAGTCCCCTGTTTATATATATTTATACTAACAATGGAATTTAAAAAAAAAGAAACAACATTTATAAAAAATGATCTAATTCATAATTATAACACACGACATAGCGATGACATTCATCAACCATTCTCTAGACTGCGAGTAGCTCAAAATTCACATATATATCAGGGAATTATCTACTTTAATAAGTTTATAAACAAATTTGGAAATTTTGACAAATTTAACAATTTTAAAACGACACTGTATAATTAGTACAACAAGCCTTTTATTCTGTGGATGAATATTTATGCTCTTGAATATATATGTGTATGTGTGTGTGTGTGTGGGCGTATGTGACTTATGTGTAGTTAGTATATTATTAGTGTTTAATATAGTGCATGTTTAGTTATGATACTATTTGTGGTTTGTCTCCTTCATGGCTAGTCCAATAAGTTTATACATTTTTGTACACTTGTGAAACTTCAGTAATTATTATTATTATTATTATTATCATTATGATTATGATTAATATTATTATTATTATTATTATTATTATTATTATTATTATTATTTTCCAGTAACACCTTCCGAAGCTCCGACACATTCGGAGATGTTCTGAAGAGTCAAGCAATGACCACTCTCCACTCCGTGGAGTCAGTAATCATTGCGCCCGTAAATCGTGCGTTCTGAGCAGACGTAGCGAACCAAGGACGATTGCCTTCTGCATTCTGCCGGGTAAGATCTCTGCCGAATTTCGGCAAGCCGGTATGATCTTTAAGTCAGAAAGCAACGTATGTCTCATTCCACCCAGGACGCCTATAATGAGCACCACAATCTTAACAGAGTGGTCTGGATATAGCCTGCGGAGCTCGGAGAGAAGATCTCGATACTTCCTCCGTTTTTCCTCCTCTTTTAGGACGATGTTGTTCTCTGCGGGAGCCGAGAACTCAATCACAAACATCGTCCTAAGTTGGTGGTCGAGGAGGACTACATCAGGCTTATTGGCTTGAATTTGCCTGAGGGTGGGGAATGAATAGTTCCAATAAATTCGGCACTTCTCATTCTCCACAACGGATTCTATATCCCCCGGAGCATAAGGCAGCACTGGCGTCTCGTCTATCTCATACGAGTGTCGTAAATGATAATACAACACCCGTAAGGCTGAATCGTGTCTTTGGATATACGCTGTGGCCGCATATACCGGACAGGACGGCAGGAGATGCATAAGCGTCTCCGGCGCCTGGCGGCAGGCCCTGCATCTGGTATCAGGAACCTCGATACCCAAGACACGACTACGATAGACGAGAGTGTTAATTACACCATCTTGGCAAGCCATTATAAACCCCTCGGTCTCAGAGTTCAGCCCCGCTGACCTCAAAAAAGCGAAGGTCAGATTTTCAGATAAGCCAAGCCCCTCTAGATGACGGTAGAAGAGACCATGCATTGGCTTATCCTTATGTAGCTGCAGATGACGCGTCTCTGCAGCTTTAATTTGGGCTTTTAACTGAGCAGGGTCCCACTCGGTGACAGAGTCTGGATTTTCCCGCTCAGTATCGAACACGAGACCAAGTTCATTGGCTGCTCTTCTCGCCTCCCCGATTTCTTGGGAAGTATAACCGCGAAACGGACGATCTTGGATGCAAACTCTGATGGAGATGCATCATTTTGCGGGTCCCTACATCGAGTTGCCTCAGCTCTT
Organism: Monochamus alternatus; assembly: GCA_037114965.1. NCBI lineage: Eukaryota > Metazoa > Arthropoda > Insecta > Coleoptera > Cerambycidae > Monochamus > Monochamus alternatus. The sequence goes on from CM073430.1 coordinate 44,452,580, forward strand.
CTTGTGTCCATTTCACTACTCCAAAGGAGTAGAGAAGGATCGGAACGGCAAGCATATTAGTGGCACTCACCTTGTTCTTACCCGACAGCTCCGAAAACCAGATTTGTCGGAGGCGGTGCCGATACCTGCCGCGGAGAGCGTTTTTCACCATTGTCACCTCATGAGTGCCCCGCTGTGGGACACCCAAATAGGTGTACGACTCTCCAGCATCTAGGTGGTGGAAGATGCTTCCGTCTATTAGCTGGGCGTCCTCTCCGTATGCACCGCATCATCCTCTCTTGAGATGAACCAGTGCACATTTGTCCAGTCCGAACTCCATCCCAACTGCCTGCGTGTACTCCTGTACCACTCTGAGGGACTGATTTAAATCCCTCTCACCGGAGGCATAGAGTTTAAGGTCATCCATGTAGAACAAATGGGTGACCTTATGCCTCCGGTCTTCTGGGGTACCGCAGTTGTAACCCCGGGTACGACGAAGTGCAACGGATAATGGCAGCAGTGAGATGCAAAACAAGAGGGGACTCAGGGAATCTCCCTGGAACACTCCCCTCCTGAACAAAACCGGCTCTGTCTGGACCCTAGCATTAGCCGATGTTATGGTAAAGCGGGTCCTCTAGAGCGGCATGAGTTATTCAATACATCTCACTATGGGGTCGGCCACCGCAAGGCATTGGAGCAAGTGGATTATTAGCTCATGTGATGTCATATCAAATGCCTTGCGGTAATCTATCCAGGCCATTGAGAGGTTTCGCTTGTACTGCACGGAGTCCTGCGTAATACATCTGTCGATGAGCAGGTTCTCCTTACAGCCAGCTACACCCCTCTTGGACCCTCGTTGCTCGAACATCCGTTGATAAACCGGGTTCACTGCGTGGAGCACACGCACTCTTAGGGATAAGCACGGTTCTCCCCTCGACAAACCACGCCGGAATTTGCTGCTCTCCATTTAGCCAGGACGTGAATATTCTGGCCAAATGACGGTGGACACTGGTGATTTTTTTCCACCAGAAGTTGCTGATCCCATCGGGACCAGGAGCAGCGAAGTTCTTCGATCTAATAAATGATCTCCGAACTTCATCCGGGGTTATCGGTGAGCACACCTCTTGTGGCTCTCGAAGCCTTTGACAGAAGGCCTCGAAGTGTGCCAGGGCTGGAGTGTCTCTATCAAGTGGAATCCTGCGGCCATAAAGATCTCTCCAGAAGGCTTTTACCCGATCTACAGTCGGCGGATTGTCCGCAACACGCTGAGGCTGTTCAAAAAGTCGAGTAGGCCTTACACGGAACAAATTATTTTGCTCCAACCTTCTCGACCGCCTCACTAGTGACTTTTTCGCAGCCACTAGCATCCGTATCCTGTCGGGAGAATGCTGCTTGATGGTGAGCAGCACCACCCGATTCAGGGTATGATGGACCCGCCTAAGGGAAGTAGCGATGCGTCTCACCTTAAGTGTGAAAGCCCTATTGGCTTCCACGTAGTCCATCACACATTGGATACGGGACGCGTGTTGCCTCGCCGACCGGATCTTAGCCTCCATCTTGTGCACTCGCCGCCGTGCTCTCTCTAGTGGAGAAACGGCATTTTCACGCCCTCTCTCCGCCCGAGTCAGCAGTTCAGCGGCTTCGTACACAGCGCAATTGACGCGCCAGATGTCAGCCTCTTCTGGGAGATCTTCACGGAGCGCAGTATCCACTCGGGCCAGATCTGCGGGCTTCGGGGGTTTTATAAAAGGCAACCCCCGACGGGTGCTCAGGCCGTCCTGTAGTCGGGGAATGAAGCGCGGCGCCTCTGCGGGATCATTCCGTGGCTCTTCAGCCACTTCGTTCACCCTTAGATGAGGACGTCTCTCATAGCCTCTGCGACGAAGGTAGGATACATAATCCCGCAGATTTTGTGCGGTGAGGGCGCATATCGCACCACCGAGCATACATCCATCCATACATATTATTATTATTATTATTATTATTATTTTCAATTTTTCACATTTTAAAGGTATTACAAAGATGGACGGGCATTGCCAAGTCTCATCTTCATTCTATTGATGTTCAGTATTATTCGAAAATGGATGCTGCGTAGAAAGAAATTTCCTTACAATGTGACAGGTACTTAGGAGTACCGATTTCTGAAGCGCCAGGTAAGTATTTTTGGGAATATTAAGCTGTTCCATAGCTAGGTGGAATGTTTTTGGGATTTCCCCTGTACTGCCAATGATTATAGGTATTATCACTACTTTCTTCATATCCCACATCTCTTATCTCATTTGCTAATGGTTGGTATTTTTCTCTCCTTTTTCTTTCTATATTTTCTCGGAGTGGTACTGTGATTTCTATCATGATTGTTGTTTTTGTTTCATTGTCGATGAAAGTGATATCTGGTCTATTGTGGTTTATGGTTCTGTCTGTGATAATAGTTCTGTTCCAATATATTTTATGTGTGTCTGTACTGTAAACGGAAGACGGTTCGTATTTATAATACGGCTGATGTTCGTGCGTGTTATCAATTTTCTTAATTAGGTGTTGGTATATAATTTTAGCTACATTGTTGTGACGCTCTGTATATTCTGTCGCAGCTAGTGCCGGGCATCCATTAATTATGTGCTCTATACTCTCTGCGAAGGAGTGGCACATTCTACATTTGTCATCTGTTATGGTTACATCCCTGACTATCGCTTTCAAATAGTTCCTTGTAGCTATAACCCGATCTTGAATAGCGAATACAAAGCCTTCCGTTTCAGAAAAGATGTTTCCACTGCGGAGCCATGCCAGCGATGCTTCTGTATCTATTTGGTCCTGAAAAAGGGTATTTGGGTATTTACCATGTAGGGGCTTGGTCTTCCATACCTCTATTTTTTGATGGTCTGTCTGTGGCGGTGTCGGAACATATTGATTGTCTGCTAGATTAAGGGGTGTTAAGTTCTTATCCTTGTTAATTATGGATTGATGTATAGCACTCTGTTCTGATTTTTTTTGAAAATATGCTCTCATGATGTTAATTTGGGCCATATGTTGAATTTCTAGATCGTGTATGCCTCTCCCGCCTTTGGACCTAGGAAGATGAAATCTTTCTATAGAACTCCTAGGGTGGTGAAATCCGTATCTACTACACATAACTCTGGTTGTTCTGTTTAAATCTTCCAGTTCTGTTTGTGTCCATTTTACTACCCCGAAAGTATATGTGGCTACTGATAGTGCGTAGGTATTAATGGCCTGAACTTTGTTTATTGCAGAGAGTTGGGTGTTGAGTATACTTTTTAAACGTACTTGGATTTTTTCTTTTACTCTGCATTTGATGTTAGCATGACTTGTAACGTGCGTCTGATCAACACCCAAATATTTATAGGTTTCATTGAAAGCCATTGTTTGTATTTCTTCGTCTGCTCCTCTGTTGGTAATTTTGTATCCTTCCTGTTCTGTCCATTGCCCTTTTCTCAATCCATTTATTTTGCATTTCTCAAGGCCAAATGACATATGGATGTCTTTGCTTATTATTATTATTATTATTATTATTATTATTATTATTATTGTTTTGTTGTTGTTTTGTTATTTTGTTGTTGTTTTGTTGTTGTTGTTGTTATTGTTGTTGTTATTGTTGTTGTTATTGTTGTTGTTATTGTTATTGTTATTGTTATTATTATTATTATTATTATTATTATTATTATTAGAGCATTTTAGTGCTAAGAAAAAATGCCAAAATATTTACAAATGATGAATATGCCAATATACATTATGTTTATGGTTTCTGTGACGGAAATTCCAACGCGTCAGTTCGAGAATACCGAACACGCTTCCCTAATAGAAGAACTCCAAATGCACAAGTTTTTGTAGATGTACATCGTCGATTTTCGGAATATGGTTTACGCCGCTACAATTATCATAATCGTAATGTACCGCCAAGAAATAATCAGCGAATTCTTAATCTTTTGATATGGAGACCTCTCCTTCCCTCGAACGTTCTTTTTGTTTAAAGTGAGGTACCTATTTGGTTCGACGACGACGACGACTGGATTACCTCCTTCGGGAAAACCCATAAAGTATAACAAAAAAATACAAGCAAATGTTCACAAATACATAAAAATACTGTCACATGCTTACCGCCAAGGCATTACAACAGTTGTTCAAAGTGGTTCAAAGAAGATTCAACATATTTTGTCTAGGCATCTGAATACAACATGTTTGTAAATACACAAAAAATAAGCGAACAATTAAATTTGAGAAACACAAGTACTGTAAAATTATTTCAAATTAATCATTTACCGTATGTGATATTGTTTGACAACATTTAATGTCTGATGCAGTCGTTATCTGTAGGGCACTAGTGCAAGGTATACTTCACGCCGATAAATTTTGAAATTTCTTGTGTTGCTGGGGAACTAATTTCTGTTAACACTAATAATAGCAGCAATATTCGATGATGTATGTATAAAAAATTAGTAATATTTTAAACTATAACATCCAAAATACAGTGTTCTGTAAAAGTTTGTCTTGGACCCTTACAATATAATAATAATAATAATAATCTTAAGCCAATATTTATAAAATGACGTAACTACAAAAAGAGTGACTATTTTATTGACTGTAATAGAGATCGTGTTTAAATATAGACTTAAAACGAGTAACTGATAATTTTTTTAAGAATGAGGGAAGGGAGTTGTAGATTTGAATTATTTGATAAGAAAAGGAACATTTAAATTGTCGAGTTCTATGCTTAAGTGGTGTCGCCTACCTTTAAACCCTATGTTTATATTGTGCACATCAGTCCTATAAGTTATTTTAGAGTAAAGGTAAGTAGGTTCTTTGTAAGTTATAATTTTATGATATAGGGAAGCAGAATGCAATAACCGTCTATTGGACATATTGAGCCAACCCACCTCCTTCAATTTATGGGAAATATGTTCAAATTTCCTTATTCCATAAATGAGCCTCAGGCATTTTGAAGAACTACGCCTGATGCCATCAGAGCAAATACAGGAGCCATAAATGGTGCCTCCAAATTTAAATCTAAGTAATTCTAAGGATTCAGTAAGAACAAGTTTAGCTTTTCTGTTTAAATAATATCAAGAGTTATACATCATTTTAATATTGAAATATGTCAGACGAATGCATTTCTTAACATGGGCTTTAAATCTGAGTGATAAATCGATAATAATACTAAGATTCTAAACTTTGTTACAAAATGTAAGAGAGTAATAAAACCCCGAGATAAGAACCGGTCATGGGCGTGGTAATATTTCGTTTCAGGTAATTATCGGGTAACACTAATGCTAACAGGTAATGGGTGTACATTAGTATATTTTACTGGATACATCATAGGGCAGGAGCTAGTGTATTGTGACAGATCAATCCAGTCTTAGAGCTAAATATACGAAGACGTGCTAGTGCAGTAGAGTAAAATTCGACTTGTGTTTAGTGACTATTGTGCCAGTGGATATAATATTATTTGGGTAAAATGTCGAGCTTATCAGATTACGTACCTGCTAAACGCGTGAAAGATGTGCGCTGTCTCAGAATGAGATTATATTAAATGTGCATTGCATGCATTGAAACACCAAAATCCTACCAACAGTATTGACGATGTCGTGAAGTGTTCCAAAATGACAGGGATTGGAAAATCGACTATCTACAGACTTTTAAAGGAAACAAAAAATGAACAAGATACTGTAAATCCCCCAAAATCATCTACAGGGATGTCAACAGTCGTTATAGATGATTTATTCAAAAATGTCATTTGCAGAAAAGTACACTCATTTTATTTTAAAAACGAAATACCAACGCTAAACAAAATTTTAAGTGAACTTTCAGAGGACAACGATTTGCCAAAAATCAGTAGAAGCAAATTATGGGCCGTCTTACAAGAGTTGAATTTTTGCTGGGAAAAGCAGAACAGGAAGTCAGTTCTTAAAATAAATCGATAAAGATGAAATTATTTGTTGGCGAAGATCCTCAATCTTAATTAAGATCAGAAAAAATATGTTATCGATGAAATGGCAACAAATCGCCAAATAACGGTACTACGGTTATCACCTTATCACTGTAGTTCACACCCAATCGAATTAGTCTGGTCGCAGGTAAACGGAGATGTAGCGCGAAATAAATACGACTTTTAAATTAAGTGACGTGAAACTTTTGTTAAAAAATTCCTTGAAACGAGTAACTGCAGATAACTGGCCATGTACAAAAAGAAGAGGAGAAAATGTGGGAACTCGATAACTTAACTGACGTTACTGTGGAACCTATCGTTATCAATCTAGGCGACGAAGATAATTCATCAAAATATTCAAAGGATTAATTTTAATATACCTACTTTTTTATTTTCTTTATTGTACATTTATACAACACTAGATTTACTCACTATAATTTGAATTTTCAAAATACATATATTTTTGTGTGGAATAAAAGTCTATTCATTAAATTTAAATAAATATTTTGATAATAATATTGAATAATCTTATTTGAATTACTAAAAACCATCTTAAACCGGTTATGATGCTTAAAGTAGCCTCTAGTTTTAAAATGCTGTTTTTATATTGTTTACTTATAAGAGAAATGGACCGAGAAATTGAAGCGGCATAGACAAAGACGGGTTGTCGGGGATTTAATTTTAGCTACCTGCTGCAATTTAGTACGGTTCGATCACACAAAGTTTTTTTAAAAGTACACTTCATCTATACCGATAATACATAATATAAAAATATTGAATATAATCACCAGTACTACATTTATTTACGATTTACATACATAATAAGCTTTTACTCCTCTCTTTCATTTCTAAACAGACTATAATATTTTGCTTAAATTTACGCGGCATAAATTATTATTATATTTATTCTAAGCTTTGCCATGTTCTTTCATATTTGGATACTATGCAACTAGCAATGCAATATTCTACGTTACGTTATTTTAGAATAGTTAGTGACGACCAGAGGAGCGAGAGGACGTGTCTGCAGCGACGCTAGTGATGAATGAAGTTAGTGTTGTACCAAGTGCAAGATAACAAAGTGGAAGCCTCATAATTTACCCGATGAAAAGGATGAGTACCACTTTTATGAAGTATTTAGTTAATTTTCCCGTTTTTTCCTAATAATTGCGACACAGGCAGACCAACATAATAGACAAAAAACACAAGACTAAACTTACGTCACACACATAAACACAAATACACACAAAGCATGAATACCGACGCTGACACAGACATACCTATGGACCACACCTACAGCAAAAGGTCCTCTATATCATTGACACATAACACAAATACACTGACAAAAGCTGGCATATGACAAGCTACAACAAAAACATGTAAATGCTCACCCCATATCCTTTACCAAACTTATCAAATCCTATCTCCACTACCGAAAATTCCGTATACAAATCAAGCAAATCCTTTCTACAACCCAACCCATAGAAGCAGGCGTCCCCAAGGTACCGTTCTATCCCACACCTTTACACAATATAAAACAGCGACATACCACACCCCCCGAACACAAACAAATACTTATACGCCGACGACATGACATTATTTTATTGGTTTTCAATTGGGTCTTTAAAATTATTTTGACACAGACAATGTAATAAAATAATATTATAAGAAAATCTGAACTTTGCATACAAAAAGTACATTCTGTTTATTATTTTTTTGCAATTGGCATCTTTAGAACAGGTTCTACATTATCTTGAGCAACATGAAAATATTTAGGTACATATTTTTTTAACTAAAACTGAAAAAAAATGTAATAAATACGAAAAATAAGGGCAACATATTGTAATGTTCATAATTTAGCAGGTATTATTTCTTTATTATTACTTAACTTTATTTTAATATTTTTGTTGAATGTTATTTCGAGTTACCTGGTATACTAAGATTTTAGATTTATATTTTAGGCGTGATCAGTAGGCAACCAAATATTCGTGTTTTACAGACAATTTTTGTGTACAACTATCGTTTAGATTTATCAGTCCTGATAAAGACGGAAGGGAAAAAAATCGTACAAATAAGAAATGTTCACTACTATGGTAATGTTAGGTATTAATATTACTTTAAAGATTTTTTCTTAAATTTACTTGTGAAAAATTCAAATTATCTATCTTATTATAAAGCGATTTCACTGGCCATTCCCATTTAAATATCTGTCAATTTTAAATCCTTAATTCTGTAGTTAGGACAGCGTTTTAAATTGCCTAACTTCTACTGTAACTCAAATATAGTCAAATATCATGTAATGTTTATGTTGTGACAATTTTTGCCGTAATACGTCTAAATAGATTTGGGTAGATTTTGGAGGAAATCGTCGTTCTAGAACGTCTTCTTGAATGTGTGCTCGGCGACTCGTAAACGGAGGAACTGGTGTGCAATTTCCTACATTTTTATAACACGTTTGTGTTCCATTTACTGGAATTTTAGTAGAAAAGTGCCAAGTAGTTGTGTTTCTGTTTTGTGGTGGTTATTTTATGCCGTTTGTCGTTGGAAACACAACTTCAGCTTCAGCTGGATCTAAGCCATTTCTTGTATGAGTTACATAACACCGATTAAGATTTTTAGGCAAATCCAAGTCTTCCTTTTCCTTGAATTACTCTGGAAGCTGCCCACCATCTGAGTAAGTACCGAATTTCCTCGTTTTTCTATTCTTTGTTATATCTTGGGTGTTTTTTCCCCCTATTACAGGGCTTCTTTCGGAAGACTCAATTATTGCTGTCCTGAACGATAGTTATTTTCTAATTAACGGGTCTCTTTATATGGTGGTATTCAGGAGAATTCTGGATCTGCTGACAACATCTGGGCCTGGTAGCTGGTCTGTGCTGACGTAACCAACTACAAATCCAGAGTAGTAGCTGTGTGGAAGCCGGAGACCATCATACAAGTTCTCTACAGTCACCAGATAAGCTGCACATATTTTCTTATTATCGATTGCTATTTTTTTTACTGTTTTATTCAAATCAGCAAATTTTAATGCAATTGCATAATGAACCGAAATTCTCATGTTTAGGACATTTATAAATAAGTCCTTTATTGGTAAATTAAATGAGATTTTTTTTAAATTCAAACATTAATATATTGTCGCCGTGCTATTTTATGATTTCTATAATATTGTTGCTATTTTACAACATCCTGCGTATAAATTTTGTCTATAATTAAATAACATACCAGTATTTAATATTCTAATATTTTATATACATTTGTTATACTTATTGTAATATTATCTATATAGTGGGAAATTTCGAATAATTAGTTTTCTACCTAATAAAATTAGTTATAAGTTTTATTATTAATTTTACAGTGATATAATTCCACTGTTATATTGTTCACCAAACGTGATCACGTGCGGTTGGCGTTATTTTCTTGACGTATTATTTTTATTTAATAGAAGAGTTTATCTCTTTTAAAATAGCTTAGAATAAAAATAGTTATTAGCACATTCAGATAAGTGTATCATACCGGGAGGAATCAAATTAAAAAGTTCCATCAATTATTATTGTTATTGTCTAATGCTTTCTTTATTAAATAGTTATCTCTGTAAAAATATTTCATTTCGTACTGATAGTCCAACACTATACCGGGTGAATAAATAATTTGAAAGGAATATATGTGTAACTATTCATTTTTTTTTTTTTTTGTATAGTAAATTGAAAACTCACATTGCGGTCCCGCTAGTATATTCTGCTATTCTGAATATTTTTTTTATTCTCGTTTGCGATAATTAGAATTTAGTAACCGGATACTAACTCCTACTAGCCTGCTTCAATAAAAAAATTTTTTATCCGCCTAGAGGCCGCAGCGAACCATATACGATATTTCAAAAATCTGTTTATATCAGGTGGAAGATATCAATTTTGCAATAAAAATTTATTACCAATAAGTTTTCTCTATCTCTTAAAATAAAAAAGTTAGACAGCCTTAAAGTTTGGGCACTTTACAGGTTTTTTTGTTATTACTCGTAAAGTTGGCCATGGATCTCAAATTTGTTTTTACGAGCATAAAGGCCTCCAAAAATGCAACAAAAAAGCAATTAAAGATTTTTGACATGTCTCGCATATTAAGTGAGATACATGGGAGTGGCGCTCTTATGTGATACAGCCTGTATATATATATACCAATTGTTAATTTTAACAGGGCTTCGGTCAATTATGGGAAAATTAATAAGTAAATTCTAGTTTACTATGCCGAGCTTTCGACAATGTTTATTGTCTTTTTCAAGGCTACAAAAGAACACAATAATTCAGTTTATACAAGTACTAATAGAAATTCACTGTTTAATTTCAATTTTTTTCAATTTTACTTAATAAAAAGTCTTGTATTACAGTGTTGAACTGAAGTGTTTAGTTAGAGAGATCAAAGCGATTTAGATAGCGATTAATTAAATAAGTGTTTAGATAGTTCTAATTAGTGTTCAGTAGTGTACTGAGTAGCTAATAAAGAAGTAGTTAATTAACGGATTGTTTTTCTGGCAGTAGTAAGAAAATTCGGATTAGGAAATCCGTGACAATTTGGTGTCAGAAGTGGGATTTAACTGGAAGTTTTAAAGAGCTTTCTGGAACCCTGTCCACAAAGTGGGATTTAACTGAAAGTTTGAGGTGCTTTCTGGCACCCTGTGCGTGAGTGGGTTTAAGTGGAAGTTGGAAGAACTTTCTGGAACCCTGTGCGTGGGTGGAAAAAGACCCAAGTGTGACATATCACCGCACTCGTCGTGACTTAAGGAGGTGAACGGTGATATTCGTGAAGAACAATCTCGAACATTCTAGAACTTTGTACGGGAGTGAGACAAGGACACAAGTGTGACATATCACCGCACTCGTCGTGACTCAAGGAAGTGAACGGTGGTATTTGCGAAGGACATTCTCGAACATTCTAGAACTTTGTACGGGAGTGAGACAAAGACCCAAGTGTGACATATCACCGCACTCGTCGTGACTCAAGGAAGTGAACGGTGCTATTTGCGAAGGACATTCTCGAACATTCTAGAACTTTGTACGGGAGTGAGACAAGGACACAAGTGTGACATATCACCGCACTCGTCGTGACTCAAGGAAGTGAACGGTGGTATTTGCGAAGGACATTCTCGAACATTCTAGAACTTTGTACGGGAGTGAGACAAAGACCCAAGTGTGACATATCACCGCACTCGTCGTGACTCAAGGAAGTGAACGGTGCTATTTGCGAAGGACATTCTCGAACATTCTAGAACTTTGTACGGGAGTGAGACAAGGACACAAGTGTGACATATCACCGCACTCGTCGTGACTCAAGGAAGTGAACGGTGGTATTTGCGAAGGACATTCTCGAACATTCTAGAACTTTGTACGGGAGTGAGACAAAGACCCAAGTGTGACATATCACCGCACTCGTCGTGACTTAAGGAAGTGAACGGTGCTATTTGCGAAGGACATTCTCGAACATTCTAGAACTTTGTACGAGAGTGAGACAAAGACCCAAGTGTGACATATCGCCGCATTCGTTGTGATTCAAGAAAGTGAACGGTGGTATTTACGAAGGACATTCTCGAACATTCTAGAACTTTATACCGAAGTGAGACAAAGACCCAAGTGTGGCATATCACTGCACTCGTTTCATTGTAAGGAAGTCAACGGTGACATTTACAAACACATGCCTGGACATTCTAGAACATTCCAAAGAAAATAAAGTGAATGCCTGTAACTAGAAGCCAAGTCAATATGGATGCACAAATGGCAAAACTGTTAGAAATGATGCAAACAATGCAAAAGAAAATGGAAGACCAGGCGAAAACAATGCAAGAGAAATTAGAAGAACAGGGACAGACGATGCAAAAGAAATTAGAAGAACAGGGACAGACAATGCAAAAGAAACTAGATGAACAAGTACATAAAATGGAAGACCAGACAAAGACAATGCAAGAAAAATTTGAAGAACAATTGCATAAAATTGAAGATCAGTCCCAGACGATGCAGGAGAAATTAGAAGAACAAGGGCATAAAATTGAAGATCATACCCAAATGATGCAACAGAAATTAGAAAAGAAATTAGAAGATCAGATGCAGATAATATAACAGGAAATGAGAGCTCAGACGAATGAAATGCAGGTGAAGTTAGAAAAATTAGAAAATACAGTAGAGGAGAAACTGTTAGAACAGAGAAAAGAAATCGACGAAGAACTGTTAGCACAAAGAAAGGAAGTGGACAAAGAAATAAACCAGGTTAGAGAAGAGCTTCGGCATAAATTAGACAAGATAACAAAGGAGGGCGTAATCAAATCAGAAGGATCGGTTATCCGAACTCAGAAGACGAGACCCCCTGAATTCGACGGCAGGGTTTCCTGGAATGTATATCTGCGTCAGTTTGAAGCAGCAGCATCAGCAAACGAATGGTCGGATTATGAAAAAGCTACTGCTCTGATAGTTGCTTTACGAGGGGAAGCTCTTGACGTCTTACAAGGAGTTCCTGCTGGGCAGCAGAATAACTACGACATTCTAAAACAGCATATGGAAATGAGATATGGGGATAAGCACCTGCAGCAAGTTTACCAGGCACAATTGAAAAATCGTCACCAACAGAATGGAGAGAATTTACAGCATTTTGAGACCGATGTTGCCCGACTGGTTCGATTGGCTTATCCAACAGCCCCGTCCGAATTCTTAGACCAGCTGTCCATCCAAGTTTTTACCGATGGCCTAAGAGATTGCGAAACCCAGCAGGCATTACGACTCGCCAGACCTAAAACGCTGAACGACGCTGTTTCGCATGCACTGGAATTCGAGGCAGCAAAAATGGCATCTGGTAGGCATGTTAAGGTTCGGGCCATCAGTGATAACAGCGATAGTATGGCAAATGGACACATAATAAAAACGCTAAAGGAGATTATTGATAAACTCAGCCTAACTACCAGACCAAAGAGAGGACAACTCGATAGACGAAGAGAACGCCCACTTCAATGTTGGAACTGTGGGCGGACGGGTCATCTAAAGGGACAGTGTAGGACCCCAGTGGCAGATCGGCAATGGCGCGACTCCCAGGCAAGAAGGAGACATGGAAACGCAGATGCTCTTTCTAGACTTTGTCCGACCAACGGCAAGCACTGTAGTAATCTTGAAAGAAAAGAGGACATATCATTTGTTCCGTGCAAGATGGTGGCAGCCCAACCTGAAGACCGATGGAGTTCAGCGGCGATTCGGGAAGACCAGCAAGCTGACTGTGACATCAAGCCATTATTAGACTGGAAAGAAGCCAACAACCGACCGTCTTGGGCTGAAGTCAGTAGTAAAAGCCCAGCATTAAAGAGTTATTGGGCTTAATGGAATTCCCTGGTGTTGGAAGACGGTGTCCTAAAAAGAGCATGGGAGAACAATGACGGAACGGAGGTCAAGAAACAAGTACTACTCCCGAGGTCCCGGGTCAAGGAAGTGCTGCAGGAAGTACATGGAGGTACTGGTGGTGGACATTTCGGTATCAATAGGACTCTACAGAAGATTAGGGAGCGTTTCTACTGGTTGAGTTGTAGGACGGATGTAGAAGATTGGTGCCAAAAATGTGACACATGTGCAGCCAGCAAGGGACCAAAGACCCGTTCCAGAGGCAAAATGCGCCAGTACATCGTAGGAGCACCGTTCGAGAGGATTGCCATTGATATCGCTGGCCCATTTCCGAAAACTCAAAGTGGGAACCGATATCTGCTAGTAGCCATGGATTACTTCAGCAAATGGCCAGAAGTATACCCCCTTCCCAATCAAGAGACCACAACCGTAGCCAAAGCGCTAGTCAACAACCTGTTCTGCAGATTTGGTGTGCCCATGGAACTACATTCAGATCAGGGCCGAAATTTCGAATCAGGTGTGTTCCGAAAGGTCTGTGAGCTTATGGGAATCCGGAAAACCAGGACCACCCCACTGCATCCCCAGTCAGATGGTATGGTGGAACGCTTCAACGCCACACTAGAAACCAATCTAAGGATGTTTGTGAACGAGAACCAGACAGACTGGGACAAGTTCATTCCACTCTTCCGCTCAGCTGTCCATGAAACTACTGGGAAGACTTCCGTAAGGACCATCTTTGGAAGAGAGCTTCGCCTTCCAACAGATTTGGTATTTGGTCGTCCTGCGGAACAGCCCACAGATCCAGACACTTATATCCATGACCTAGAACGAAGACTAGCAGCCGTACACGACCAAGTCAGATCTCGAATGCGACTAGAGAGCGATCGCATGAAAACTCGATACGACGTCCGGGCCAATACAGTCGGATTCCAACAAGATGACCTGGTGTGGCTGTACAACCCCACGCAGAGGACTCCTAGGAGTAAGATGAAGGTTGTCCATCTGGACCGTCTGTCCCTATATAGAAGTGTATCCGATCGGTCCTAAGGAGGGAGCAGTGTCACGGAATTTGCCCCACTCACACCCAAATCGACGACTGTGGTATCGCGAATTGCTAAGATTGCCCCGATCGCCCCTACACGATTCTGTTAAACAAACAAAAAGCCGTGGATCGAGACGGGACTAGAAAATTTGAGAAACGACGAGAAGCGTTCGAGAGATGCTAGAAAATAGATCTAGAGATGCTAGAATATACCTGGAATATTCATTGGGTCTATAAAAGTAAAATAAACGACCGATTTAGTTAGTCTTGTATAAGTCTTGTATTACAGTGTTGAACTGAAGTGTTTAGTTAGAGAGATCAAAGCGATTTAGATAGCGATTAATTAAATAAGTGTTTAGTTAGTTCTAATTAGTGTTCAGTAGTGTACTGAGTAGCTAATAAAGAAGTAGTTAATTAACGGATTGTTTTTCTGGCAGTAGTAAGAAAATTCGGATTAGGAAATCCGTGACATTATCATTGTGTTAGATATATTTATGATATCCTCCTCTTTAAAATTAGAAAGATGAACAGGTAACTTTTTATATAAAACAGAAAGGATAGATTAAATTTATTTCAGTTTTTTTAATGTGGAATTTTCATGTTTGTTGAATATCATAAAGACAGCTGAATCAAAGAATGCTGACAATTCAAGACAAATTCAAAATAACTATAAGCAAAATACCGGGTGCTCCCTCTAAGACTTTCAATGCGAACATCTCAGCTACTATTGCAGCCAGTGCGACGAAATTTGGTATACTGACGTGTAGAATTCGATGATGGCATTAGTTTTTATACAGGATATTTAGTTTTGCAGAAAATCGATTTAAGTTCGATTTTTTGGTAGTCAACCTCGGTAAAATTTGTATTTAAATTGAAATATCCTTAATTATGTATATCAACCTTGTCGTGGTGAAGGGGCTTGTGTGTATCAATGAGTCTGACAGCCATGCCGATGGTAGTTTCTACCGGTAGGGTCTCCCATGTCAGACGGATTTCGGAGGAGATACCAGACAAACTGATACTGTACACATACCATTATACTGCTACATTCACAACACAACACTTCATAAAACACGTACACTTATACATATACACATACTTTTAACACGTTCAGGCGCAGTCATTCTGACTCCTCTACTCCCATGTCTCTCCTCTGCTCAGGGGCAGGGAAGGGGCGGTTCCCCGGCGGAGGACGGAGGAGAAAATACCAATTAAAAGGGAGAACCAGGTTGTCATACGGTCCAACCGTGGCCTGGTTGACTCTGGCTGGTTTCTGGTGACGACTCAGGACAAGATCTCCATGGGTTGGCTCCTCGAGGGCTGGAAACCTCTGGTCGAGGAAGGCGTCACGTTCAGAGCGACCCAAGCAAGTCATGCGCCATGGCCGGAGAAGATCGGGTTCTAGTTGAGGAGCCCAGAGGTTGACGTCCCTAAGGTAAAGGGCAATGTTGGATCTCCAGAACTTTGGAGGTCACAAGGTGGAGACATTTAGAAACAACAGGAGGACCTGGAGGAAGGCATTTGACCTTTATGGTAAGCCAGGACATATCCAGGCGCCTAGAGGAGGCCGGGTGGGTGATCTACTTTGAGCTGATTACTTTGGCGGTTCGCCGAGTACCGGCTTGGAGTGAAATGGCACGCCCGGCACCCAGAGCGCCAGGAGAGCCCGGACCAGCTGAGAAGGAAAAGTGAACACCCCCTGCACCATTAAGCCTCAAGATGGATACATTGCAGGTGAGACAAATTAATCTTCAGAACAGTTAGTCGGCTACTGGGGAACTGGTGAAGCTACTGACTGGTAAGACTGGAGTATTGATTTTAATTCAGGAGCCTTATGTTTACAGGAATAGAGTAGTGGGGCTGGAAGGATCAGCTGATAGTCGGCGAGGAGAGTGAAACTAAGGCACCGCGGACATGTATAATGGCGTCCAAGGAACTCCAAATGGTGCCGCTACTACAACTGGGAAACAGGGATGTAAGGCGGCCATCCTCGAGTATAAGGTGAGTGGAGTTAGATGTAAGATTATGGTTAGTAGCATATACCTCCCATATGATAATGAAAGACTACCACCTACCAAAGAGTTAGAAAGTATAATAAATTTTGTTAAGGATATAAGTATGTCTGTAGTGATTGGGTTTGACGCAAACTCACACCACATAATATGGGGTAGCGGGGATATTAACTCCCGAGGGGAGGCGTTATTGGAATATATAGCAACAAGTTATGAATAGAGGAAGAGAACCGACGTTTGTGAATCATATCCGAAAGGAGGTGATTGACGTTACGTTGGTTTCACAGAATTTGAGTGAACGTATCTCTAGATGGAGGATGACGGACTATATTTCGATGTCCGATCACAGGATGATTGGATTCGAGATCAGATCTGATCTAAAGACAGCAACCCTCCGAAGAAATCCGAGAACAACCAATAATATATCGTAATAGTCTGGGGAGTTCTGTGAGACAGAGCAACTAAGACAAAAGGATTATCTCTCAGTATGAGGAAACCTGCCCTTTCAAGGCGGTTGGAGAACGTAAGGTCTGTTGGTGGAATAGGTCCCTAGAAGACTTCTGCTGGTCTACAGGCGGCAAGGAGAAATTTTAAAAAGAAATTAAGACGTAGTAAAAGGTCTGGCTGGAAGGCATATTGTAGTGAGCTAGAGTCACTGCCGGAAACGGCTAAACTGATGACAATCTTGTTATGATGAAAAGGAGAAGATAGACCCATTGAAAAGGAGGGATGGGACGTGGACCACCTCCAGTGAATAATGTTTAGAACTCTTGCTGTAGACTCACTTTGCAGGTGAAGGGCGCGTCACTGTGACTACCATGGCGGAGCCAATGCTAAGTATAGATTGGTCCCTCGCCGGGAAAATATTCAGCGGTGAGGCAGTAACCTGGGCAGTGAACGAATTCGAACCCTATAAGACTGCAGGGTCAGACGGAGTTTTTCCTTCGCTGTTACAGAAGGGCCAAGATATTCTCTTACCAAGCATGGTGAGGGTTTTTCGGACCAGTCTGGAGATGGGATATGTTCCACTGGCATGGAGGCAGCCAAGGTAGTCTTCATCCCAAAAGCTGGGAAGGAAGACTACACAACGGCAAAGGCATTTAGAGCAATCAGTCCCACATCCTTCCTATTCAAAAGGACGGAAAGGATTGTGGACAGTTACCTCGTGGATAGGGTGTTGATCGCTTATAGGCAAGGCAGGTCCACGGAGACGGCGCTACATAGTATCGTACATAAGGTAGAGAAGGCCCTTCAGTACAAGGAGGTCGCATTGCCCATGTTCTTTGACATTGACGATGCCTTTGATAAGGCAAGAACAAAGACTATATGCGATTCACTTCAGGACCGAGGTACACCGCCTGTTATGGTCAGATGGGTGAGATCCGCATTGGAGGAGAGAAAAGTCAGTGCGACTATTGGAGACTGCCACAGGGACCTGGGAGTAAGGGGTGGCTGCACGCAAGGTAGTTGCCTTTCGCCACACCTATGGTGCCTGCTGATAGACGGTCTCCTAAATTGCCTCACTTGAGAGGGATACAGGGACCCTCAAGCCTACGCTGACGATGGCGTGGTTTTAGTGGTAGGCCTGTTTCTGGGCGTAGTATGTGACAGAATGCAGGGGGCTTGTAGGATTGTAGAGAAATGGTGTGACGAGACGGGTCTTTCGGTGAATGCAAGTACGATTGAGTTGATTCTCTTCACAAAAAGGACGAAGATAGAAGATTTCAGGGCTTCAAGTATGTATGGGAAGACCCTTACTCTATGTAAGAAGGTAAAATACTTGGGTGTAACCTTGGATAGTAAGTTGTCTTGGGGACGGCAGATTGAACGGGTTACCCGAAAATCAATGGCAACTTTTGGCAATTAAGGAAAGTAGTAGGTAAAAACTGGGGACTCAACCCAAGGGTACTTCACTGGGTGTATATGGCGATCAATATGGGGCCTTGGTCTGGTGGCCGAGTCAGATGACTGTGGCCAAGGTGTTGTTGAGGATCCAAAGGCTGGCCTGCTTAGGTATTACAGGGGCGATGAGGACAACTCCAACTGCCGCCCTGGAAGTTTTGTTGGGGTTGCCACCCCTCCCAACTAGGGGTGGGCGATAACGGTTTGGAACTATCGATTATCGATAAATAAAATAAACCGATATTATCGATATATCGATATTATTGATAATTTTGATATTATCGATAATATCAATATCATCGATATTATCAATTAATATATAGATATTATCAATATTATTTAAATTACCAATATGATAATACTGCAGTCTCGATAATTTTGAAGTTACCGATTTAATAATATTATTTTTCAGTTGTATTAATTTTCTGTACTTTCAAGTTAGGCATATTGTTGTTCCATTGAAAATAGAAATTAATAAAACAACATGAGAAAAGAAAAATAATGTATTTTTTTCCAAACCGAAAATACATAAACAGAACAAATAATGTCAATAACATTCAAAAGAATACATTTAATTTTTTTTTAAATAAACCTGTGAATTACCAAAATGCAATCGCAAACGCATATTTTTATAGAAGGTATTTATTTAGTGATAGAAAAATTAACTGTTCTGCATGTTCAGTGATAATAAAATATACTGATTGATATTATTGATAATATCGATATTATCGATAATTTTTTATCTGTATTATTATCGATATTATCGATAAATATTTCCAACCCTACTCCCAACATGAATTGTAAAGGAGGTGATGGCAACCTACCTGAGAATAAGGGATGCAAGCTGTTGGAAGGCAGAAGGTCAAGTGGAGGATCATGCTGCTATAACCTTAAGGGCGGAGAATGAGATTCCAGTCTCCGCTTTGAGGGTTATTGAAGCGAAGGACAAATTAAGGTTGGGAAGGGGGTATACCACTGCCTTCCCTTCGAGAGATCGGTGGGAGAGGGCAGAGGATCTCTGATATGCTATACAGATGGATCTCGGGTAGGGGATGAGTTTTCTGGGGCAGGAATATACCTAGAAAACCTGGACATCCGGCAGAGCTTTTCGCTGGGCACATACTCCATGGTTTTCCAGGCGGAGGTTTTTGCTATTTTGATGGTAGCAGGCAAGGAAGAAGTAAGGAATTGTGTGGAGGAGAAAATCTTCATCTGCTCCGATAGTCAGGCTGTACTCAGGGCCCTTAGCTCTCCAAGGACGAGATCTAGTCTTGTTCAGGAGTGTGGAAATACCCTGGAGTCCCTGGCCAGACAAAGGGTGGTGGAGTTGGTCTGGGTTTCCGACCATAAGGGAATCCCCGGTAATGAGACGGCTGACTTGTTAGCTCTCTCTCTCGGATCTGGGGCACCTTGCCAGGGACCAGAACCCATTCTTGGAATTACTCGAGGTAGTATGAATAGTATCCTTAATAAATGGGCCTATCAACCACTAGGAGGGAATTGGAGAAGGAATGGAGAATGTAGACAGGCCCACGAATTCTTCAATGAACCCAATAAATCTAGGACGATGTGGCTGCTGACTGTTAGTCGAAGGTCCCTGACCCAAATGGTAGGGGTCTTGACAGGCCACTGCAGACTCAGAAGGCTATGAACTTGATAGGCATAGAGGAGAGTCCCTTATGTCCGGAATGTGGAGATGGGGAGGTGACCCCTATCCATGGGCGTTCATCAGGGCGTCGGGTAGGTTCGAGGTAGGCCGCAGATAGTGAAGAGGTGATGGGATGCTAGGGTAGGTAAAAAAGGCCCACGTGTGGCCTAATTGCCAGGCTGATGCCACCCGCATATTACTACTACTCCTTAATTATGAACATATTCGGATAAAAAAAGTAGTGAAAAAATTTTATTTGGTCATAAAAAACGCCTATGAAAAGTTCCCAAATTTCATTGTTTTGACATGCAAAATGTGTATAGTCTTGAGTCCAATTTACACACACGCAACAACCGCATGGATAGACGTCAAAACGTAACGTGACAGAAACTGTCAAAGCAAGTACGAGTATTTTTGTAGGAATTTTATTATAAATACGTAACGCCACAAAGCACATTGAATTTCTGTACCTATTTTTTATGATACGACAGTCTTATTAGGAAGAAAATTGCAGCTTTGAGATTACTAACGACTCGCGTATGCCACGTCTCACCACCTTGTCTGTAATGAATACCCAGAACACAGAAATGTGTCAAGCATTTGTCGTTTTTTTAATTGCATTTTTCTCACAATACAGTAATTTTTATCAGGAATTGATTATTATTATTTTTCACCATACCACTCTCAAACTAATAAATTACGTGCAACGAATGCAAAATAACATCTTTTTTCAAACATTAACAGCTGTAAACAATATAATATTCTGGGGAATCATAAAAGCAATAGGGGATGATCCCTAAATCAGTAAGCTGAATTTATGAACATGCTCTTGGTTCGACTTGAAGCATGCTGCGAGCTATCTAAATTTAAAGTGATGACCTAACCTAGAATTAGAAATAATAACGTGCCGGCAACAAGCGGTAGAAAGGTTTTGAACTTTAGAAACAATCATAAATAATGATTTAATGGGTTCATTGAGTGAATACTTCAGTTTCAGTAGTATAAACAAAAATTCACCTGCTTCAAAAACGATTCCACATTTACCAAATCTGAGTAGAATTTCGATACATAGTCCTATAACAAATTACATTAAATCCAGTATGATAACATAAGGTCTTTAAGTACAATGCAACGATTAATGGTAGCTTGTTTAAGGAAAACTATAATAATTCTAAGAGATAAGTAGGTACAAAGAAAGAATGTCAATATAAGTAATTACAACTTGCATATTCCTTTTGACTTTTTCACATTGAATTTATAAATTGTATTTTCTTGTACTTATATTTTATATCTACTAGATTTCAATAAACTGTAGGGTTATATTTGTAAGAAACTGCTCATTTACCCATAAACTAAAATTATTTTTTGTAAATTACTTTCAGATGGAGAAGTTATTGGTACATTTCTGGCTTACTTTCAAGAGCAGTGATGAGAAGGTATTTTTCCATATTTGTAGAACAGAAAGAACAAATGTAAAAATATCCACGAAAATGTTGCGTCTCACCAGCATATATTGAATAGATAGAAACCAGGAAAACAAAGTGCTGTTATGGAAACAGGTGGACGTACACAGTTACATTATTCATTGACAGGTGCCAAGAGTTTATAATCGTGCCGCAGAAGTCAAACAAGAAAATAACAGATTTTATGTTTTGATTAGGAAGGACATACCTAACTTTATGCATGTTTTAATTATTTAATAATAATATTAGTGCATGACATGTAAATTAATGTGAAGAGTGAATTAAATAAAAAATATAAATTATGCATATATGATGAAATGAATGTTTATTAAATTGTTATTGTTTATATTACTACACTACAGAAAATATTACTTGTATTTAACAATTCTATATGAAAAATAACCAGTCAAAAATATAAATTTTGCTGAAAACTGTTAATATTCAGTTCTTACATAATGTAGATACGAAAATATCTATATCTCAATTTTCAAATTTTAATTTTCACTATTCTTTAATCTGCAGTTTGCAATTTTGCATACACATATGTTTATTTTTTTTATATCCTGTCGACTTTATTCTATCCGTTAATTGTTTATAAGATATGTTCAACCGCTTCTGTGAGCCGAGATAATGTAAATTTATAAAAGATGTACCATTTGCATTCCAACACATCCGTAATCATCGTACAAATTCTGTTTCTTAGAGTTTCCTCACTTATTGCATTAAATGCAACTTTAATAAGATTTGTTAAATCATCCGGATTTTAATGTGGAGTTCGATATATCTTTTCATTTACGACTCCCCACAAAAAGAAATCACAGGGAGTCAAGTCCGGTGATCTGGGTGGTCATGGTATTGGAGTTCCTCTTCCAATCTACATTGGGCCATAATGTTGATACAGGTATTCAAGGATCGGTGCAGCAAAATTAGCAGGTGTCCCATCATGCAGGAACACCATATGGTGTCTTATATTTAGGGGCACATTTTCAAGTAATATGTTAAGCTAGCTTTGAAGAACATTTTCTGCATTTAAATTACCTTAAGAAAAGTAAGAGACTTTTTGCTCAAGAACAGCACCAACAGGTCTGCTTCTTACTTTGCAATTTTCTCTGACAGAACCTGTGTCGAAAAATAAATTTATTGTTCTTTGCATTTTAGATTTTGTATATCCAGCTCCCAGATATCTTTGCTGAAGAACTCTTGTCGTCTCCAAAATTTCTAAGACATTTCAAATAATTTCTTGTTTTTCTTCCACAGATCTAGTTACCTCATTTATTGGTACATTCATTTGATTAAAATATTTATTAAGTTATTAGTGGTCATTCTGTTGCCACCCTTATCGCTGTTTATTAATCCTCGTGCTTCTGTCGTCTGTTCTGTGTATTATTAGTTTCCTGTTTTATATTATTTCTATTTCCTGTTTGTTTAGTTTCTTGTTAATTTATTTTCTTTGTTCGTTACTGTTTGTTTTTAAAGAAACTTTGACGTTAAGGGTAGTGTACTAAGGATATTGTATACAAATAGGTAATTATTTGCAAGGGCTTTATAAAGACACAAATAAAATACTTACATATTTATCTAATAGGTTGCAATGTCTCTTTCTTTGGAAGAAAAACAAGAAATTATTTTCACATATGGTGAATGTCATAGAGACACTCTGGAGACGACAAGAGTTCTTCGGCAAAGATATCCGGGAGCTGGATATGCAAAATATAAAATACAGAGAAAGATAAATTTATTTTTAGACACAGGTTCTGTCAGAGAAACCTGCAGAGTAAGAAGCCGGAAACTTTAACAAATACGATAGCAAAAGACCCTACTTCCAGTATAAGAATTGTATCGAGACAAGTTGGAATTAAACCAACTTCAGTTTTTCGAATGATGAAGAAACAAAAACTCCATCCCTATAAAATTTGCTTAAACCAGGAATTATCGGAGGATAATCGTCAAAAACGATTAAGCCTCTGTAACCACATGTTTAGGAGAATAGAAAATAATTAAGGGTTTTTTTATTATTCACGGACAAATCGACTATTAAAAGTAATAGTTTAGTAAATAGGCATAACATGCACTATTGGGCTGTGCAAAATCCTCATTGGCTAAGTAATGTTGATCAACAAAGGGTATGGTCGTTATATGTTTGGGGGGGGCATTCTTGGGCAAAGTGTTTACTTTTTTGGAGGCAATTTAAATGCAGAAATGTATTTAAATTTCCTTCAAAACGACCTTAACATATTACTTGAAAATGTGCTCCTAAACATAAGACAACATACATCATTCATGCATGATGGGGCACCTGCTCATTTTGCTGCCCCGGTGTGTGAATACTTAAATCAACATTATGGCCCAATGAGAATTGGAAGAGGAGCTCCAATACCATGGCCACCGAGATCACCGAACTTGACTCCGTGATTTTTTTTTGTGGGGAGCTGTAAAAGGAAAGGTATACAGAACTGCGCCCCAGAATCGTAACGGTTTAATGCAAAGAATTATAATAGCATTTAATGAAATAAATGATGAGACTCTAAGGAACCTACAGAGAGAGTTTGTACGACATTTACAGATGTGTTGTAATGCAGATGGTGGTGTACTGGATTCGTTGATAAATTTATAGATTTCATAATATAAATGCGTTACAATAAATTGAACTTTGAAACAGGATATGACACAGTCCAGCACAGCTTTTTACGATTAAATTAGTATGCACGTTATAAATATTGTTTAGTAAGTAGTTTTCAGTAAAGGTAATTTAAGTTAATTATTCGAAATGTGTAGTTGTCATGTAGACTTACTAGTAGAAGGTTAATATAGATTTTAGTTAGGAAAATGCGAGTTTGCTTTGCGTCCTGCCTCTTCTCACCGAAGAACATGAGCCCTGGTAGCAGGGACATTACATGGCGATCCTGCTAGTTCGATATGGAAGTTTGGTAAATTCTAATTAAAAATAAGTTATAAAAGTGGAAAGAAAAATGAGAAGCAGTCAGTCAAAAGAGGAAGTTATTATAAATCAAGCAGGAAATAGTGGTAGTGTAACAAATGGTACGTTTAATGGGGTATCATTAGAGCAGCAAATTTTAATAATAATGCTAGAAGGACTAATAGTTACAATTATAATGGTTCTATTGGTTCCAAGTCAAGAAAATGTTGGAGAAGAAGATACGACAAGAAATTACCAGAAGTCAGAATCTACAGAGTGTATTGTGAATGAAGTGTAACCGAGAGTGTAACTGTGTCGATGTGAGTGAGAACTAATTGCGGCTGATGAATAAGGAACTGCAGCAGTTCATCCAGTTATACAAATAGCTAAGGAGCTTTCAAGGTAATATTAAGACAGAGCCAGCATTGTCGAGAATCGTTGGATAGAGTACATAAATTGATAATAGAGTTAGGGAGATTAGAAAATAGTTTTACTGAGTTAAGAGATGAATATAATAAGCTATTTAGGAAACCTGAGGAAATTAAACAAGTAAAAGAATATGTTAGGGCAATTGAAAATAGTATTGTTAAGTTTCGTAATATTTTAGTAAACAGATTAGAAGAAATAGTAAAGTCTAAAATGAGTGAAATCGAAATTGAAAGAAATTTAGTAGAAACAGCTGGAAATAGTTCAAATATGGGTGAGAAATTTGATTTAGAAACGGCAGCGTCTTTATTGCCTTCAATGGATGATACTGAAGATGTTACCAAACAATTAATCGATGCTATTCAATTATATAATGAATTTTTAGATAATACTGGAAAAAATGTTTTAATAAATTATGTTTTAAAAATTAAAATAAGCTAAAAAGCAAAACTTCGATTAGAAAAGCAGTATAATAGTGTTGATGAGTTGACACGTGATATGAAACGTCATTTAATAACTAAAAAATCAGTGGCGGCTATGTCTACTCAATTGCATAGTGTGAAACAAGACAATAAAACATTCAATGAATATGCCAAAATTGTAGAACAACTATTCATAAATTTAACTTTGGCCGAAGCGGGAGATGATAATGCTGTGACAGTTCTGCAAGAAGTAAAGTTGCCTATAAATGATTTTTCGAGCGCGTTAAAAAATAGTGAACCGAGAACCATAATAAAAGCAAGAAATTTTAGTAAATTAAAAGATGCGATTAATAACGCTAAAGAAGAAGAATTAATAAAAACCTGTAACAATTCTCAAGTAACTAATATGCTTCATACGCGGACTAATCAAAATTTCGGTAGAGGTAACAGAAACGGTAGCACAAGAAGATTAAACTCAAATTATTATAGTTATAGAGGTAACATACATAATTCATATCAGAATAACAATCAAAATCAAAATGTAAGCTATTTAAATCAAAACCAAGGTCGAGGTCGTCAATATTCGCAACATCGTCCGGTAAACAACAGAGGTAGAAATTTGAGACGTTGGGTAAGTAATAATACTTACATAAGGTAGAAAATAGTAGCAATAAGTTTTTTCGACTCGAAATAGAATAATGCGTTGCATGTAAGTATGAATGGAATGAACTATGTGTACGGTACGGAGCAAATGAATTAAAATTTTTGTGTGATACTGGAGCTAGTATTAGTTGTTTATTTAGTGATTACGTTAAAGAGATGGAAAAAATAGACACATCTAAGATTATTAAAATTAAAGAAATTGCGGGTTCAACTCATTCAGTTGGCTCAGCAAAAATTTCATTTAATATAAGCAATGAATTAATAAATCATGAATTTTGTTGACAAATTTGATTCTAATATACAGAGTGTATTGGGTTCGGATTTCTTTTCAAAATATGGTGCTATTATTGATTATGAGAAATTTTTATTTTCATTTTGGAAAAATTACAGAAAAATTACTGTACCATTAGAATCTGAAAGTGATGAGTACACTGTAATACCACCCCGTTGTGAAGTAATTAAATTTTGTTTTACCGACAATACTGATGAATGTATAATTCAAAGTGAGGAAGTATGTGAAGGAGTGCTTGTCGGAGCTGCTATAGCTAAACCAGAAGGTAATATAATTCCAGTAAGATTATTGAATGTTAATGAAAGAGAGATTAAATTAAGAAATTTTCAACCGATAGTAGAAAGTATAACTAATTATGAGGTATATCGGTACAATTGCAATAAAATATGTGTCGATCGTGTTGATAAAGTTTTGGATATGATAAATACTAAATCATTAACAACTGAGGAACTTAACTCAATTGACAAAATTTGTGCAAAACATGCGGATATTTTTCAATTAGATGGTGATCCCTTAACAGTGGCAAACATTTATAGACAAAAATTATGCTTGAAAGAAGGTGTGTCTCCGATTTACCTCACGCGCAAAAAGACGAAATACGCAGACTTGTTGAAAAAATGCAACAAGAAGGCATTATGGAAGAGGCTAAATCTGAGAGGTCCTCACTTCTTTTAGTAGTCGGAAAGAAAGCTGACCACAATAATTGAAAAAAGTATAGTCGTTGTTGATTATCGGTTATTAAACAAACAAATACAAGATAAAAAATTTCCATTACCTAATATCACTGACATTTTAGACTCATTGTCAGGAGCTGTATATTTTTCTCATCTTGATTTAGCGCAAGGTTATTATGAGTTAGAGTAGAGTCCTGAAAGTCGACCATTTACTGCGTTTACTACAGATAGAGGGCAATTTCAAATGAAAAGACTAGCTATGGGAATGAAAATTAGTTCAAATGCATTTTCAAGACTAATGACTGTAGCAATGTCAGGTCTTAATTATGATTCATGCTTCATTTATTTAGATGATTTGATAGTTTTTGGAAATTCATTACAAAATCACAACAAAAATTTAGTAAAAGTATTCGAAAGACTTAGACAAGTAAATTTGAAACTTAATCCTAGTAAATGTGAGTTTTTAAAAAAAGAAATCTTATATTTAGGCCATGTTATATCGTCAGAGGGTATTTCACCTGGAAAAAATTAGGGCTATATTAGATTATCCAGTTCCAAAAAATTCATGAAACAAAACGTTTTGTCGCGTTTGCTAATTATTACAGAAAGTTCATTAAAAATTTCGCTCAAATTGCACAACCTTTAAATAATTTGTCTCTGAAAAATATTTCAGTAGTCCGATGAATGTCAGAATTCTTTTGACACACTAAGACACGCACTGTTAAGCCCACCCGTTTTGCAATATCCAAATTTTTCAGAAAATAACGAATTTATACTTCGAGTTGATGCTAGTGCATACACACTGGGAGTTATCGAACTCAGATGATAGACCTGTTGCATTTGCATCTAGAAGTTTAAACAAAGCAGAAAATTATAGTACGGTACATAAGGAAATGCTTTCATTATTTTGATCGATGAAACACTTTAGGCCATACTTATTCGGTAGAAAGTTTAAAGTCTTGACGGATCATAGGCCTCTAGTATACTTATTTAGTATGACAAACCCATCAAGCAGGTTAACGAAATTTAGATTAGCTTTAGAGGAATACGACTTTTCATTACGTCATGTCAAAGGTACAAAGAATGTAACTGGGGATGCTTTATTGTCATTGAATCTAATGAATTAAAAGAAATGAGTGATAGAGAGAATGAAAGGATGAATGTTATGGCACGGGCGCAAAGTAGAAACAAAAATAAACAGGAACAAGAAAAAAATAATGCTAGTACATCGATAATCAATGGGCTTGATCACTCCACTGTTTCCGAAGTATTAAAACAACCAGAAGACAGTAGAACTTCGTCTATTATTAGAAACGGAATTTGATAATAAAGTTAAAAATAAAAAGCAAGGTATACATAAGCAAATAAATAACTTTATTTATGATAAATATTCTCAAATAATATATACTAACCAAAATCACCGATCAGCGTCTGACCTAGGTACATCGCTGAGGGATTTGGAAAAAATATGTGCAGAAAATAGTATTTCAAAAGTATATATTGTGAGAAATAAAGATAGTGTTAAATTTTTACGTCAATTGCATACATGTAAAGCAATAGTAAAAAATGTAAATCTTAAATTAATTATAGTAAGAGATTTAGAACGTATAAATAATAAAGAACTAAGACAATTAATTCTAAATGATTTTCATACCTTACCAACAGGAGAACACGCGGGTATAAATCGTATGTACAACAATATTAAAAGAAGATATTTTTGGGAGGGACTGAAAAAGGACGTTGAGGGATTTGTTAAAAGGTGTAATGACTGTCAAAGATGTAAACATTCAAAGCCTAATAAAGAACCTTTGACTATAACCCCAACAGTCCTAGTTGGTCCTTTACCCACAGATAGTGAACAAAATAAATATATTTTAACAATTCAGTGTGGCCTTATAAAATTCATAGAAGTATACCCAATATCCGAAAAGAAACTATCACAGTTGCAAAAGCTTTTGTAGAAAACTTTATATTAAGGTTTGGCATACGTCTTGAAGCAGTAACGGATTTAGGTTCAGAGTATATGTCAGGCATGTTTCAAGAAGCATGCGAATTATTAAATATTAAACACTTAAAGTCAACAGCTTACCACCATCAAACGTTAGGAAGCCTAGAAAATTCATATAAACATTTGGATGCATATTTACGTATACGACTAGCAAAAGAAACAAATAATTGGAGTTCATGGATACCTTATTGGTGTTTTTCATATAGTAACACTTCAACACTTTATATGCCTCATGAGTTAGTTTTTGGCACACCGGGTAGAATTCTATCAAATATTGAAAACAGAATCGATCCCTTATATAACTATGATAATTACCCAGCAGAATTAAAATTTCGATTACAAACAGCCTGGAATGATGCGAGATCTAATTTATTAGCTGTAAAAGTAAAACAAAAAAGTGTATGACAAAAATTGTAAAGATGTAAGTTATAAAATAGGAGATGTGGTGTTAGTTAGTAATGAAAATGAAAGTAACAAAATGGACATGCTTTTTAAAGGTCCTTATAAAGTGTTAGAAGATAAGGGTTGCAATATAGTTGTAAATGTAAATAATAAACATATAGAAATACATAAAAACAGGATTAAACGGTATTATAATTAAGTAGATAGGACAATTATAGATGTAGAATATAGAAAAAAAAACTTTTGTGTACAAATTTTTTTTTCTTTCTTTTCGGGGAAGGTGTACTGGATTTGTCGATAAATTTATAGATTTCATAATATAAATGCGTTACAATAAGTTGAACTTTGAAACAGGATATTAAACAGTCCAACATAGCTTTTTACGATTAATAATAAGTAATTAGTATGCATGTTATATTGTTTAGTAAGTAGTTTTCAGTAAATCTAATTTAAGTTCATTATTCGAAATGTGTAGTTGTCATGTAGACTTACTAGTAGGTTAATATAGATATTAGTTAGGAAAATGCGAGTTTGCTTTGCTTCCTGCCTCCTCGCCGAAGAACCTAAGCCTTGGTAGCAGGGACATTACCGTGGCTCATTTGAACATCTCTTATAAAAAAACATTATCTAGAATAACCACTGTGATTAGAATGAGGGATAAAGATATTATTATGTGAAATGTAATACAAATTTCATTTGGCAAAATTATTTGAAGAAAAAAGTAATGACGAGGGTAGAGAAGAGGTAGAACATATAAAAAATAGAACGAAGGAAATTATTAGCAAGATATGAAAAGAATTCCAAGCATAATAAAATGCATATGTATATGAGAAAACTAAAAATTGACTACTATAAAGAATGTGAAATTGGAAATCTAATAAATGAAAAATAATCATTAAAGAATAGCTAAATTTAAAATTTGAAGATTAAGATATATATATATATATATATATATATATACCTTATTTAAAAACTGAAAACAAAATTTATGTTTTAGACACGTTAATTTTGTTATAGAATTATTAAACACAAGTAGTATACTCGCGACAAGAATTCAGACGACTTACGTCATACGAACAAATGAATAATTCATTATATTTTCATCAAAATATTTAAGAAACTGCAACTGATAGTAATAAAACTATATACTACACTAAAAGTTTGCATTATATATTGCACTAAATTGCAAAAAATGATTATTTTTAACGCGACCAAATATCGAAAATTACGTTGACAATAAAAACAAATGTGTAACGTCAGCCGTGACGTAAGACGTCTGAATTCTTGACGCGAGTATATTTGCTGTAGTGTATAATAATACAAACAATAACAATTTAATAAACTTTAATCTCTGTCATACTTGCATTAAGTATTTACATATTTTATTTAGTTCACTCTTCACACATTCCATGCACTTTAATTTTATTAAATAATTAAATAATGTCCTTATTTATGGCAAAACGTAAAGTCTAATGTGTTCTAGCAAAATTTTCCTCGTCTCTCATCTATCTGTCGCACGAATATAAACTAATCTTGGCACCTGGCTTCTTCAGTATCTTATCAAATCTTTCAATCAATGATTAACATAATTGTGTATGTCAACCTGCTTCCATAACAGCACTTTGTTTTCTAGGTTCCTACCTAGAGGTGAGACAAAACATTTTCGTAGATATTTTTAATTTCTGCACACCACAAGGTGAAATGAGTATGTTTATATTCATTCTGTTCTCCTACAAATAATGAAATATGTCTCCTCATCTCTGTTGTTGAAAGTAAGCCCTCAATAGCTTCTCCATCTGAAACTAATTAGGTAAAGATAATTCTAGTCTTTGCGTAAATGGGCTATTATAAATTTAACCCCACAGTTCTTTGAAATGAAGTAGATAATATGAAACATAAGTACAAGAAACTACAACTTGTATATTCAATGTAAAAAGGCGAAAAATAATTAGTTATAATTACCTACTAAGTACACTGATATTTTTCCTTCGCCTTTCCTCTCAGTTCCCATTAATTGTTGTACTTAGTACTTACACATCTCGAACTATCAAGCTTTTTACTGTATGTATGTAATTTGTAGCACACCTAGGTATATGGCTCGAAATTTTACTCAGATTTGGTATATGTGGAGAGTAGTTTTTATAACATATATTTTTGTAATACTGGAACTGAAGCTTTAACTCAAGGAATCCATTAGATTTTCATTTATGATTGTTTCTAGGCTTTAAAACATTTTTACCACCTGTTGAAGAGACTTTATTAATTATTTTCATTATTTGGAACTCTAGGTTAAGTTTACATATCGTTCGGGTCTCGGGACCCTCAGGCTCTGAGCTCTGCAGCAATATTCGCACCATAGCAGCGAGATAATGTTTTATGGCAGTAAGAGTGAAATTCAAGTCGAATCAAGAGCATGTGACGTGTTCATAAATTTAGTTTTTTTCGTGACTTTTTTTATCAGAAAATGTGTTCATAATTGAGGATATTTCAATTTAAATGCAAATTAAATCGATTCTCTGCAAAACTGAACACCCTGTATAAAAACTAACCATCATCGAATTCTATACGCCATCTAGTGCCTGTATACCAAATTTCGTCGCACTGGCTGCAATAGTAGCTGAGATATTCGCACTGAAAGTTTTAGAGGGAACACCCGGTATATTATCGGGCAACAAATATGTCACAAGCTTGTTGAAGCTGAAATTGGAGAAATAAATATTACATCTAAATTAAAGTCTAAATCACCCGTTTCACCAAGCACTAAATCCGGTGCCAGAACTGCCA
The DNA here is from genome assembly GCA_037114965.1 of Monochamus alternatus. Lineage (NCBI taxonomy): Eukaryota > Metazoa > Arthropoda > Insecta > Coleoptera > Cerambycidae > Monochamus > Monochamus alternatus. The sequence continues at coordinate 44,484,507 of CM073430.1, forward strand.
CACACATTACAAGTACTGCAAGTAAAGGCACTTGCTATGTGTGACAGGTCAGAAAATATTTGCACTCGCCAGGCAGTCGTGTCGTACTTGCTTTTGCCAATTATCGGTCTACTGTCGGTAAATTGGCTCAAATCAAAGGAAAATATACAGGCTGAGTTAGAACTTATCTAAAAGAATTTGGGAATAGATGTATCATGAAAAATGGAGTCAATATCGTAAAAAAAATTTTCTTAAAATCCTTATAGTTCCCAATAAAAATATTATTGAAATTGTAGTAGTTTCAACCTTTAAATCACTGGGCTACTGTAGTCTCTAGTCAGGTTATTTCAACTTGCAGTTGATATATATAATTTATGGTGAAGTGGAAATGCTTTAGCGGAATGATTTCCCGGTGTAAACATGTTTCAAATACAGCTACTTTTACAACGGTATGCAGTGAGTGCAAGTGTAGCGCAAACACTGGCGTGACACGGCAAATTTGCAATCGTATCATGGAAAAGATGGAAGTCCAGGGTGTCCACGGCAGTGTGACGTATCATTAATTAGGCATTGGACGAGGAGGACCGATACCATGGCCATGATTTAACTTTAATAATATACGTATCATAGTTGTTGCCAATAACTTACAAGTTCAAAACGAACAAGAAGCTGAAACATTTGTGTTAGTTTGTAAAAACTGGGTGAGATGGGCCGAAAATGTTGTTGCAACATCAGGTATTTCAAACTATTTTACTAATTAAAACCACAAATAATCGCTGTATAATCACTCAACTTCTTGAATGAACCAGTTAGGCGACTCACTACTACTTGCACTCAGTTCATTATTGTTCATGTATACAGAGAGTAGTTAGTGTATGTGATTGAAGTGACCTTTTAGAATTGCGACATCTTCAGCTACTTTCAAATGCTAGGCATTTTGAATGAATCGTGAGTAGTCTGCCAGGATGCAATCGTACTCGTGGTTACTTGCAAATAATCATACTCGACTATACTCACGACAATTTGTCTGGCACCGGCTTTATGAAGCACATCATATTCAAAGTAGTGTTTCCAAAATCATACAATGTACTTCAATAGGTTTATTGCAAGGAAGATGTTGCTTTCAAGTTATTTAACAGTTTATATGATAATGTACAGGGTGATCGATTTTTACTGGAGAAATGAGTTTTTCTGGGAAACGGCTGAGAAAAATAAATTATTTTAGAAAATATTGCATTTCTGATTACTTTTAGTTGAAGGTAGGATTAAAATACAGAAATTAAATTTACGACGCTAGGCATCGCGGCACTTCAAATTTTTTTTTCCAGCAACATTAATTTTTAATATGTCACGATAAAGATCCCTTAATTTTGAATATTTTTCCTATATAACATTTTTTTATGTACCCATTATTTAAAAAGTTGGTGTCGATTCCCAAATCGTACTTTGTTAATAAGACACCATCATAAAACTATATAAACCTATTAAATGACACTATAATTTAAAAGCTTTGCTGTAATTCTCCAATGCAACTAAACAGTGAAAAACAATTGCAAAATTTGTATCTGTTGTGATAGTTTGTGCCACAGATTTCTAATAAATGTAGTAAATTCTATTCATTGAAATTTATTATTTTTTGAATAAATGCAAGCAGGCTAGGCAAAAAACAGTATTTGTTTTCATATGACATATTCTCAATGAGTAGTGTCAGAATTTTGAAGATTTTAATAATCATTATAGTTTATAGAATAAATTTTTGAAGTGTTGTGATCATTCATTAGTAGTAGTTACTGAAAAGTAGCACTAATAAAATGTTTTCCCATGACAAAAAAGTGGATAAGTATGCTGTTAATTTTCGGAAAAGCCCAGAAAAATGCATTACGGGCAAGAAGATTATACACACTGAGATATCCCGAAGGAAATCTTCCATATCATCAAATATTTTGCAAATTGGAAAGTGTTCTTCGTTAGAATAAGATATCATTTTTAGTTAACAAGGTGAGACTAAAAACAATAACCTATCATCCTGAAGCACCGATTAGAAAGGCTTCGACAGAGTTAAATTTGACATATAATGCAATTCAAACAATTTAATAATAAATTTCACTATTATAAAATACATAGTGCGCAAGAGTTAAATCCTGGAGATTTTGAACGGCAAAAAAATTTTATTTCTGTTCTCAGGGACGAAAATCCATATAGCATTAGAGAAGTTCAAAGGCAGGGTCATTTTAGTGTCAATATATGGCGTGGAAGTACGAATAAAAGGTGAATGTTCGGAAGGTTTTACTATTGACACAAGAGACCCACTCTCAATGCTTCTTTTTAATTTAGTCATAAGGGTCATAAGAGATAGTCACTTGAACAGAGGACACATATTGTTTAAAAGTCACCAAATAGTAAGTTATGCAGATGACGTGGCCATTATTGCTAGATAGTAGGGAATAAGAATGAGAAAACTTGTGGAGGATACATGTCAAGTGGGATTGCAGATAAATCAAGAGAAAAGTAACCTTTTGAGAATAGGAGAACAAAAAAAGATACCAATTTTAAATTGAGAACACAGCATGGAGAGATGGAATTTGAAGTTCAAGAATATGTGTATTTGGGCGCTAATAACAGCTAACTGTGATGAGGAGCAAGAAATTAATAGGAGAATAGAAGCAAACAGAAGTTTGGCAGCAGTCAACCACTTAATGAAATCAAAAAATTTGTCCAGATGAGTAAAATTTAGAATGTATAAAACAATTTTGAGACCAACAGCGCTGTATGGTAATGAAACCTGGGTTCTCAATAACAAGTCAAGAGGAAACCTTTTAAGGTGGGAAAGCAAGATCTTAAGAAGAATTCTAGGGGGTAAGAAGACGAAGGAAGACTATGTAAGGACAAATAATGAGGAAATATATGCAATGTACCAGGCACCAACAATAGATGAAGTTGTAAAAGCCAGTAGAGTGCAGTGGCTAGGACATCTAGAACGTATGGAAGATGAAAGGACAGTTAAGAAAATAGTAGGGAGTAAACCTAACTACAGGAAAAAAAGAGTGAGACCGAGGAAGCGATGGAGAGGCAGTGGCAATAGATCTAATGGAGAAAAATGTAACGGATTGGAAAAGAAAGGCGAAGAACAGAATGGAGTGGAGGATTAAGGATATTTCATTTTAAATAATAATTATACCGAGGTTGACTATAAAAAATCGAAATTATATAAATTTTCTGTAAAACTGAACATCCTGTATAAAAACTAATGCCATCATCAAATTATACACACCATATAGTGCCTGTATACCAAATTTCGCACTGGCTACAATAGCAGCCGAGATATTTGCACTGAAAGTCTTAGAGGGAACACCCGGTATACGTAACTTGCATAAAGTATAAATGCAGCCATACAGAAGATAACTACAGGTATAAGCAGGCTACTTGTTAGGTTAGTTAAGATTCTTGTGCAAAAATAACTCATACCAAACTGCCAACATGGATTTAGATCTAAGAAATCAATAGAAATAGGTATAAAAGAACTGATTCATCATATTTATATATAATGCTCTTTGTGGAAAAAAATTTCCCATTGCTCCTTTGATTTTACAAGGGCATTTGATACAGTAGACCATAAGCTACTTCTAGAAAAATTATATCGAAATGGGGGGTTGCCAACAGTTGGACTGCCTCATAGAAAATAGGTATCAAATTATTAATTAATATAAATTGCATTAGTCACAAAAGAGGAGATTCAGGGTTCGATTCTAGGACTGTTGTTCTTTTTAAGCTTTACGAGTGATATCATATTCATGTACAAGTGCTGATACAACAATACTAAACTTTAAACAGATGATACTATTCAAGTTATATCCAAAAAAGCTGTAAGTAGTGCAGTCTTTACTTCAAATTTATTATAACATTTTTGGGTATAACTATAAATTAGAAATTAACATGGGAAAAACAAATAGGAAATGTAGTAACAAAACTCAGCGGTATTTGTTTTATTATCAGACAGTTATGCCGAACAGTTTCATTTGAGCTATTGTAGATAATTTATTACGGTTTAGTATAATAGGTACTTCCAAATTTGTGCTACATACATATTTAGTTGAAAATGCATTCAATTCATTAGATACATTTTTAAATTCTTAATTAATTGGTAGCTCTTTTATAAAAATCATGGTTTTTTCCAACCCTGCTTGGAATAGGTATAAAATTCAATATCCATTTTATAAATTTCTAAAAAATATTAAAGAGAAAATGAGAAACATGAGAGTAAACCGAGTATTTGGCCATTGTGGAGAACTCTTCTAAATTTCTCAAAGCCATAGTTTAATTGCTATGATTTTATGTTCTTCATGGCTTAAAGATTAAAGTTATGCTACTTAGGGCATTCAGGAGACCAAAGAAAATATTGATTCTACCTCAGTAGATACCACTGCTGGAAGAGGCTAGAGATTATTCAGTCATGAATTTGTTTAAGTAGAATTACTTACCCCTTCTTTAGAAAAACAACTTTGTGCATGTTATGAAGGGAGTGTGGTGGGGAGAAGTTCCTTTTAAACAAATGTTCTAAAAGTTATTTTTAATGTAAATAATTGTTAGTAATACTGTTAGTTTATTGTAATCTTATAGTTTTTTCAATGAAAAAAATAAAAGATTATATATGCTACTTCATCTAATTGTTAAATTACAGTGACCACCCGTCCCGATTTTGAACCGCCGGTTTCAGCACGTGTCCCACTTTTATAATTGGTATCCCACCTTTTATCCAGTTTTTATAATATTATTTTCCAAAACTAATCTTAGTATAGAAACACTAAGAGCTTTACTGTAAAATATAATTATGATGGTGGTATTAAGTTTTATAATGAACTTTTAAAAAATAAATCAATTTTGAAACAATTTTCTTAATAGATTGCTTAATGTAATAGTTGCTTAGCTGTTTATGACCGATATAATTATGTTGATGAATGTTTATTTTGATATGATATACAACAATATGGAACAAAATATAAACTCTCTCCTTTCAATTCTCTCCATCAATTGTTGAATTTATAAACTTGTTCTCCTCTAGGATAAAAACAGTAAAGCTATATGATCATTGATTCAAAACTTCACTTCCAAATAAAATTGATAAATATACCGTTGAAAAATAGCCTTATGTGCACTAATAATAATTGATGAGGCTTTCAAACACTTAAACATTTTTTTTTAAATTACTACTTGTCAAGTGAAAATAAACTTGTGAATTTAATTTGCAAAATAAAAAAAATACAAATAACTATCTATAGGCACTAATAGACAGAAATCATGCAGGATTTGGTAACCTGATTATTTACGGACATCATAATCCAATAATCCATAAATTCTTATCTTCTATAAAATCTGCAATCATGGTACGCTAACCTCAAATCCGCCGAATTAAATTATACGAATAGTAAAAACATAGAAAAAGTAGTGAAAAAAGATTTACACTGGATATAAATATCTAAAAATAAATCAGTAGACTGATTGATTAAAAATAATTTATCCTTACCTATTTTCGTTATGAAAGAGCATAAATCCTCAGAATATTTGCAAACTTCTTGGGCCTTGTTCAAAAATAATCTTCGTATCCAGTAAATCTTTAGTAATTATTAACTGTGGATAAATATTTATTAAACCGCATATAACTGATTACATAATTATTTTTACTACACTTTTTAAAAATAATTTGCTAATGACAGACAGTCATTTAATATTTAGTGATCAATGATTAAAGCTCATCGCTCAGTGGCTTAGGGCGCGTTCACTGAAATGTAATTTTATATTCTTAGCGTCCACCAACACTAAGCGCTTTCAGCAGCTTGCGACTTTCAAACGTTGGACGCGTGCTAATCAGTTGCTAGATTTTCGCCGCTGTCACGGGGATCTAGCGCCTAGCGGAAAATTGTCGGCTGGTCGCTGTCTCTTATAATAATGTTCTGTGACTAAATTTGTTTCGTTATGTTTAAAAGGTATCTTTTATTTATTATATTTATAATTAAAAATGGAAATGGAAGATGTTGTTTGTAATTATTATTATTATAATTAAATGGTAGGAACATCGTGGTACAAAATATAGAGAGTAAATATGATTTAAATCTTATATTTTCTTTCAGCTTAGTGGAGACGAATTAAATAAAGAGTTTAAAAGTAATTTTTATTTTCAGCTAATGAACAGCTAATGAAGTAGGATACTCCAGAAAATAGTATAAAAGAAATATAAAACAAGGAAGTAAATGTGTTTTAATTAGAATCTGGTTACACAAACAGTGAGAGAGTGTTAAATATACCTATAAAAAAATTAATTAAGAATTGAATATGAGAACATAACTATAAGAATGGTGTTCGATACGAATATTTACAGAAATAACTTTATTTTAATAAAAATAGACTCAACAGTGCAAGAATGCCTAGGAATAGATGAAATAATATATATTTATATGTATTATGATACTTGACATGTCGAAGCGTATTTATTAAATGTTTCAGGATGCAATTAATTTAAACAATTTTGAAATTTTCACCTTGTTAGGAGCATAATCATTCGATTTGTAGGAATAAGATGGTCCGTTTAATTTTTTATATTGCCCACAAATTTTGACGTTTGCAAAATGTCAGAAATGTCGGGCATTGAAATAGACATCGCCAGGTCTCAGAACCTATGCCAGTAAAAGAGGTAATTTGTAACTTATATTATTATAATAGAGTAACAAAGGTACTAAATATAATAAATAATTTTAATAAATACTTAATTTGTTAGATCTGGGGATGTCGATAGCAATGTCCTCTGGATTTGGACAGGCTCATAACTTTGGACGGAATAAAATTTGTCAGCAAAAGTGAATCCCTACTTTGACTTATCTGGTAGCAAAGTTTATAAAACCAATGATATTAATATCTTACTTATTGTTAAAAATGATGACGGATGCTGGAACTCTTACTTGGTGGCACCTCGAGAGCCGGGACGAGAGACAAAAGGGGAAATACAATAGCCCCTTGATCGGGAGGAATAGCGGAATCAACGATTTAGACACAGCATTCGATATATAGATCTTAACATAGTAGCACATTCGATTATTGTTAGCTTATTTACTGCCCAACTTTAAGTAATATACGGCTTGTAATTTTTCTTTTAAAATCTGTTATATTCAGTTATTTTCAAATATTCATATTAGTTTGTAATAAATTAAATACGGTTCTAAAGCACTACAAATTCAAAATACAATTCATGAAAATAAATCGGATCAAAACCAAAAATTTTATTTTAAATAAATGCTACACTTACCATTTTAAAACAAGGAAAGTGGTTGGCTTGAAAATGTCAGATTTATAAACCACAAGTAAGTGCCTCTTTAACAACTGTTTTAATAAACTACTAACAATTTCACTACAACACCAAACAATTTGGAGAATGAAATCGTCTTGATCATAAACTGAAAATTCATCAGTTAATCCCAAAACATATTGCAATTAAATAATAAACTAGAAAGATATTTAACATTAAAGGCACCACAAGTGTTATAGAATGACCCATTCAGGTCAGTGGACTGTAAAATCAGTAAAAATATTTTTTTGAATTCTGAAAATTGATCATCTCTATTATTGGTCACAGTATACAATTATTATAAAATAAAAATTACTCCTAATAAATAAATTATATTACTACAACAGTTTTCTAAGATTATGTCTACTTTTTCAATTTCTACTTGATTGTATTGCTAAAACATATCTGTTTTCGTGCTATGCCTTTGTGACTTTTAAGAAATAGAACAAATTTGCTATATCCTGCCTGGTGTATATGATTACCATTGTTGAATGAATTATTATTCAATCAACATTATATAATATACTTTGCATAATATATTATTTACTGTTCCTCTTTAAAAAGAACACAAACATCATATCCATAAAGGTAAGTTTTCATCTGATATTTATTGCACAATATTTATGTCGGACAGAAATTGCAATTAATGGAAACAGCGAAAAATTTCTGTCAGAGAGATACATTTTAAGTGTCCACGATGCGTGTCGACATCTATACGATTAGACATATTATTTGCATGTTCAGATCTGCAAGACAGAAATTGCTGTAATTGACTAGTCGTCTACTTTTGTGGTAGTGTCGATAGCAAATTAAAAACAATGACTATAAAATTTATATTGCTTTGGTAAATTTTTATCACAAAGCCAGGTTTACTTCTATTTAATTTTTTTGTTTTTACTCATACTTTCAAATATAAATACAAGGTGTTGCATGACGTACTGGGCAAACTGAGTAAAAATACTATCTTTAGCAAATAAATATATAAAGTTATTAAAATTTTTAACATAACATCACTTGACATCTTTCACTCAATTTGTTTGGATTACTTTTACACACCCCTTTTATATTTTATTAATTACCAAGCTTGCAAATCGTACTACAACTAACCCTTAAATGAAAAAAGATACATAGTAAAACTGTGCCTTGTATTCACTTTGAAAAAGATTTGAGAAATACAATCTTAACAAACTAAATGGTATAGTGCCCTCTGCGTCATTTGGTAGCATACCAAATATTTGGTAACTTGCTTGTTAGACCAATTTTACAAACAAGTTTCTCAAACTGAGTTGGCTTCATCCCCAAAAAATGTAACATTAATTGACTATAAACACCTAATTCTTCGTATCTCAAAATTCACTCTTGAATCCACAGTGCACGCTTTATTCTATTTTTCTGTATCTTCACAATTATCGCACAAGTAATATTTTTTTGTTTCAATATTCTCATCGTTTCACAACTGAACATTGTCTTCCTACAATGAATGGATGTGTATGACACAAGTGTATTTAAGAAATATGTAAACGATTCAATATTTATTGTAAATTTAGAGCTTCTAGACACAAATTTATAGCAATTACTATCATAATGTAAACAGTCACTATTTTCCATTGGGCACTGGGCAGGGCCCTGCGATTAGTGGGGCCCCTTAGTTCCTGCCAGATCAGCAACTCTTTCATATCTCAAATTAGAAAGTGTAATATGAGCCTATTTCTCATATATTTTCATTATAATAAGAAAAAGTGGGTTTATATTTTAGGTAAAACGTTCCAGTTGCTGAATATTCGTAAAATCATTATTATTCTCAGTATTCACTGCACTTCGGTATATCTACAAATTTTTTCTTTCAAATGGGCAAGAAATAGTTGACTAATCAAAAATGAACTTGGTGCATTAAATTTTGATTTTCCCTGCTGCTAATGTTTTTTATTGTACTGTAACAAACTAAATTATTATTGCAATGCCGCAATTATTTAAAATATCAAAAAACCAATTGATTATTAAATATTTTGTACTATTTATCTATGTACCCAATTTTTTTAGAATTGTATATATAACTTATTTTTAATATTTTTTATTAAATATATTTTCTATCAAATGGACTTTTATTTATTATTTATAATTTTTGTCAAATATATGTGAATTGGAAACAGTGGCATTATTAAGAATTTCAAGCACCCGCAGAATTTTTCTTTAACTGAAAATAAATTCTGCCATGTATCTATGCATAAATAATTGTTAAAATCAAATTACGTACCTCTGTAATAGTTTACTAATTAATTATATATAACTGCCAATATTGTTATCAATATATTTTTTTATTAATATTATATATAGTATTCTCCAGGACCCTGAATTGCTAGGGCTGGCGGGGGTGTAATTATACTACTAGTTGGAGAGAAAAAAGAACTTAGGTACCTATTTATAAATAATATATTTAAAACTTGTACACTGTATTTAATTTTTTCTTGAGTTAGGTCTTGCTGTTTTATTGCACTATCTTATTGTCTTATATGAGAGTTCATTGAGATCGGTTCTGTCTATAATTCAATGCAACAGGAATCCTAAAAAATCTAACTTGATCTTCTCGCTGTCCTCTACTCCAACAATTCATAACACAACACAACAAAACCATTATGATAGTCTGAATTATACTTGGTATTCCGAAATAGGTATAAAATATAATGAGCAAAACACACAGTTTTTCACACAGACCAATAACTAAAAGTTCTACACAAAAGCACAAATTTCTGCTTGTCATATGTCGAGTTGGTTGTCCTACAGCCGCCATTTTAAAAGTGATTTGACAGTTCGTTGGATTGCCCTATAGGGCAATCCAACGAACTGTCAAATCACTTTAAAAATGGCGGCTGTAGGACAAACAACTCGACATATGACAAGCAGAAATTTGTGCTTTTGTGTAGAACTTTTAGTTATTGGTCTGGATGAAGAACTGTGTGTTTTGTTCATTATATTTTATACCTATTTCGGAATACCAAGTATAATTCAGACTATCATAATGGTTTTGTTTTGTTGTGTTATGAATTGTTGGAGTAGAGGACAGCGAGAAGATCAAGTTAGATTTTTTAGGATTCCTGCTGCATTGAATTATAGACAGAACTGATCTCAATGAACTCTCATATAAGACGGCAAAAGTGGCTTAGTGCAATAAAACAGCAAGACCTAACTCAAGAAAAAAATTAAATGCAGTGTACAAGTTTTAAATATATTATTTATAAATAGGTACCTAAGTTCTTTTTTCTCTCCAACTAGTAGTATAATTACACCCGAGCCAGTCCTAGCAATTCAGGGTCCTGGAGAATACTATATATAATATTAATAAAAAAATATATTGATAACAATATTGGCAGTTATATATAATTAATTAGTAAACTATTACAGAGGTACGTAATTTGATTTTAACAATTATTTATGCATAGATACATGGCAGACTCGCACAACAAAACAAAACCATTATGATAGTCTGTATTATCCTTGGTATTTCGAAATAAAATATAATGAGCCAAACACGCAGTTCTACACAAAATCACAAATTTCTGCTTGTCATATGTCGAGTTGTTTGTCCTACAGCCGCCATTTTTAAAGTGATTTGACAGTTCGTTGGATTGCCCTATTTTGTATGAAAATCCACTAAAATAAGGTTATAAAACAAATGTTTTGTGATTTTGACAGTTTTGTAATCAAAATAAAAATACGAAGAAGATTGGGGGCGTGGCCACATTTAATCGGCGCATGCGCAGAAGCAACAAGTGCACTAGAAATAAGAAATAGAGATATGGGATATCAGCTAACGCTTTCCCAAGAGCGAACCCGCAATATAGTAGTATTAAATATATGGATAAGAACAAGGTTCAACAGTTACTTAATTTGTATTTGGAAAATGTCAGTAAATTTAGGAATTCCAAAATAAAAAAAAAGACTTATGGCATCAAATTGCATCTCAACTAGGTAAAGATGCTGACAGTTGCAACAAAAAATTTAGAAACCTAAAACAACATTATCTATATTTACTGAAAAAGAAAAAAACAATCTGGAAGAGGGGCTGTGACTTGGACTTTCTTGCCCTCAGCAGTCTTTTCAATGTCATATTGAACCTATTCTGTCTCGTAGTAAATTGATTGATAAGTGCATTCAACCCATTCAATGTGGCCCTGAAAATCACAAACCAAACAAGTATTATCCTGATAATGCTGGATCTACTTCTCATCAATTAGTTGATGACATGACTGCATCTCTACCACCTGATAGAATACCGATTGAAGAACTATGGCACGCTGAAGTATCACAAGATGTACCAGATCTCAAAAATAATTGTACTTTAAATATGAAAAAGCCACGTCGTAAAACTGAATCACATGAAATTAAAGAACATAAAAAAAAATGGAAAAAAGTTGACCAATTGGTCAAGACTGTTCAGGAGTCCAATAATATCCAAAAGGAGAAAAACAACCTATTTAAGGAATATTTACAAAAATTAAACTCACATACTTAAATCATACTTTTGCAATGTGCATTCTGCAATATATTTTTTATGTACCCAATATTTGCATTATTTGTAGTGTTTGGTTGTGATAAATATTTTTAATATAAGTTTCCCATATATTTATTTTGTTTAAAAAATATATGTTTTGGTAAATTTAAAACATATTTATTATAGGAATGTATTTTATTTACTATTTCCATTTAATAAGGTATATTAAGCTAACACACTACTAATCTTATACGTATAAGATAGTAGTTATGTCTTTGGTCATTCTGTATCTGAATGCGCTCAAAAAAAAAATCTCTTGCATTTTTTTTCCTAAATATTTATTGTGAAGACCACTCCAAATGACTACTACCCCTAGATAATACCAATGAGAACATCAAGTTATTATCATAGTATCAAATATTTAGTTAGAATTTTGAAATATATTTGGTAATAATATAACATCTAATATAAGTATGTATAATGTATTTATTAGTTATTGTGGCAAAAAATTGTTAGATCTGAAAATTATTAAATACTGAAACACAAAGAACTAGTACCGATACTTGATTTAATTAATTTAAATTATGTTACGCAAAACACATAATTCTATTTATTTGGGATTTATGCCACTGTTAATATAAAAAATTTGAAAATACCAATCTCAAATTGAATTGAAGTGTCTGAAGCCAAAGTACATGAATTGTGGCATCAATGATCTACAGACAATATTTGAGAATACTTAATGAGACGACAATTGGATAACTGCAATTAGAAATTAATATTCTCAAGAGTTCTACTTAAAACAATAAATATCAATAAAACATACTCACTGCTGTTTCATTTACCGTCTGTTAATAAAAACATAATAATAAAAAAATCACTTTTTATTTAACAAATTATAAATTATTAATATAGTCGCAAATTAAATTCCTCTTTATTTCCGGAGTCAAATCTGCTGGATCTATTTCCAGAATATCGCTTTCTTCATTCTGCTCAATGTCATCTTCATGGTGTAAAATGAAATTATGTAACACACAAGCTGCACATATAATAGTTGGAGCACACTGTGTATTATTTAAATCTAAATATTTTAACCTACGGAATTTTTGTTTAAGTAAACCAAAAGCTCTTTCTATTATAACTCTCGTTTTAGAGTGTTTTTTTATTATATTTTTTTTTCGTTTCGATTAAATGTCCCATATCTCTGTAAGGTGTTAACAAATTAATTTTTAGAGTATTAGCAGAACTTCTAAAATATGATCCTATGGTCCAATCAGGTTATGAATTTCTCCTGAAAGAGGGCTTTCTCGAAAGACACGAGCATCATGAGCTCGTCCTGTTTGTCCTATGTAAAGGTCTATAAATTTCATGCAATCGCCACAAATACCTTGTAGTATTATAGAGTGAACTTCTTTTCTGTTAAAATAATCGGTTGGATTATGAGGAGGAGCTTTTATTTGTATTTGACATCCATCGATGAAACCAACACAATTAGGGAATGATGTTATTCTTTTCTTGATATTGTCCTGTTGTACTCTAACGACCATTGAATCAAATCATATCTGCATTCTCCTACTAATTGTGCTAATTCATGGAAAATTACATCCACTGTAGATTTATTTAAATCAAATAAATTACCAATCTCCCTATATGAATCTTTGTTAGCTAGCTCCAAATGAATACATGAACTTTTTTCTCAAAATTTATAGTCATTCGGTCTAAGTTTCTAGTATATTTTCTAGGTATGTAATTAATGCCTGAAAAATAATTTTTAACATTATTCGTCACTATCATAGACCTTATAAATCATGGACGCGCCCAAAACCGTTTTCTGCCTATACACATCGTTGATGCTCAGATGTGTGCGACAGAGATAGAGCTAGTTCGGGCAAAAGCCCACAGATCATTGGCCGAAAAAAAGAAAAACCGTAAATGACAGACGTATGACATTTACGGTGACAGACCGATTCCACCATAGTTTATGAGTCTTTAAAAACTATTGCTAATAAACACACTAAACACAACTAAATCACAAAAGGCACACAAATCATTAACAATAGTAACAGGAAAAGTTTTGTCAGGTTATGTTTATATATTTTTCTGTCATAGAACATCTGTTTTTTCCCGGGCTAGCTTCATCCCTCTTGCACACATCAGGGCAGCGGACCTCTCTTTCTAGGGCCGGTCCATGATTTATAAGGTCTATGGTCACTATAAAACATGGTAAATAAAATTTTGACCTACAGTCATTGTTGTTCTGGACATTCTAAAATTTCTCTTGAATTCCAAGTCAGTATACTGAGGGACAGTTTTTTCAAAATAATGTTTGGCTGTAGTCCCACTGCTTAACAAAATATTGAAGTGTCCTCTTAAAATTTCATTATGAGACGCAATAACTTCACTATTTTCTTGCACTATTTGGGGCACTGTTGTTATCACATTATTTATTTCTGATGATGAATCGTCCATAAACAAACCCATTATAATTTCGTTTTCATGTTCCATATTGAAATATCTGATGAATGAAAAAAGAAAAAAATGTAACAAAATTTCGGTAACAGCACGTTTAAAATTTTCTATGAATATTTCTTAGAACAAACTGACTCAGAGAGAAAATGATTATTTTGTCTCTGACTGACCGAACTGACTAACTGTCAAAACGTAGATCACTGAAACCCATTAAAAAAAGCAGAATGCCACAGATTTATCATCGTCTAACGAATTGTAACGCTGAAATAAGCAGCTTGCAGCGCATCGCTGTGTCGCTAGATAGTGGTGGACTCAAGGATTATGATGACTGGAATGCGCTAATAGCTGCATGAATGGATTATTCATGATCAGCGCCATATTTTGTTTTGTACCTCTAGTAATGGCGGAGCAGTAGAGGATTAGCTGATTGTGAATTGAATTGAAATTGAATTCTGGATATGGAGAATTATTTCGTGCTATATGCTGGTTAATTGTACAGTCCCTTATAAAACATGACATGTTCCAACACTAACGAGATACAAGATAAAAGAAGAAACTACACTGTACGCCAATGACGTGTTAACAAACAAAATAATGGGAAAGGATACAATTCATATCGTACGTGCAGATCTCTGGCACCTACATACATAACCAATGAAGTATGTCTTTGCTGAGTTTCATGTGCCTCCTTTTGTCTGCTCTTAGGTTTGGTACTTTTATTTGGATGCGCAAATGGACTAAACGCATTCCATATCGTATTTCAGTGGGCGTGTTCGCATGACACGGAAGCAACTGCAACGAATTTCCGTCCTATTCTTATCATTGTTCGCAGATTAAACTTATAAACGTTAATACACTATTATCATCTGCCACAATTTCATTTTAATTTTCATCGAAATGCAAAAAGCAAGAATGTTCTAAATAGTTATTACAAGTATTAGCAAAAACCCAGCCCAACAAAAGCCACATTTATATGATTCCCGTAAGAAATATAGTTCTGAAATACTACACATAGATTCATGTATACTACAAGACTCGATGCAAGAACAATTTCACCTTATAAACAATCCGTAAATAAGTAATAATTATCATTATATACCTCCAGTTTTAAAATTTTTGCAGTCTTTTGACCTGCCGTTCCGCAAAAAGTTGAAGTTGAATCAACTCAAAACGGAATAACCTTGTTAAACACGGAATTGTCTCGTGACCAATCAGGAAGCGAGAAGGTATTCCGTCCGTCCTCAATCCGTGCTAATTCCGTGTCATGCGAACGGGCTCTTACACATAGCCATAGACCTTGTTAGTTCTCAGTGCAGTGCTGCCAACATCAAATCGTAAAATTATACAGTGGTTAGGTTCAAAATATATGCTTTTATACTGATAAAAAATGCAGATGTCCTTACTGGAAAAGGAAGAGTAAATTAAATAATTAACATCTATTTATTTAACAATAGGGAAGTTTACAAAAAAATAAATTATGTTTAACGTCATAAAATTGTTAAAAATTGCGTTATAATCACATCTGCAAAGTCTTACAAAAATAAAAAAAATTGTATATAGGAAAAACCCAGGGAATTGAACTAATAGAGATAATGTGCATCATAATGTTGAAAACAGGCGCATTAGTTTTACCAGGTCGCGGTTCTAAAATTTCTAATTTAATTAGGAACATCATGTCTAAGAAATCTTTTAAATTGCATCTAAAACGGTATTTGCTGTTGTTGTAAAAATAAATATAATATTTGTTTATTAGTATTGTGTGGATAAATGATAAAAGCGGACTGTAATTTGGTTCTAAACTGCTTTATTATATACATACAGTGGTATTCACAGTCTGTCGGTCGCCGGAGAGCGATCTCCGTCCCGAAATTATGCGAATTTTGTAATGAAATTCAAATAATTTAGGACGGACAATGAATACAGTGTACTGTAACAGTGGTATATTATTATCTTCTTCTTGAAATTATGTGAATTTCATTACGATGTAATGAAGTGATTTTTTCACCGCCCCGTATGAGACATTGAAAGCCGGCCGACGCTCGAACTCCAGTCAGCGCGAGGGAAACCGCGAGAACCGAACGCGCATCGAACTGCGCACCAGAGACTCTACCACTGCGGATATATGACGTAGGATGCGCGCTGAATCCAGCGCGTCCGATTCCAAGTCAACAGCGGTATTTTGAAACCGAGTAGCTGCGTCGTATCCAGTAGTCCGCATAGCAGATCTGCGAGGATGCGAAGTCCAGCCGACCGTTTAGTGCGCAAGCGACACTGTTTCACCAGGAAAGGCTTGCTATATACCAGAATTAGTTCCTGAGCCTCCAGCAATCATATTAAGCGAGGTAGTAGCAGCCATCTGCGCAAGTCTTCTGCCGCTCTGCTGCCATGACGTTAAGACCTAGCGATGTGGTACTGCAGAGTCAGTACCAGTTGACCGCACGTGCTAGCTAGACGTGACCAGCAGAGGAAGTGAGTAAGAGGTTGTTAAGGAAACCTTGGCCACTATTAGTTGTGTACTAATCATACTTTGTTTTCCAGCTTGTGTATTGTGCTACGTCGTCAAAATCGAATGTCACAAGAACTTTCATCGTAAACTTGCATATACTGACCTCTACATTGTTTTAAAAAAGTTATAGGAGGATGCCAAAAAATTATATGTGTAAGTTTTAACGTTTTTTGTACTTCCGCAATATATTACACAGGGGGCAGCACGCAGAAACTGTTGCTGTATTTTTATTATACTGCACAATATATGATGTGGTTTTTGTGACATCCTGCAATATACGTAACTTACGCTTTCTATTGCGCTTGTGACATCTACATCCTTTTCGTAGTGCACTGCGATTTGACAACGCTGGAGACACTATATAATTAAAATAGTAAGAACATATTTAATGAGTTCCAACGTTATGTTTCTTTTTAATTATTTTCAGTATTAATTTACTCAAAATACCAACTGTATAGTTTAACATTTTTTTGTTCAATTGTACATTAAGGTTATATTACAAGTAATTTGTGATATATTTCCTTAATATGCCATATTCTGAAAACACTTTTCGATCTACAGGGTGTTATAAGTTTTAATAAAAAGCAAATTTATTAATATTGTTGAAACCGCTCGCAATATTTTAATAAAATTATGCAGGCTGTGGCAGTTAACGACAATACATGTTTTGCAATAAAAATATTGTTTTCAGTTTCACCAGTCGCATACGCACGGCGTATGCCTTGCAGGGACGTCTCTGAATATTTAAAAAAAAATGATTCGTCACTGATTTTTCTTATAATAAAATTATTTTCGAATTTCTTATTCAATTTGGAACTTACTCTCACCATTTTCGAATAAAAAAATTAAATTTGACTTATTGCATGGAAGTCCTGTTTCAATGATTTGAAAAATATCAGAAACTATGCACTTAGTTTTTTGTACCAGATTTGTTACAAAAAATTATTACTATTCGCAGTAAACATCATTTTTGCTATTTTTAAAATTATTGAAACCGGATTATAAATGGATTATAATTTTTTTCCTGGAAAATGGTGTAAGAAAAAAGTCGAGAGACCTTTTCACTTTTAAATTAAACAATGAATTAAAAACTAATTTTTATTTTAATAAAACTCAGTGTTGGGTCATTTTTTCTTTAAAAATATCCAGCAGCGGCGTCCGGTGAGAGTTCTGGTATGTCATATCTGAATAACCAGACATGGAACTCAAACAAACATTAGGATATATGTACTGTGGCCATATAGATACTTTTTTAGAAGGAGAACCTTTTTACAATTTGCGAAAAAAATTAAAAATTAGCTGCCTCATCTAGGAATTTCCAATTGGCGTATTTAATCTTTCTGAAATATATTTTTTCACATATTTGATGTAACTTTGCCGAGTTATTTAAAATTTTATTAAAGACTTATTGGTTCGTTAGTTATTAGAACATTAAAAAATAAGTATTTCAGTAAAATTAAAACGCCGATTTCGAAATTCCTAGGTGAGGCAGCAATTTTTTTTAACTTTTTTGTAAACTGCAAAAAGGTTCTCCTTCTAAAAAAGTTGTCTATATGGCCACAGTACATACAGGGTATCTACTATTATTTGTGTACAAATCCATAAAAACTACATTCTTAAAGATAATCAAAACAATTATTATGTTTTAAATGACATCGAAAACCGCTTTCTCTGACTCTACCACGACATTTAAGATGGCGATCCAAAACCTGTTACGATTTTTTGTATACCCCCGAAATTTAATAAAAACGTTAAGCGATTTTTTAAATTTAAAATCTGTTAAGGTGGTGATAACAAGGACCCCTCAAAAACCCTATGTGAAAAATTTGAACAAAAACTATACCGAGTGTTTTCTTCTACACGTTCTCAAAGTTTTATTTTTGTAAAAATTCATAAAAACTTTATTTTTCAAAATAACGCAACAAATATTTTTTTATTTAAAATAAATATTATCGAAAACTGCTACTTCTAATTCTACCACGGCGTTTAACATGGCGATCCAAGGCCTGCTATGATTAATTTTATACCCCTCGTATTCAATAAAAACGTTTAACTATATTTTATTTAAAATCTGATAAGGTGTCAGGATCCCCCAAAACCCCTATGTGTAAAATTGAAATAAAAACTATACATAGTGTTTTGGTTTACACGTTCTCAAAGTTTTATGTGTGTACAAATTCGTAAGATGATTCTTCAAGATAATCCAACAATTTTTATAAATTTTAAATGGCATCGAAAACCGCTTATTCTGATCTTACTATGGCGACCCAAGACCTGCTATAATTTCTTATACCCCCGAAATTTAATATACACGTTTAGCGAATTTTTAATTTACAATCTGATAAGGTGGGGTTGATCACAAACTCCCTCAAAACAAAATACTGAATTTGAAAGGCGCTAGAAGAATCAAGTGTGAGCCAAGGAATTATGCCAAAACAGTATTAATGAAAATTGAATTAATGTGGTCTACTATGAAAAAATAAATCACATAAACGACACTGTGTCGAAGCTAAAATGAAATAAAATAAAAAATGAAACATTTATTAACTAATATAATAAATAAATACAAACAAGTTTTTTTATTTATTGGACCTTTTTCTACCACACTAGCCTCTAAAAGAATACATTTTTAAATACGTTTATTCCTATTGTGCTGTACAACTTTCTTTAACTGAGCTGCACTGATAAACTGACACACTTTAGTAATTCTTATACGTAAATTGTCGATATTCAATGGTCGCTTTCGGTATACTTTATTTTTTATTGTACCCCAAAAAATAAAAATCAATTTTGATTCATACTTTTTGACTTATTTCCATGATCACTCTTGATTTGTCTAGCGCCTTTCAAATTCAGTATTTTGTTTTGAGGGTGGTTGTGATCAACCCCATCTGATCAGATTGTAAATCACAAATTCGCTAAACGTTTATATTAAATTTCGGTGGTATAAGAAATTATAGCATACCTTGGGTCGTCATTTTGGAAAATAAGTTTTTACAAATTTTGAAATAAAACTTTGAGAAAGTGTAAAAGAAGACACTGTATAGATTTTGTTAAAATTTCACATATAGGAGTTTTAAGTGGTCCTGAATAACACCACCTTATCAGATTTTAAATAAAAAAATCGCTAAACGTTTTATTGAATTTCGGAGGTATAAAACAAATCATAGCAAGTCTTGGATCGCCGTCTTAAATGCCATGGTAGGGTCAGAGGAAGCGGTTTTCGATGACATTTGAATCAAAAAAATATTTGTAGCTATATTTTGAAAAATAAAGTTTTACGAACTTTTATAAAAATAAAACTTTAAGAACATATAGAAGAAAACAATCTGTATAGTTTTTGTTCAAATTTCACATATAGGGGTTTTGAAGGGTCCTGATGGCGTTTCGAGGGCAATGAATCGTATCTAAAGATGCACAAAAAAAATCACCCAGTAGGTGGAAATTCTTATTAGCATAGTATTAAAATATAATGCTGAAATTGAATAATTTCCTTTAACTTTTTGGGGGGAAATGTGCTAGAGAACATGAAAAACCATGAAATGTACCTTATCACTGTGTTGCAGATACCGTGAAAAATACTTAATAATTTATATTAATTCAAGTGTTACTAGTTTTTTTAAGAATTCTGCGGGATGTGACAATGTTCATAATGTCATAAACATGTTTTCAATTTGCAGTAGATCTGTAAAATTCAAGATATTTTTTAATAATATTTAACAATTAAAAGTGATGCCTTTTTCCGTATTCTAAATGACTTGTCATCCTGGAAACTGTTATACAACCTGGAGAAAACTTTTATAATTGACATAGTGAAGAGATATTCTTTCTAACTGTAGTAGTGGGTTCTGGACCACTTTGGTAACCTGTCCATCCGAGTCTGGACGGCAGCGTAGAAGGGTGGAGTTCTTGCAGAAAGTAGGTCAATGACCAGAGGGTAGTGGTCGAAGAAGTGTAGAAGAGCGTAGGGTGGTAGTAGAAGAAGTGGTCGTCAATGACCAGAGGGTGCGGAGGGTAAAAGAATGTGTTAGAGTGAGAGCGAGCCGAGCCGGCCTCGCCTCAAGCCATGTATATTTTAACTTGGATATTTGCGAGAATCAAAAATAGAAGAGATTAGTTGACCCCTGGGGTCATATTATATCTTTATCACATTAATTATGGAATAAACAAGATTAGTTGACCCTTGAGGTCGCCTAATGTTTAATTATGAGTTAAAATATTAAAATTAGTTTATACAGTGGGCCAAAGAAGAAAACAAAACGATTTGTTTAAATAATGTAATGTATTTCAAATTTATTTGTTATAAATGTTAGGTAATAATAAAACAAAGCAACGACAGACAACTACATTAACATTCAATTAGGTATTTATCTAGAATATTTTCTAATATTGCAAATAACAGTTCTGCCTTTTCCAGAGGTGTTTTGCCGTGTAAAATTTCAAATGGTGTAGATTTCTTTTTATTTTTTGTGGATGTTTTTGGTCTTATTGTTGTTGGTGTAATTCTTTTTCGTTTCTTTATTGCTATCATTTCCTGAGATGTAGGTGAGTCTGATCCTGATGACTCAGGTGAGAGAGTAGCTGGTGGTGGTGGTGTTGATTTCCCTGGGTTTATCTCACTACTATTTTTTTCTCTGGCAAGTTTTATATGTTTTTTGAATTCTGTCTCATTCATCGACATCTTGTTGGAGTTTTTTTTTGTTCCACTTGTTTACTGTCTAGAGTTGCACTTTAAACTGTGTGTGCAGCAGCAGAAACCAAATAATTTATTGATTAAAAACTGGAATGATTTACATAATTTTATGTTATTCATTTAAAATAATTACTAGGTATATGTTTAGCTTTATCTTCCTCTTGAAAAAACTGCTTAACTGATCATGGAAAACATATTGTATTTGGAGAATTGGTATCTCCTTTACATCTTATACATTTATATTTCATCGGAACGGGCATCTTAGGGTTATTAAGCTGTTTGAATTGTTCCTTTTCCTTTTATAGCACATTATTCTTAGAAATCCAACTATTATGTTTGTTGTTTAATCCTAGCCATTTAACAAAGACTTTGTTTTTTCTCCGTTTTAAAATTTTTTCAACCAGGTACGCATCTGAGTGTTTGACCTTTTGTAACTGTTCTTGATAGAATCCTCCTTGAATGTCCTGTTTATTGATATCTTGTAACAGATATGTTACTGGATTAGTTAATTGTACTTTTTTAATAATAAAAATCTCAGTTGTCCAATTAGCCATATATTTTTTATCGAATACTCCTCGCACTTTTGATATTCGAACGTGATCTCCAACTTGAAATTTCACTTTGTTAGGTGCAATCTTTATATGATTGTATACTGTTTCTAAGAGTCTTTTTTCATTCTTTTTTGACACATCTATTGGTTTCATTTTAATTGTTCGATGTTTCGTATTATTATATTTTTCAACTATTTTAGGTAGCAATTCTATCCATCTATAATGACCGTTAATATTAAATTCCTTCCACATATAATTTTTCAACGTTCTGTTAACTCTTTCCACAATAGAAGCCTTCTTTTCACTAAATGTACTATAATGGTTTATATTATACTTTTTCACTAGTTGTTTAAAGTATTTGTTGTAATATTCAGTCCCGTTATCAGTTTGCAGATTTTTAATTGTTTCTGTTCTGAAAACGTTCTCCATTGCCTTACTTACTTCTTGTCCAGTTTTTGTTTTTAAAGGAAAGGCCCAAACAAATTTTGAAAAACAATTAATTACAACCAATATATATCTATATCCTTTATTTTCTTTTGAAAATTGTTGAATTTCCACAAGATCGGCCTGGTATAAATCTGTTAAAGATTTTATTATAACTCTTCGCCGTTTAAAGTTAATTCTAGCAGGTTTGTGTAGTTCTTCAACAACTTGTTTTTTAATATCAGTTACTAATTTAGTTCTGGGTGGCATCATTTATTCAATAATATTTGCTTCACGTAGTTCTTCTATTATAGAATTAATTTCATTTAAATGTCCAGTATGTCCAGCCTCTTGAGAAGCAAGCAATAAACGTAATCTCTCTACTAACTCGTTGGGGTCATCCCAATGTACGTAGTCTATTTTATTTTCTGTTGATTCCATTAACATCCCATAACCAGTTGTCACCATTGGAGCTATAATTTTTTTATATTTGGCCAACTTGCTGCCATCAACTTGTTTCGAGGATTGATAGTGACGTCTGTGAGCATTTGTTTCGAGAATAATTTCTTTATACATTCTCTTATCATTATCAGAGAAATTTTTTGGATGTTTTTTAAATAGTAATTCATATAAACCTTCGGTGCCGTTGTATTTTTTATTTTTAACTATAATATCAGAACCATCTATTTTTAATTGTGAATCGCCTATATAAAACTTTTCCAGGGTTGGATTATGTCTAACACCATATTTATGATCGAATTCATCGTTGTCAGTTGTAGTAATCATCTCACTTATGTATTTTCTAGGTAATTCATCATATTGATTTAAATAATCTGTAAATGATTCTTGAAACATTTGTTCTTGCCTATTCCTAATTAAAGGCTCACTACTACTGCTATCTTCCTCATTTTCAGAATCAAAATGTTCAATCATTTTTCGTTTTAAATTACCTCGTGGTAAATTTGGAACATTTCTTTTAGATGTAGAGGCTTTTGGTGTAGATGTACTAGGTATTATATCATAATCCATTTTATACTCATCATTTAATTTTTTAGTTTTAGGAATGTTTTTTTCTTTCTTTTCTTGCTTTTCTTCTCCTTCCTCTTCCTCTTTTTCCACATCCTCATCTTTTGTTTTTCTTAAACGTCGATCTTTTGTTTCTAGTTTACTTTCAATATTTCGTAGATGTTTTGTTATAGGGAAAAATACACTGTCTTGATGTAGTTTATTTAATTTTAATAATTCCAGCTTTTGTCTGATAATATTGCGTTTAGCTACAAGTTCTTCCTTATTTTTCCTTATCCATGACACTTTGTTTCTTGAACAGGTTTCCTGAACTGCTTTCTGAACAGGTTTTTTTTGAACGGGTTTTTTTTTAACAGGTTTTAACGGATCTGTTCTAGCTTCTAAACTGATTTATTTTCTATAGAATTTATCATTTTATCGGAAATGGTGTCAGGATTTATAAAGTCATGAAATCCAATCCTATATCCTCCTTTGTTAACATCAAAATCCTTGAAGATAGACAAAAATCCATAGGGGTGCTTCCAGCATAGCGAGCAAATATATTTAAATTTTGGAAAAGTCATATCTGCACTCACATGATCCATATAAATATGTTTCAAATTTAAGTCATCTACTTTGAAAACAATTAGTGCATTAGCATTGTCTCTTATCAAATGCTTTGAAATTTTTGCATAGGATTGATGCAAATAAAAACAGTCGACGGAATTATGTCTTCCCATACAGAAATATTCTCTAATTATATTTTGTTTGGAACAGGCAACATCATCAAATATAAACACAGAATTTTGATTAGCTTTTGATGGTTCCAGAATGTCTTCACTGTTATCATAATGAAAACAACTTATACCTTTTATAGGACCTAATAATATATCTCTTAGGTACACATATTTATCTTGATTCAGAGATTTTGAATAGACATATACGTTTTCGAATTTTAGTCCATTTTCATGTTCTAATAAGGTGATGATTACATTGGTTTTACCACAATTTGATGGGCCAGTAATTATGCATCTTACTGTGTTTGGCAATAAAACGCTATGTTTTGTTTGTTGGTTTTTTCGAAACAGTAAATCATGGTTGTTGACTTGTAACTTAACTTTTTGCCTGTCTATCTTCAGTTCATTTTTATGTATTCTTTTCATTGTCATAGTTTCTCAATTTGTATTATCACAACAAATGCCATGTGAAAAATAAGTATAAAATTGATGACATAAATTATATATATTCATTTAAAATGAAATACTATGTGGGTAACGTTAAATCTGGCAGGGGTCTCATAAATTCAGCAATAAATAAATTACCCTTTGAACTTCATATCCCATCATACAACTTTTGCGGTCCTGGTAATTCTTATTTTTTAATTTGATTTCAAAAATTCAAAAAAAATCTATTAATTTTCCTATTATTTTCCATGTAGGTACGAAATTGGAAAAGAGGTTAGCTCGAGGTGATAAGGGTATAAACGGATTAGATGATGCATGCAAAGAACATGATATAATTTATGCCAAAAATACGGATCTTGAAAGTCGTCATGCTGCTGATAAAACTTTAGGGAAAAATGCCTGGGCGAGATTTAAAGCAAAAGATGCATCTTGGAAGGAAAAACTGGCAGCATTAGGAGTTGCTGGGGCTATGAAAGCTAAAGTAAAACTTGGTATGGGATTTGATAATAAAGAAAACATTATGAGCAATTGTGTAAAATCAATGGAAAAAGTTAAGAAATCAACTGAGAAATCTTTAGAAAATATTAACATGTGTTTAGAACAATTTCAGCAAACAAAAAGCAAGCGAAGGAAAACAAAAAAAATACTAAAAAGAAATACATATGTAACCAATAGTAGAATTGCAAATTTGGATACAATTTCACATTTTAATACACAACAACAACAACAACAACAACAACAACAACCTCATAACAAGATAGAATCTAATTACAAGCATAATGATAATAAGAATAATAAAAGCATTAAATTGTTCAGAAAAAGAAAATTAGATGTGGAAAATAATGCTGCTGTAAAAAAAGCACGTAAAACAAATATAAATGTGGTGAGAAGGAAAAAAAATTTGAATAAAACTGCAAAAAAAATAATGTCAATGATGATAATGAAGGGGAAAAAAGAAAACTAGATTTTGTTGGTGTAGAACCTTTAAATAAATTACGTAAAATAGGATCTTTTAGAAAGAGAAAATTAAATATTGAAGATGATGATGGTCCTTTAAAAAAAGTACATAAATTAAAAGATACTAGATCTAACAGGAAAAGAAAATTAGGTATTGAAGAAGAAGGCGGTGGTGATGATCCTTTAAAAAAAATGCGTAAACTGTTGGATACTAGACCTTTGAGGAAGAGAAAATTAAATGACATTAACGGTGATTTGGATGGTGATATGGTGGGTCCCATTGAAAAAATATCAAAATTAAATCATTATAATCCTCTACCGCTCCACCGGAAACGAAAACATACCAATAATGGTGAAGATAGTTTTGCTGAAAAAATATCAAAATTAGCTCATTATGAGCCCCTACCGTTACACAGAAAACGTAAATATGTCAATGATAGTAAAGATAATTTACAAATAGAACCAATAACCAAAAAACCGAAAATTATTTAAATAGCAATAATTACTAGTAATAACTTCAGTTTAAAAAAGACGTTAAACAGTAAATATCTAAAAAAAAAAAAAATGTGTAGAGCCAAAAGGAAAACAAAGTGTAAGAAAAGAAAATGTATCAAAAAGGGAAAAGGAAATAGTGTACATTTAAAAGAAGCAATTAAGCGAATTGGAAAAAGTATAAGTCATCATAAACCTAAAACTATTGCAGGAGCAATTCAAGTAGCTATGAAGGCAGCAAAAAAGATTAAAAAAAAGATCACACCTTCTCCTCGCATCGTAAACGTACCGAAAAAGGGAGGAATATTACCATTAATACCAATATTTGCTGGACTTAGTGCATTAGGCGCTTTAAGTGGCGGTGCTGCTGGCATAGCAAAAGCTGTAAATGATGCTCGACAAGCCAAACAACAATTGGACGAATCTCAGACAATGGAATCTATAGCTATGGGTAAAGGTGTCCACTTGAAACCTTATAAAAGTGGTTTGGGGCTTTTTTTAGCACCACGTCGAATTTCAAAGAACTTCCCCTAACACTTCCTCATCGACCCTTAACAAATATTGATATCGCTAAATTTGCTAAATCATTAAACATTCCAAATTTTAGAGGTGTATTTATGAGAAATAATTTACCTCGAAAAATACATGTATATGAAACAGGAGTAATCAACTTGGACAATATTGATGGACCGGGTACACACTGGACTGCATATAAGAAATATAAAGATCGCATAATTTATTTTGACAGTTTTGGAAATCTACGGCCTCCTGCAGAAGCAATAAAATATTTTAATTCAAATGGTCAATGTCATGTATTATATAATCACAAGGTATATCAAACCTATAATAGTTATAAGTGTGGTCATTTAAGCTTATTATTTTTATTCAATAAATAGTTGAACACTTGAAATATGTATTTATTTAATTATAACCTTTAACAAGTCAACATGTCATATACGTTTACAATATCGGGGAGGACTTCAACACTTTCAACACGAATTCATCCACCTATAGTTTTACCTAAAAGTGATTATGTTTTGGGTCTTATCGATTTTGTTAGTTACAATTCAATTCCGAATGTAGATAATTCTAATAATATATTCCATTATGATGAAAATAGTGAAGTGGTTATACCTGAAGGGTCCTATGAAATAGAGGATATTGAAAAATATATAATGAATCATATAACAGATAAAGAAGAGGCGGAACCTACAGTTTTAACCTTGAAGGCCAACAATAATACATTAAAGTGTGAACTAAAGTGTAATAAAAGTGTTGACTTTACGAAAAATAGCAGCATAGGAACGTTATTAGGGTTTAAACCTCGCATACTTCAGGCTGATATTAAACATACATCAGATTTTCCAATAGACATTTTCAAGGTGAATTCAATTTGTGTGGAGTGTAATTTAGTAACAAATTCCTTCAACAATGAAAACCTCGTACACATCTTACACATGTTTTATCCGAACGTTGCACCAGGTTATAAGCTGATTGAAAATCCTTCAAATTAACACACAATACATTGATGAAATAGTACTTAAAATCTCCGACCAAGATGGTAATCTAATCAATTTTAAACAAGAGTTGATCACGGTAAGATTGCATTTGAAAGAAGTTGTGTAACAAGATGGTGTTTAGATATATGGATAATTCGTTGCCAACCGTTTTCATGGCTCCTCCTCAGAATACAATAATAACTGATGCACGAAGAAGACAGTTTAGTATGAGACGACAAGTGAAACGATTAATACCGCGCAACAAAAAATTTTTACGACTATTGGGATTTAGCTTAAAAAAACATTAGTAAATTATTTAGAAATTTTTGGTACAGTTTCAAGTTGAGGCTTTGTTAGGTATAGTTTGGACAGCCCTGTCCGCGCGAAGCCAGTGCATGCTTGGGCAACGGTCGAGACAGAGGCAGTTGAGTATAAGACATTGTAGAGAGTAGTGCTGCTTTGCTCACATGTATTTACTTACTATAAAACAACTCATACAGTCCATTAAAAACAAAAACAATTACATTACGTGTATTAATTAACCACTTACAACAGAGTTCTAAACCAAAATAAAGTAAGGTAGAATTCAAAAAGGGGAAACCCGAACATTGGCCCTAACGAACCGGACGAAATTGAACTTTAACGACCTAACGATAGGACTACACAAAGACTACAAAACTACAGAACAACAAAAAAAACTGGCGAACCAGGCGGATAAGGACATATAACATAAACTACCAGCACAACAAGTAAGTCACAATCCTTCAATAAATTACTATCCCATTTTCTTCTTCTCCTTGTTTGACGCAACAAGTGTTGATTAAAATGGCGCACAACGACAATCTAGAACAAGCTATGAACCTAACCAATTTGATATCAAAACGAGGTAAAATTAAAGCACGCATTACAAGATTCAGAAATTTTTTATCGAATTTTGATCAGACAGATTACGTCGAATTAGAATCGCGACTAGAGGCATTTGAAAGCACAATTTTAATTAGTTTTGAGGAAGTTCAAGAGGCTATTGAACAAATCAATGACGATACCATCCAAGAAACAGAACGCGAAACCTTTGAAAATTCATATTATAAAGCGGTTGCTGACGCGAAAAAATTATTGAATAGAGTTAAAAACACAAGTGTAAATATTGCGAATGATACTGTAGGAATACAACACGGCGGGCGCGAGTCGCTGCAAATTCAGGAACGAGTAAAGTTGCCGCAAATAAATTTACCTGATTTTTACGGTAGATATGAGGATTGGATTACGTTTAGGGATACATTTACCTCTCTAATTCACGATAGCGCGCAAATATCCAAAATAGAAAAATTTCATTATTTAAGGGCGTGTGTAAAAGGAGAAGCATATCAATTGTTAAAATCGATTCAAATTTGTGAAGCAAATTACGACGACGCATGGAAAACTTTAAAGGACCGTTATGAAAATAAAAAGTTAATATTGAACAGACATGTCAAAACCCTTTTCGATTTACCAGCTGTTAAAACTGAATCACATATATACTTAAGAAAACTACTAGATAATTTTAATAAAAATTTAAGAGCTTTAACATCATTAGGACAACCGACGCAAACATGGGATACCCTTTTAATATATATTTTGTCTACAAAATTAGACCCAAATACAAAACGTAAGTTTGAACAAATTATTAGCAAAAAAGATGAACCGAAAATATCAGACTTAACAGAATTTTTAGCAGAACAGTGTAATATATTAGAATCAGTAGACAATAAGTCAAGTAATATTTCGCGAGACAAAAAATACGTAGAAACAAATGAAAAGTCATTTTCACTGCATGCAGCTGAGCAAAAAGTAAAATGTTCATTTTGTAGTAAATCTCATTTAAACTATAAATGTGACCAATTTGAGAAAATGTCTGTAGCCGAGCGTTATACAGAAATTAATAAAAAGGGCTTGTGCAGTAATTGTTTAAGACCGGGTCATTATCAAAGAGATTGCCGAACGGAAGGCTGTAGAATATGTAAAGGCAAGCATCATTATTTATTACATAGAAAACAAGGCGCAAAAAATGAGTCAGGTGTCGCGCACGGCGAAACGGCCACAAAAAACGTAGCGGCTGACCAGGAAGAAACGAGTTCGAAATCGGAGACGTTAAAAACACAAACTGAAATGAGTAACAATTATTCGGCCAGAATTTCGACTCCAGTAACACACAGGGTGTTATTAGCTACGGCAAACATTTACGTGCGGGCCGCGGACGATTCACTAATACGAGGTAGAGCATTGCTTGATAATGGATCAATGTCAAATTTTATTACAAATGAATTCGCGGAAAAATTACAATTAGGTACGAAGCCAATAAACCTTGCGATAGGAGGGTTAAACAATATGTTAAATAACATTAACTTAAAATTAGACACAACAATATTTTCAAACGATCTCAAATATCAAACGCAACAATCGTTTTTACTTATTAAACAAATAACAAATAATTTACCACAATTTTCCTTTGACATATCAGAGTGGAACTTATCAAAAAATTTACAATTAGCAGATGATAAGTTTAATGAAGCGGGAGACATAAATATATTATTAGGAGCGGGCGTCTTTTTCGATATTCTTTGTAACGAGCAAATTAAATTGGGAAAAGGTAAGCCTTTGCTGCAAAAAACTAAGTTGGGTTATGTAGTATCTGGGCACATGGATAATATTTTAACTTCCGAACAAACGGTATGCAACTTAAATATATCAAATGAAGACTTACATAAAGACTTAGAATTATTTTGGAAAATTGAAAATTGCGAGGATAAACAAGTTAAATTTACAAACGAGGAGCTATACTGCGAAAATTACTTTATAAAAACCGTTACAAAAAATACTATCGGCCGATTTGAAGTAAGTCTGCCATTTAAGGAAAACAAAGGCGATTTGGGTGATTCACAAGAAACGGCGGTTAAACGATTTTTAAATTTGGAGCGAAAATTACAAAAAAATAATGAATTTGGTAGAATGTACAGAGACTTTATGAAGGAATATATAATATTAGGACACATAAGTGAAATCAATATAGAAAATGATAACGGAGTACAAAAATGTTATTTACCACACCACGGGGTGTTACGGGAAAGTAGTACTACTACGAAATTACGCGTAGTATTCGACGCGTCTGCTGAAACTACTACAGGATTATCCTTGAATCAAACGTTAATGGTGGGACCTACGTTACAACGAGATTTATTCTCGATTCTGTTGACTTTTAGAAAATACAATGTAGTTATTACAGCCGACGTGGAAAAAATGTATCGTCAGGTATTAGTAAAACGTGAAGATCGTGATTATCAACGAATTGTTTGGCGCGAAAATCCGAACTTGGAACTTAAACATTATCGTTTAAATACTATTACCTACGGAACGGCTCCAGCGGCGTTTCTAGCAGTTAGGTGTTTGTTTCAAGCGGCGATAGAATACCAAAAAATTTATCCGAAAGCCGCAGAAACTATCAAAAATTCCTTTTACATGGACGATTTGATTGCGGGAGCGGATACTGTAGAAAGGGCAATACAGCTAAAACATGAAATTACCGAAATACTGAATGCGGCCTGTTTTCCTTTAAGAAAATGGTGTTCAAATTCAAAACAAATTAAAGAAAATTTGGAAAAGACTAACGATATATATGCGATATCGGCGGATGAGAACCACAAGACTTTAGGATTAATTTGGGACTCGACAAACGATATTTTACGTTACGCTATAAATTTCGAAATACCAGATGTGACTACGAAACGTTCTATTCTCGCTACGACTGCAAAATTATTTGACCCGTGTGGACTGATATCTCCAGTAATAGTACGCGCAAAAATCATTCTGCAAAAATTATGGCAAGGTGGTTTTGATTGGGATCAACCTGTAGACGAGGATTTACAATATTCCTGGATAACTTTTATAAAACAATTACCAGATTTAGCGAAACTCGAAATTCCGCGACAAGTAACCGCGACTAGAATAACAAATTGTCAAGTACACGCCTTTTGCGATGCGTCTGAGAAGGCCTATGGGGCATGTATTTACTTAAGAACTTCAGATAACGCGGGAAAACATTATTCTAAGTTACTATGTTCAAAGACACGAGTCGCACCACTAAAAACTATTTCATTACCAAGACTCGAATTATGCGCCGCTGTGCTATTGAGCAAACTAGTAAAGACAGTCGAGACAGCACTGGAAATGCAAGTAAATCGCAGATATTTTTGGTGTGACAGTACGGTTGTATTAAATTGGCTTTCAGCAGAACCTGTTACTTGGAAAACGTTCATTTCGAATCGCGTGGCGGAAATACAAGGAAAAACGCGTATAGAGGAATGGAATCATATACGATCTGAATTAAATCCAGCAGATATTTTATCTCGTGGCGCAAGCGTACAACAAACGATTAATTCGAAACTTTGGTGGCACGGTCCAAAGTTTTTGAGTCAACCGGAGAGTGAGTGGCCGGTGAATCAGAATATACAATGTGACAATGACATTTTAAACACAGAAAGACGAAAATTAATAAAGTTAAATTTTGTAACATCTCTTGACATTTCAATATTTGAAAGATATTCGAACCTAACAAAACTGCAGCGTGTGGTAGCGTTTATGTATAGATTTATAAATAATGCTAAAGCGCCGATTGGTAAAAGAACAACGGGGGATTTAGCATGCGAAGAATTAGAATTTTCTTTAAATTCATTAGTAAAACTTCTACAGGCTTCTACATTTGAACGAGAAATATTATGTCTAAATAAAGGAGATCCATTACCTACTTCATCTAAGTTATTGTCTTTAAATGTTTTTATAGATTCAAAGGGTATAATACGAGTAGGGGGTCGCATTAGACATTCAAAAGTAGCATACGATACAAAACATCCAATTCTATTACCGAGTAAACACCCATTTACGATTTTAATCATTCGTCATGAGCATTACCGTCTCTTCCATGCTGGACCACAAGCTGTTTTGTCGTCAGTACGGTCCAGATTTTGGCCAATACATGGAAAAAATACAGTAAAAGGAGTAATTAGGAAATGCATTGTGTGTTTAAAGGCGCAACCTAAGACGCTTACCCCGCTAATGGGCGATTTACCTGAAGCGCGTTTAACACAAACTAGACCTTTTTTGACTACGGGTTTAGACATGGCTGGTCCAATGTTAGTAAAGGACGGAACTTTAAGAGCAAGGAAACTTGTAAAATGCTATGCATGTATATTTGTTTGTTTTGCAACAAAGGCGGTGCACATAGAATTAGTGGGTGATTTGACAACAGTTTCGTTTCTGAATTGTTTAAAGCGATTCGTGTCACGACGTGGGCTATGCAAAACTATATATAGCGACAATGGTACGAATTTTATAGGTGCTAAGGGCGAACTGAAAAAAAATATGATTTGGATAAAAAATAATATTCATTGTAACGAAATTCGAAATTTTTTACTTGAAAACGATATTACTTGGAAATTAATACCTCCGCGTTCTCCTCATTTTGGGGGATTGTGGGAAGCCGCCGTAAAATCGGCTAAAAGGCTATTGACAAAGGTTATTGGTGAGGCTCATCTGACTTATGAACAATTGTACACGGTGTTGTGTCAAATTGAAGGAGTACTAAATTCCCGCCCTATAACTCCTTTATCCGTTGACCCAAGTGATCTTACCGCTCTAACCCCTGAACACTTCCTGATTGGTGACGCTTTAATGGCTATTCCTGAACGTTGCTCTGATGATGTACCTGTAAATCGATTAAAGTTGTACGAGCGTTTGCAAGTTATAGTACGTCACTTCTGGAAGCGCTGGTCTTCAGAGTACCTGACGTCACTCCAAGAGAGAAATAAATGGAAACGTAAAAATAGCAGCCCAATCCAGTTAGGGGATTTAGTGATCATCAAGGAGGACAACTTACCGGCTATGATGTGGCGTTTAGGGAGAGTAACTCAAATCCACCCTGGACCTGATAAAGTGATTCGTGTAGTGAGTGTCAAAATGGCCTCTGGTGTAGTGAAAAGAAGTGCAACGAAGGTGTGTGTTCTACCATTAGACTAAGAAATATTGTATTATTTGTATGAATTCCCTATTATATTGTTGAAAGTTGACACTTTCAAGGCGGGCGCTATGTTAGGTATAGTTTGGACAGCCCTGTCCGCGCGAAGCCAGTGCATGCTTGGGCAACGGTCGAGACAGAGGCAGTTGAGTATAAGACATTGTAGAGAGTAGTGCTGCTTTGCTCACATGTATTTACTTACTATAAAACAACTCATACAGTCCATTAAAAACAAAAACAATTACATTACGTGTATTAATTAACCACTTACAACAGAGTTCTAAACCAAAATAAAGTAAGGTAGAATTCAAAAAGGGGAAACCCGAACAGGCTTAGTGTAAATATAAGAAAGCTTCTCATATTTGTAAGGTGCAACTGTCGCTATAGAAACGAAGAACAATATGAGTTTTGATATGTTAAATATTCAAGAGCAGGTGAAAGTAGATACTTCCATTACCAAATTGGAATATCATACCCATCAACCTTATGCATCAACAAGTTATAATAACAACGATGAAATACGAATACCCATCCAAACTCAGGATGTTTACACTTTACCGTCACAAAGTTTTCTGTACATTGAGGGAAAACTATTGGATCAAACCGGAAAAGCCAGTACAACTTTAAGTTTTATTAACTGTGGCATTCTCTTTCTATTTGATGAAATTCGGTACGAATTAGGTGGAACTGTTGTGGATCGTGTTCGAAATCCAGGTGTAACTGCTCTAATGAAGGGCTACGTTTCCTACACCGAAAATGAATCTTTGAAACTTAATAATTCTGGATGGTCCCACTTGGCGAATCCAAAACTAGTAGACCAGAATGGAAATTTTTGTGTATGTGTACCTTTAAAAATGTTTCTTGGATTTGCTGAGGATTTCAATAAAATTATAGTTAATACACGACAAGAATTGATATTAATTAGGAGCACTTTAGATGTGAATGCTATTCACACAAACAAACCCGATGAAACCCCTAAAATAGCATTACAAAAAATATTATGGAAGGTTCCCCATGTATCTGTATCTGATACGGAAAAACTGAAAATATTAAAATGTGTCGACAGCGGCAGAGACCTTGACATACCATTCAGATGTTGGGAATTACAAGAATATCCCCTATTGCAAGAAACAATGAGACATTCATGGGCAGTAAAAACCAGTGCGCAATTGGAAAAACCTCGATATATTATTTTCGGATTTCAAACCAATAGGAAAAATATACCAGCAAGATTTATGAGTCAGTTTGATCATTGTAATTTAACGAACATTAAACTTTATCTCAATTCTGAAACTTATCCTTATGATAACTTAAACCTCAACTTTGACAACAAACAATGGTCCATTTTATATGAAATGTACACACAGTTCCAGCAATCGTATTATTATAAAAATCAAGGTGAACCTTGTTTGTCACCAGAAAATTACCTACAACTAGCTCCTCTAGTTGTTATCGATTGCAGTCGTCAAAATGATGATGTAATAAAAGGAGGGGCAGTGGATATAAGAATTGAATTCGAGACGAATAAGAATATTCCTGTCAACACATCAGCTTACTGCTTACTACTACACGATCGTTTAGTGAAGTATAATCCTCTAACTAGTGTTGTTAGAATCGCTTAAACAAAAAAAAATGTTTGTGATCGACTTTTATGGATTTCAATATAAGAATAGTGATTTTTATATTAGAGAAATAGCTATTTTAAATATGCAAAATGGTTGTATGGCTCATAAATTTGTACGACTACCATGTATCGCCTTCTTTGGTGATGATGGATTTCGAAAATGCGTTGATTGGAAAACTAGACACGTACATGGACTAAGTTGGGATAATGGATTTGGAGTGGATTCCGATCTGCATTTAGAAGATCTAAGTGACTTTATAAAAAACATTGTCGGTGAAGCAGATATAATCGTTAAAGGACTGAGTAAAAAAAGTGTTTTAAGTAAATTCATTTCCAACAACCACATAATTAATGTGGAGGAACTCAATTGTCCAAGTTTTAAAAACTTAAGGAAACAAATTTATGGATGGTTGTCTAGTGATTGGAGAGATATTAGAACCTACCATTACCATTGTAAAAATCATCTTTTTAACGATCTAGCTTGTGCTTATGAAAATGCTATTATATTAAGTATATGGTATGACAGAAATAATATTATGAATAAAAAGTAGTTAAAAAATGTGTTGTTTTATTTTTTAGTTTTAAGAGGGGGGGAGATTTAAAAATGTATAAAAGTGATATGTTTCTTTGTTTCTGCTCATATATATGTTGACAACCTTAGTTTGGCAAACAACATCAACAACTCTAAAGTTAAAGAAAAAAGAATGTTTTTACTACTCATTTTAG
Organism: Monochamus alternatus; assembly: GCA_037114965.1. NCBI lineage: Eukaryota > Metazoa > Arthropoda > Insecta > Coleoptera > Cerambycidae > Monochamus > Monochamus alternatus. The sequence goes on from CM073430.1 coordinate 44,520,483, forward strand.
TTTTGTATGCAATAAATTGCAGTGTTTGTAGAATGCTGTACATACAAGAGGATATGAATATTGGGAATTATAATTTTCCAATTAAATTAAATGTGACTATCGATAATCCAATTTATTTACGAGATGCTGTAAAAGTTGAAAATTATTCTATTTCAATAGAAGATGGAACCTTTTATTTGTTTGAGAAATCTGAAAACAATCTGGTTTTGATGGAGTATCCTGCATTCTATTTCCCCGCTATTCAAGAAAACGGATGGAAGGAATTTACCGTTAATACAGCAATAAGAAATTTAAACAATCAAACCATTGGATTTGTAGTTGGTCATGATATGTATTATTATCCTATTGCACCGAGAAAAAATTCTGTAATGTATTGTGGTAGATATAGTTTAGAAACATTACTTGGAAATAGCACATACATTACTTTTCATAATTTAGAATTTACTTCTTATGATTTCACACAAAACTTTATAGAACTTTCCAATAGAGAAAAGACTTGTTTTATATATGTTTAGAGTATTGTGAATGTTAAATAAAAATAAACCAGGTTTTACAATTAAATTGTTTTTTAATATACCTACATTGTTACAATGGTGATTTAGAAGGGTATTAATAATGATAATAAATGTGAGAAAAAGATTTAAAAAGTAAAAAAACAAATTGTGTAAAAAAAAAGTTTTATTTATTCAAGTGCCTGTGACAATAAATCAGATATTTCATTATCGTTTATGCTTGCTGGAGGCGGAGGCGGAGGAAGAGAAGTAGTAGTAGTAGTAGCAGCAGCAGCAGCAGCAGCAGCAGATACACCTTCATAATAATAATCATCATCCCTGGTAGAATTTTGAATTGTCGGTGCTTCTAAATACAGTTTCCGTTTTTTACCACTATAACCTGGTGCTTCTATTGGAACTCTATCCACATCCTCCAACTGGTCATCGAGGAGATTAAATTTATATTTTCTAACGACGCTTTCCAAAATCTTGAAATCCCCTTCCTTTTCCAGTTTCGTCCTCATATATTTGACTGGTAAATTACCAAACTTTTTCTTCAAAGTAATCGATCGAGGAGAATAAGTTAATGATATAAATATTTTTTCTCCCCGTATAAACATTTCCTTTACACCATATCTGAAAATGAAAACATTTTTGTAAATCAAACTTGTTAAAGTTGTAGACAGAGAGAGAGAGAAATTATTGGAAATAACGAGAAGCGAGAAATTAAAAAAAAAAGCAACACTGAAATTAATTCAAATAAAAAACCAGTCACAAAAATAAAATTATAAGAAATGTAAAGAATACTTACTGAAATAATTGCTTCATCACCACTAAAGCAACCTTTGCTGGAAAGTGTATTGGGTCCTGGGTAAAGACCACAATCGTGCTGGGTGTTGTTGCCATCTTGATGATAATAACGAGTAGTAGTAATCGAAAAAAAAGCACAGTTTCAACTGATGCGGATTCAATTCAAATTTGTAAATTTATACAGCATAAAATAAAAATTATACGAGTCATATGACATGAAAATAGCTACTTTGTTAAATATTTCCATTTAATATTGCACATGCAAAGTAATTTTTTTGCTGGATACTTGAAACGTCAATAACAATTTTATGTTTACTCAATTAATTGGATTGCATGACTTGGGGGGTCAAGAGGTTATATCAGAACATTTTTATTTTTATCAATGAATTAGATTACGTGACTTGGAGGTCAAGACGTTACACCAGAACATTTTTATTTTATTTTTTCTCAATTAATTGGATTACTCGCTAATTCTGTTGTGTACCAGTTGAATAAAACGTGACTTATGACGTTAATATATTTTTTATTTGACCATATTTCAACAGTTGCTATGATCGTTGGAAATGTGAAATCGTCTTTTTTTTTAATTAGCACCACCGATATATATAAGTAAGCACCAGTGAAACTTTACTGCAGTACTTTCAAAACATTCGAAAATGTCTATCAACAACAACAACGGTCAAGTAAAAGTGTCAACAAATAGTGCTGTGTCGAAAAAAAAACCTTCCTGGGACACTGATTGGGATACAGACTACCAGAAAGAAGAAAAAATTCGTTGTGCCCAACTAGCCGAAAAACAGGCATTTCTTTATAGGAAATGGGTTTTAGGAGAAAGAAGTAACTGTGTTGCCACAAATTCTTTGCTTACTGAGGAATCGTGGGACAACGATTGGTCTGAGACCTACGATCCCTCTTCGACGATTGCTAATAAACCGGTGATTCGTACACCTCCAATTGGCAAATCGAAATCAGAAAAGAGAAAGTTTCGGGATGAGGAAAGAAGGCGATTGAGGGCGCTGTCAGATTTTAACTGGTAATTAACTTTATCGATTTTTTTTTGCACAATTAATTGGATTGCATGACTGGGGGGGTCAAGAGGTTATAGAACATTTTTATTTTATTTTTTCTCAATTAATTAGATTGCTTGCTAATTCTGTTGTGCTCGTGACTTATGACGTTAATATATTTTTATATTGGACTATATTTAAGGAGTTGCTGTGATCGCTATGTGTTCAGTTCCAGTGTACGAAAAAACTGAAATGAATTCCCAGAAAGTTGTTGATACAGTCTCCGACGAATTTGTTAGAAAAATAGAAGTGGTGAATAGATTAGTTAGAACAAAAAATGATTTAAAACTTTTTACCAGAGAAATCAAAAAAGCTATTCGATTGTTGGATAAATGTGTTAAATATAAGTATAATTGTGTTAAAAATTTTTCAAAAATTGAGTCCAATTTGGCACTTCTTAAAGCATATCTACAAAATTTTAAAGTTAAACTAAATAATACAAAGAAATCAAAGGAACTTGTTTGGGAAAATTTGGAATCGTGTTTCAATGGGAGAATAAAGACAGGCATTATAGTTAATTTGAAAATTAAAGATCCAAAATTATTTTTGAAAAAGGCATTTAGAAGTTTTTCCATTCAAATTAAAAAACAGCTAAAGACTTGTCTGCTTAAATCAAATGTTATTTTCTTTGGATTGTTCATCAAGCCTCAGAATGGTGAAAGATCTATAAAACATTTTTCTACTAAAAGTAATATTATTGATAAAAATACTAATTTAAAGGAATGGTATCAGACTCACGTAATTGATGAAATTTTGGTAAAATTGGAAGAGTACCAAGAGCGGGACTCGGGATGGGCCTTATTGGAAATTTTATACTTAAAAGTCAATATAAATAGCTATTGCCCTTTAACCGTTGGTAGCTCAACTTACGTCGATTTACCGCAATTTATAAAAAATACAAAAAGTGTCATTAACATTCAAAATAGTGATCACCATTGCTTTCTGTGGTCAATTGTCTGTGCCTTATATCCAACTAACACTCATGTGACACGATCATCATCATATCCACACTTTAGTACAGTATTAAAATATGACAACATTAGTTTTCCTATTAAATTGAAAGATATACCCAAATTTGAAGCCTTGAATAAATTAGCAATAAATGTGTTTACTGTTATGGTTGAAAGAAAAAGGAATGAGGTTGCACCATTATTACTTAGTAAAACTGATTATTCACCTAAAATAAATTTACTCATGATTTCAACTAATAATAATTGGGATGATGAGAGTGATGATAATAGTAATACTATTTACCATTTTGCATATATAAAAAATTTGTCACGCTTAGTTAGCAAACAAATTGGCATGAAAAAAAATAAAAACTGGATTTGTGAAAGATGTCTAAATTATTTTTCCACCGAAATGCATTTAAATAAACATTTAGAAAATTGTAAAAATTTAAATATCACTCAAATTATTATGCCGAATGAAACTAATAATATAATGAAGTTTAAAAATTTTAAACATACATTATGTGTCCCCTTTGTCATCTATGCAGACATTGAGAGTTTACTAAAGGATTATGATGATGATAATGCCACACAAACGTCACAATTATGTCAGCAACACGAGGCTTTCAGTATAGCTTATTATTTAAAATCAAATTATGAAAATAAAATGTTGTCCAAATTTAGAATCCATACGGGTCCTCATTGCCAAGATTGGTTCGTAAATGAATTATTCGAAATTGCGAAAGAAATTCATGAAATTTATCAACACAAACAGGAACCCTTACAATTAACCACTGACGAACAAACGCAGTTTCGTTTGTCTTCTACTTGCTGTATTTGTCAAAAACCGTTTATTGACAATGAGTTGAAGGCCAGAGAACATTGTCATCTTTTGGGCAAATACAGGGGTGCATCTCATATGTCTTGTAACCTTTTATATCAAAAAAATTCGTACACCGTACCCGTCGTATTTCACAATTTATCGGGCTACGATGCTCACTTTATAATAAAAGCCCTTAGCAGAAACATAGAGGGAAACATCAGCTTGTTGCCATTAAATAAGGAACGTTATATTTCTTTTACAAAACACATATCGGGCACTAAGATCAGTTTTCGATTTTTAGATTCGTTTAGATTTATGCCAAGCAGTTTAGATAAATTGTCATCTTATTTGGACGATAATCAAAAACTGATAACCAAAAAATATTTTAACGATGATGATGATGATGAACATTTTAAATTAGTGACAAGGAAGGGAATATTTCCCTATGAATATCTAAATTCATGGGACAAATTAAAAGATAAATGCTTACCGTCAAAAGACAAATTTTTTAGCTCTCTGAAAAATGAGGACATTTCAGATGGTGATTATCAACATGCATTAAATGTTTGGCATTCATTTAATATACAGAGTCTTCAAGATTACGCTGAACTGTACTTAAAAACTGACGTACTGTTACTAGCTGATGTGTTTGAAAATTTTCGCAAAATGTGCATGAAGACATATGATTTAGATGCACTCCACTATTATACAACGCCCGGATTAGCTTTTGATGCCATGTTAAAAGTTACCGGCGTTGAATTGGAGTTATTAACTGACTGTGATATGGCTTTATTTATCGAAAAAGGCATCAGGGGCGGTATTTCACAATGTTCCAATAGATACGGGGAAGCTAACAATAAATATATGAGAAGTAACTATAATCCAGAACTTCCTATTTCATATCTAATGTATTACGATGTTAACAATTTGTATGGTGCTGCAATGATGTTTCCTCTACCATATGGGGACTTTCAGTGGGTGCCTATTGAAAACATTTATCATGAAAATATTTTTGATAGTAATCACGACTCTAGTGAGTATGGGTACATATTAGAAATTGATTTATATTATCCTCGGCATCTATATGAATTACATAAAGATTTACCATTATGTCCTGAACATTTAGTACCGCCTTCTTCTGATTCTGACAAACCAAAATTGTTGACAACATTGTATGATAAACAAAAGTATGTCATACATTATACGTTACTAAGACAAGCTTTGCAATTAGGAATTGTTATTCGAAAAATTCATCGCTGTTTAAAATTCAAACAATCACCGTGGTTAAAAAAGTATATTGAACTCAATACGGAATTACGAAAAACGAGTAAAAATGAATTTGAAAAAATTTTTTTTAAATTAATGAATAATTCTCCTTACGGAAAAACCATTGAAAATGTTAGAAAATATAAAGATATAAAATTAGTTACTAAATGGACAGGACGATATGGTGCCAAATATTATATTGCGCAACCCAACTTTCATAGCTGCACCATTTTCAATAAAGACATGGTAATCATTGAGATGAATAAACTGAAGGTGACTTTAAATAAACCTATTTTTATCGGCATGTGTATACTAGATATTTCGAAAACATTCCTTTACGATTTTCACTATAATTATATCAAGAAAAGGTTTAATGACGATGCTAAATTATTATACACCGACACAGACAGTTAAATTTATCAATTTTGCAACATTGATGACATTTACAAATACATTAAAGAAGATATTGAGAGATTTGATACTTCTGATTATCCAGAAAATAATGTTTTTGGGATTCCTTTAAAAAATAAAAAAAAATAGGCTTGATGAAAGACGAGAATCAAGGCAATATTATGACACATTTTATTGGCTTAAGATCTAAAATGTATGCCCTAAAAGTTATGTCTAAAAATCAAGACGAAAACATAATTAAAAAGGCTAAAGGTATCGAAAGGTCCGCCTTGAAGGAAATAACATTTGATGACTACTATAAGTGCCTATTTCAAAACACCAAAGTGTCAATCAATCAAAAATCTATAATTTCAAGGCATCATGATGTTTATACAATTTCCCAACAAAAAATTGCTTTGAGTCCTTTCGACGACAAACGAATTGTAAATTATATTTATACAGACACAAAACCATGGGGATTTAACGATTTCTTATAAAGTCAGAGTTTTTTGTTCTAAATAATCTAGTTCATTCACTAAATGACGACATAGGAAGTATTCCGATCCAAAACAAGATTCGTAAACAAATTGAGGAGGAGACAACAACCGACCAGAAGAATACAACCACGAAGTATTCCGAAACCCCAATATAACAAGACATACGGAACGAATTGGTGCAGCAGTTGTCAACAGTTTTTCTGTTTTTGCAGAAATTCAATTGAACTACATTCTACCGCCACACAACAAATAGATTTATATTGCTACGAAACGATTCAAAAGTCTTAAGATGCCAAACAAAAGTCTTAAGATGCCAAATTTTAAGTTTAAATCATACACTGCCAACGTGATGGAGACGACGATTTGTTGTGTATGCGGAAAAACTATTAGGAAGCGACCTGCAACAAATAACGATTGGACTCCGAAAGTAGTCATCGCCACGTGTCCCGTATGTTTACAACCAAGACCCTGCAACAAGACGATCCAAGTTTCTTGGATTTAAACTATGATGTACGTTCTAGACTTTGAATAATTTCGTAGTACTATCTCTCTCTCTCTAAGTTCAAACAGTTGTTTAATAAATATATTTTTTACAGCCTCGTTTTGAACGTCCCATTCCAAGTAGTGGATCAGGGTTGCTGAAGACCAAACATGACATCATTACCAATAAAATGGACACGTGTAACAGGCTATATCAAAGCCAACCATGCAGCGAGTTCGAGTGGTCGGCGATGATCATACATTTTGATCCCGCTGCAATGGAAGACTCCGTGACCAGGGACCACTGGAATTGGATCAAGCAAGACATATGGCACGACATCCAAAAATATAAATATTACAACAATGTAAACAATGCAAATTTAAAAAGGAAATTGTAATTCTTGATCTACACTCATCTAAAATAAAATTTATTACTACAATCTGTTGTCTTTTTTTTTGTTACTCTAAGAAAATTTCTAAATAAAATAAATATTTAAATGATCTACACTCATCTAAAATAAAATTTATTACTACAATCTGTTGTCTTTTTTTGTTCCTCTAAGAAAATTTCTAAATAAAATAAATATTTAAAATCTAATAATTCCATAATGAATGTGATAAAGACGTAACGTGACCTCAAGGCCAACTAATCTCTCCTATTTTTATTCTCGCAAATATCCAAGTTAAAATATACATGGCTTGAGGCGAGGCCGGCTCGGCTCGCTCTCACTCTAACACATTCTTTTACCCTCCGCACCCTCTGGTCATTGACGACCACTTCTTCTACTACCACCCTACGCTCTTCTACACTTCTTCGACCACTACCCTCTGGTCATTGACCTACTTTCTGCAAGAACTCCACCCTTCTACGCTGCCGTCCAGACTCGGATGGACAGGTTACCAAAGTGGTCCAGAACCCCAGTAGCTATACTACTTACTCAGATTTTTTTTAGACTGTCCCAACAAACAGCTATGCAATTCGTTGGAAATTAGCGTATAAAAACGGCCCCCTTAAATAAAAAAATTGCTAAACGTTTTTATTGAATTTCGGGGTATAAAAAAATCATAGCAGGTCTTGGATGGCCATCTTAAATGCCGTGGTAGAGTCAGAGGAAGCGGTTTTCCATGTCATTTAAAATAAAAATAATGTTTTGATTATCTTGAAGAATAAAGTTTTTACGGATTTGTACATAAATAAAAGTAAACACCCTGTATATCCTAAAGTTTGGTTTGGATCCCATGTCTGATTATTGGCATATGACGTACCTAAAATCCCACCGGCCGCTCACCTGATATGCAGAGACGTGCCTGTGCGTACGTGTTTCCATGAAACTAAAAACAATATTTTATTTACAATCATTAATTGAATCAGTTTCTTGATTGACAGTGACGACGAAAAGCGGAAGTTTATTGAGGAGGTCACATGAGTGTCACTTTATTGCTTACTGAGTGATATCAAACGCTCGTTGTCAATAGCAACAAAGTATTTGTTGTAATTAATGTTCTCGCAAATAAAGTTAATAATTGAACAGTTTTATTTTATTGAGTGATTGTAGATAAAACATTGTATACATTACGAGCAAAAACTAACTTTACTGCTCTCGCGTGATTACTGTCACTCTTGAGCAATAATGTATCACTTTTTGCTCTTAATACATAAATAACTATTTATTGTAAAATATGTATTATTGTTAACATAAAAACCTGTAAAGTTTCATTTTGTACGGTTTCCAGAATATCAATAAATTGATTTTTTTTTAATAAAATTTTAACACCCTGTATATAGGAAATTGTCTACATATTACTCATTACTTGTGTTAGAAACTTCTGCAACGAATGCATCGGCTCACTAAACACTCTGTATATTGTAAATAAATGTTAGTAAAAAGTAAGAGAAAAAATATATATTAGTCATTTTATTTTACCTTACCTTTTATCCATAATTCAATCACCTTCATCGATCGTATCATTTCCCTGTGACTTTGATTAAATAAATCTAATAAACTTAATGCATAAGAAGATAAATATCTTGATCTTTTATAAAACATCTTTGACGAAGCCAATAGTAGTATATTCTTCAAAGTAAGGAATATTTTTATGGATGTCATAAAAACATTTGAGTATAAACTATATATTCAATATACTCTGGAGTTCACAAAGATAGGATTTTTTAATTTATTATTTCGTGTATTGTTAATATTTTTTTATAGAAGGAGCATCTGTTTTTCAATTTTAATAATGCATATTTTTAATTTCCTTATATACACAGTAATTAATAGGGATGGCACATAAACGAAATTTTTGCTGGATGTCACAAGATACGTTAGTCGACTATATATATATATATATATATATATATATATATATATATATATATATATATATATATATATATATATATATATATATATATATATATATATATATATATATATAATATATATAGAGTTATTACGCCACTAATACAGACCACTTTTGATATATGCCGCATACGTTATCAGACTAAAATTGACGTTACCAGACCAGGCAAGTGGTCTGGTAACGTTAAACCATACATTAATGTTCACAGTGGTTGTGGGACACCACACAGAAAATTTGGGGGTGGCGTGAAAAGTCGGTGGAATTGGTATTTTTATATAGATTTAGTTCAGACGTTCAATGGCTACGTAGCGCTCATGCGGCATCACTGTCAGACCAGAGATATTGAATTGTAAATAAATATTTGATACTTGCTTCATGAGCGGCTTTTAAATGTTACTTGAAAGGTGGCAAGTCGTCTATCGCCGACTTGACTTTTCTTCGGGCTAAAGTCCTCTGGCCGCGCTGTGCGCGACATAACCACCGCTGTGTAGTTTAATTGCCATTACTGCGCGCGGCTCTACGCTTGTGAATAATAAAATGTAAACGTGACTGGCTGAACTCTCTATGGTGGGGAAGGTCCGCCGTTCTATAATTTAGAAAAGTGGTTGGCATATTTTGGTAATTTTTAGTGTTTTCACGAGTTTAATTAATTTGCAGTGATAATATAAAAAAGCCCCTAACTTAATTTGAAGAGTATTCTACAAGCAAAAAATTTTCAAAATGTTATACAAAACTAAATGAGTAATGTTTATTTTATTATAGTTATTATTCAGTTGTAATCAGAATAATTTCAATTAAAAAGTACTACATAGTGCTTTATTTTTTTATTAGTGACTAAATTAATTAACTTGACTCTTCATTTATAATTATTCATTATTTCTTAAACATTTCTGTTTAATAATTTGGGTAGAATAAAAAACGACAAATACAAATTTTAATTTATTAATAAAATAAAATTACAATAAATTAAAAGTATCTATGTACTTACATACAGTTAATTGATTTTATGTTAAACAGTTGATCTGTATTCTAATTTCTTTTACACAGCACTGTTCAATCTGAGGGATGGTCATGCATGTGCAGTGGCATATGCACAGAATAATCAGAACAAAAAAATACACCCATTATACTTTGTGCACTAAAATATACTTATTTTAAATGTTAAGGACCAATTTAAAAGTTGTTAATCATCAGTCAAATTTTCAAGTTAAAATATCAATTAATTTATTTCAAAATATACTAACGAAAGTAATAAAAAAAAGAATTTAATGACCCCTGTCTTCGTGAGTTAAGTTCAAATCATTTTATATTAGAGACACCTACACATGAAATAAATACATTCAGTCTTTAAGGTAAGTGTACTCTTCACCTTCACCTGTACGTAATAACTACCGCTACATATTTTGTCCCTTAAGGCTTACGGTGAGCGCTCTATAAGACGATATAAAGTTTTCGCTCAATAGCTCCTCAAGTGATAAAGATAAAAATATGCGGTTTTTTTTAATAGACTACAAATATTATTTTACATCGACGCTGTGTTTTGAAATTTTGAAAAACTGTAAAATTATTTTTTTTAAATGAATTTTGCTCTTTTCCGAAATTTCAAAACACAGCGTCGATGTAAATTAATATTTGTAGTCTATTAAAAAAAACCGCATATTTTTATCTTTATCCCTTGAGGAGCTACTGAGCGAAAACTAAAAATATATTTCTTAGCAATAAAATGCTGCCCCCTTGCGGTGGCATTGATAAAAGAGACGATCACATTAGATTCTAAATGTCCAACACTGAGAGAAGTGATTCAGGCTAACGGTAAATGCTCTATCATACGGAATATAGTTTTCGCCACGTTTTCGCTCAATAACTGCTCAACGGAAAATGATAAAAATAGGCGGTTTTTTTAATAGACTACAAATATTATTTTACATCAATGCTGTTTTTTAAAATGTTGAGTAATGTAAATTTTTTTTTTATTTGAAATTTTTCACTCGATGTAAAATAATATTTGTAGTATATAAAAAATAGAATAACATATTTTACTATATATATATATATATATATATATATATATAGTTACCGGACGAAAACCGAAAAATTAAAATAAAAGGACTGACGCGACGGATTTTATAAAAGACTTAAGAGAAATGATTACGTATTGTAGTTTAATAGCTTTATTATAATTACGAATTTGTTAAATCTTGAAACTAAAAATATAATGTTTTTCAAATACAGAAATATAGATTATTTTTAATATAATATTCTGTGTCTGCCTACTGAATAATAGACACCAGCTAAGACATTGCTAAATAGACGTATTCATTAAAATATAATTCATATTTTTAATAAATATTAAAAAAATGGGGAATGCAAATGGGTAGTTGAGATTTATGGAATATATAACAATGTTATTGAAATATGGTTTTGTTTATCTAATTTTATTTTTGTCGCATAGTATTTTTTTACATGGCATCGATGGTTTGCTTCTCAGCACTTCAGTAAATAATAATATACTATTTGTTGCAAATCCAAACTTAGTAGAAATACACATAGAAAGAAAAAATGTGTCAAAAGCATTTTATTCTATAAATGAAATTATCTCTTTATTCCATATTTTCCCTATGTCAAGTGAAAGTATTTATATTTTAGTATTAAAGGAACAAACAAAAAATTAAGCACCGCAATTAGTGGAACTATTTTGGATCCTACCGTTAAAAGTGATATTTTGTTGTTAGAAAGTGTCGTTCCAGATGGGGTAAAGCATTCTGGTCAACTATTTTAATGTTGATTATTTAATAAACGATCATTCTTGATTTAAAAAAAATGTTGCTTGTCTTGAGATATTACAAACTGTAGTCCAACTTATGATAAAATATGGTGTTCGAAAGTAAACAATGTTCAAATTTTTCATCTTTATTTTTTTTGTGAAGAATGTCAATCAACATAGTTATCCCAAAACCAAAGAAAAATAAAAACTCACTGTTTACAAGCATATACAAAACATTCTGTTCATTTTTCTATTTTATGAATTTTTATAAATAAAATTAACTATCAGCAATTATGTTTTCCAAAAAAATCAACATTAAAAATATGTGTGAAATTCCTTATGTACCAAAATATCAATACCTACTATTATTTTTCGAAAAGTACAAAAGAGTTTAATAAAATAAATAGCACAAAAAATGTATTTTTTCAGTAAAAACATGCAATGCATTATTTTGAGATTTTATTAATTTCTATAGTATACCTGATAACATTGTAAATATAAATTAACTACTTGAGTATTTATGGGAAAAGTAGCATAACAATTAAAAATGGATTTTGTTTGTTCTTTTGAAACTACATGTTTAAGTAGTAAGTACTTCGATTTTCACACAACTTTATGAAAAAAGTTTTTAACAGAAATAAAAATTAAGAACCGCTTACTTATATCCCCGTATTTCTCGCAGTGAAAATTGTGTTTTTAACTATTGAAATCTCGGAAAAAAATATAACATATACAACAAAGGTAACTTATTGACATTGTGTTTATTCACAGTTACTGTTTAAATTTTACTCAAATAAAATAATAATTTTGAAAAGCGTCTGTAAGACACGCATTTGTAGCTATCCTAACCCCACATTTAACCATTATTTTCATACACTTAATTATAAATATTGAACAATTTTTATTATCAAGTAAATTTTTATTATAAGAATATTTATATCTACAGATATAATTAAAATAAGTAAGTATTTTGGTAGATCTATGCATCTAAAATTTTAGACAGCTTTTTGCAGCTGTTTGTTTGTTTTACTTCGGTGTCTTTGAAAATACCCAGGTGTCATTCCTATTATTTGCTAACACCTACATTATCCAATTATTAAATATTTAAAATTGTATGTCTGTAGAAGACATTGTTTCAAGAATACGTCAATTTTAAGCCAGTGTTATATCTTTATAATTAAGAACATTGCACGCCACATATGTATTTTGGAACGCACAAATGTTAACAAAACAAAGGTGTATGTTTTCAATATTTGATCTAATCTAATTGGCCCGTTTACACTTTAATTTCTCTTCAATTATCCATACATAGTCTTTATATTTTACATTTTGGACATAAATAAATATACATTTATGTTAATATCTCTTTATGTTTTTTCTATGATCTACGATAAGTTTTCTTTATTAAAAAAATACGAGCATAAAAAACTAAAATTTAATTTCATTCGACATAAAAATTATGGAAAATATAGATGTTTCTGACTTTCCGAATGAATACATTGTCCTATTCTGAAAACATATACTGCACCGCAAGTATAAACTTAGCTTACACACGAAACACGAGCATATGTAAAATTCAATTTCTTGAAAACCGTACCACGTAGCGAAGTAAACTTTTTTTAAAAAACTTTTTCATACTATCGACTACATTTGTCTCGATATAACTATAGTTCTATTTTCAATAATTAATGTAGCTCTCCGCATAGTAAAGTTTTTAATGCACAAATTTGCTGGTATTGACTTTGGAACAATTTTTTTCGAAAAAGCTTTAAGTTATTAAAAATTGGTATGTACCATTAGAAGCGCTGTAGTTTTTTATATATGTTGTGAAAAAATTATGAACATAACTTGAATCGTTGATTTACAAACGCGATATATGTTTCGTAAAACATAATTGACAAAAAATAACGTCCGAAGCACCGACAATTTGAATTTATAAAGTTAGACCCTACTGAAAAAAGTTGTAAAAGTCCATTTCAGATGCCGAAATTGTCCCTCTAAAAGATGGTACATGTTTAATTTAGTTATATCTTTATTTAAAAAAAACGGCATAATTGAGAACCGATTTTACTCCACTAATAGAGTTGTGATACCTTTATTTCAGTGTATCTTTCGTTTTGTCTCCATCCCAAATGCATTAGCCTCTAGGCAGCACATATTTCAGCGTTTTGTAACAACACGTCAACATAGTCTTACTCTGCGCAGCGATATATCTGGTTTTAACAAAACTTGATCACGTGTTTCACCGTTAGCCTTAAATGCATTAGTGACCCTTATATTAATTTTTTTACCATTGATTTTAAATCATACGAGTTTTCCGCCATAATGGAACTTATCGAACCGTTGATATATTCAAATATCGATTAAATATCAGCCAAACCGCATAGTAGATACACGCACTTTTGCTTAACAAAAACTGTTAAATTAAATCATCTTTTGAGTATCTATTATATTTTAAGTTTTTCACTTGTATTATGAAGCAGTAACGTAATTTAGACCTTTCGTTTGCCGTTTTTTTAAATATATTTGTTATTGTGTTAAATATGATGTTGTAATTGATGAAAAAAGACGTCAGTCGATAAAACCTTCATCAAAAAAATTAGTGTCTTTATTACCGACCAATCAGTCGGAATTAGGAAACAATTGTTTTTTTACATTATTATATGAAAATAAAAAAATAATTTTAAAATAAAGAATATCTGCGGCATAGTATAAGAGGTATCATCAACCACAAAAATCATGAAATTTAATCTTTTAAATAAATTCCGAATTCCGAAATTGTACTTTTTATGCAGTTCAACTGTTTTATTTTTTAGCAATTGGTTACAGTTTATGTTATTGTTAATTATTATGCTTCAACACTGAATTGATTATAAATTATTTTAACAATATTGAATAAATATTGCTCAAAAATAATTTCTTTTCTGCTTAGATCCTCAAAAATTCATTAAATATTACCTTTAAATCGGTCTGCTAATAGGTTATAAAGAATTGAATTCTTTGTTATTACCAAATACGTGCTGCCGGTGTTACAGGGTGGCCCAAAGCGAGTGGATGATTAGGTTATTTCAGAAACTACTTAACTCAAATTTTTAAATTTGGTGCACAATTTAGCCTAATGAAGACAGGAAACCGAAAAAAAAAATTTTTACTCGACTTTAAAAGTCAGTAACAGTCTGAAAAGAGGGTTTAAGTTTTAAGTAATGATTTCTAAATATTTTTGTTTTACCGTAACTATGCAATTATTTTTTTTTAATTGCATATTCGTATTATACTCATGTTTATCTATCTTCTCTTAAAATTAATGTCATGATGACTGAATCTCCCTCTATATTTTTTCTGTTGTATTTAGGCATCTAATTTTTGGTATATCATGGAATCTTAAGCTGCTGCATCTTTTGTATTTAATAGACCTTCTAAATTACTACACCACGTGTTCAATTTTTCCAGTTACGTTTAATTAATTTCAATATCTAGGTCTCGATCTAGGTGAAAACTTCATTATTTCAAATGGAACACTTTGTATTTTTTGCTTCACATTAGTCAAAATTAAATTATTTTCTCTCAGATATAGATTTTTCAGGGTTATAAATTAATTACTTTTTGAGATTTTTGCAACTTTTTTAACGGAATTAACGGCGCCCGTGTTAATCACAGAAATAGGTAATAAATTCCACAGAGCGAACACTCAATTTAATAGAAAAAATTGTAAAACTGGTGTCTTGAAATTGTATGGATTGTATCAATCACGTATTTTTTGTTTGTACTTATCCACTAAATATTTTACTATAAATAACATTTATTTTTAATTAAATACTGTTATATTCAGTTCAAATAATTAAGAAATATACAGTATAAACAATTTCTATCCTGGTTAAAAGTGCAGTCTTTTCTATTACTTATGCGTCGGTCGGTAATAGAATCGAAATCGATCGCTAATACGGAAAATCGTCAAACATGGTCGGTGAAATGTACACTACCGCAAAATTATGCAAATACATAATTTTCTTTTTTTTTAAATTTGGAAATTAATATTTCATTAATTAATATATAACAGGACGTTTTAAAGGGCCTAAACTATTGTATAAAAAATTTCGAATTTAATTTACTTCTCCAAATACTTATTATTAAAATATAATAATAATAATGTATTCATTCATTTTTTAGGAATACAGTAAATTTCCACACCAGTGTAACGCCACAATAAACAAATAAACAAGAAATACTCACATAAGTTAATACTTGTACGTGAGTTAGTAGAAAACAATAAACTTAAATTAAAAATACAATTTAAAAGCTAGTTATACTAATATAAAAATTGATAAGAAACAAACAAAACAATTACGTAACAATCTAAAATTCAGGTAATCTAATATAAAATTGCAAGTAAAAGATAACAATACAAATAGATAGACATACTAATATAAAAATTTGATAAGAAACAAACAAAACAATTACGTAAAAATCTAACATTCAGGTAATCCAATATAAAATTGCAAGTAAAAGATAACAATACAAATAGATAGACATAGATAGGTACACAGGTAAGGTAAGTAAAATACAATATATATTAATAAGAGTTAGGACATCTAAACATTTTTTAAGTCAATCATTTTATGTATTTCAAGTCTGTTGTGCTCTCTCAGAAAAAATTTTAACTTATTTTTAAAAATGTTTAACTTTAATTCATTTTTTATGTTTGCAGGTAATGAAGAGAAGAGCCTGGGAGCCAAATACAAATATCCACGCTGGAATAAAACTGTATGCGGGAAAGGTATTCTATATAAGTAATAGTTGCTATATCTAGTATTATGAATATTTGGTATTTGTTGCAGCTGATCTTGATTTCTATATTGTTGTATGCATACATGTAGAAAATACAACTGTCTTAAGTCAAATACCGAAGCTTCCATATACAAATTATTTGTAGGGTAAAATTTATCTTTTCTTAAAATTATTTTTAGAAAACATTTCTGTATGATTTCCAGGGGTGCAATATGGCAATTTAGGGCTTCACCCCATACTGCTAATCCATATATTAAATGTGATTGAACCAATGAAAAATATAATGACTTTAATTCACCAATAAGTAAAAAATATGATAATTCCACTTCAATTGGTTATCAAGAATTATACCCAGGTATTTCATTTCTAATTTTGAGTCAATTGAATGGGTGGAATGATCATTATGAATTTCAATGGAATCAAAATTTGGTGCAGACCGTCTGTCACAGTAAAAAGGTATAAAACTAGTTTTTTTTATAATTAACAGTTAGAAGCATGCTATCAAACCAACACGACAATTTTGCTAAATCTCTTTCGACGTTACTTTTTAGTAGATCTCAAGAACATGACTTATAGAAAATAGCTGTATCATCTGCATAACTAATGATCTTCCCACTGCCCTGAATGGAGAACAACTCATTTACATATATTGTAAATAGTATGGGTCCCAAAACTGTACCCTGCGGTACTCCATATTCAACTACTTCAAAACCACTAGTGCAATCATTTATTTTCACACATTGTTTTCGGTCAGACAAATAATTCTGGAAAAGCCGCACTACATCACCTCTTATACCGATATCTTCAAGTCTGTCAAGTAATATTTTGTGGCTCACGGTGTCAAAGGCTTTTGCCAGATCTATGAAAACACATAGTGACTTATTACCTTCATCCATAGCAGTGGAAATCTCATTAGTTAATGCCAGAACAGCATCTTGGGTGGATTTACCTGCACGAAAACCATATTGAGATGTCGATAAGAGATTGTATTTATCTATAAATTTTACCAATCTTTTTTTTACTATTTTCTCGAATACCTTGCCAAAATTTGTAATTACTGAAATTGGTCTGTAATTTGTCGCATCCGTTTTATCGCCGCTTTTTTTGTAAATTGGTGTTATTATTGATGTTTTGAATACAGAAGGACATTCACCACTATCTAAAATTTGGTTTATAATATAACAGAGTGGATAACTTATGTTATCTGAAATTTCCTTCAAATCTTCTGCCTTCAAACCATCAATTCCAGCTGATTTCGGTTTTTTTTAAATTCAATATTTCTTTTTTAACTTCATCGACACTAGCAGGAAGCAAAAATAAAGAGTTCAATTGTCTCGTCCGGGTTCGCTCATAGTTTTTATTGACTGGAATTTTTTGTGCAAGATTATAACCCATTTAAGCAAAACTTGTATTAAAAATTGAAGCAATGTCCTTATTGTCGTAAATAAGTTTTCCAGTGTCATCTTTTAAAGATGTTATGTCACTTTTGTTATTATTTCTATTTGCAAGTTTATTAACAACCTGCCATAGATTTTTAGAATCATTCTTATGCGCATTAATTTAATTTCTGTAAAAATTTATCTTTGTTTCACGAATTAATGTTGATAATTTATTTTTATATTTTTTATATTTTTCTCGCAATTCATTGTTGTACGGATATTTCTTACACTGTAAAAACAGACGGTTTTTTTCATTTATTGAATTTATTACTCCACTTGTAATCCATTCTGATCTTTTTCTCTTATTTCTTTTTATTTTGATATGTACCGTACATTTTTTTATTGTATCAGACACCAACGACACGACATTGTTGCAGATTCAATGTCAACCCTCGAGTACACCGAATCCCAAGACAAATTCCTGAAAGCTGTGTGAAGCTTCTTGTGATTTAAAAAGGTTCTATAATTATTATGTTTTTTATTCATAGGACAATTTTCTAAAACTAACTGTATAATAGTTGTATAGTGATCAGTAATATTCGAATGTAGAACTAAAGGTACACTAAAATCCATAATGCCGTTTACATCTTTTACAAATATATGATCGATACAAGTCTTACTTGTTGGAGTTTCCCTTGTACACTTATTTATCATAGAGAAGAAACCATATTCATTCAACACATTTAAATAATTCATTGATGCCTCGCTTTCATTTAGAAGATCTATATTTATGTCTCCTGCCAGTATCTGATAATCAGTTTCATTAGTGTTTATTAAATTTAAATACATTCTTAATGAATCAACAAAATCTATAGGACATGATGAAGGCGGTCTATACAGAGATGATATTATTATATTTTTATTATTTAACTTAACAACAGATTTTATAATTTTTATATTATTTATTTCTATTATATCAGAAACTTGATTAAAGGTGTTTTTTATATAGACCACTGCACCATCATTTTGATTCCAACATCCCTCATTATATACAACATTGTAACCAGAACAGTGAAATACAGACAAATCATCAATTTTCCATGTTTCTGTCAATATTATAAAATCAAAATCATCAGTAAAACCCTGTATATAAAGTTTAAATTCTTCTATATTTTTAAAAATACTTCTAATATTCATGTGTAACAACTTAAGATTAAAATTACTACTATTAGCACTTAAAACTTGATTTATTTCTAATATATGGTCTAAACTATATGTTTCCACATTATTTATTTGAAAGTCTCTCACATAAGGATTCATATTGATTTGTTTAAGTATTTGCAATTCAGGCCACTAAATCAGTATGTGAGATCGTTTTTTCGTATATTCGAACGAGTCTAAGGTTTAGCGCCACTTTCCGTTATTTTTACTTCTGATGGTATACTAATTGTAGATTTCAGTTTTTTTCCGACTTTGTCTTGGGGTTTCTGGTTCTCCTTTTCTGGACCTAGGTGTTTTTCTCGTATTTGGGGATCAGATACAACTTCTTTGCTTTCAATTTTTTCCTCTTCCATTAAATTCACATCCGTGCGATTCTGCTTCAAATCTTCAACAGTATAAATTTTATTTGCAATAATTAAACTATTACCTCTTATATTAGCTTGTATGCCCTTTTGTCTTGCTTCCTTCATGTGTATATTTAAAATTCTATGAGTTTGTCTGTCTTCCCAAGAAAGATCATTTGTAATGAAAATGCCACTTCCACCTTATAAGAAAAATATAGTATAGACTTTTTAAAATTATTTCTGACACCTTATCATAAATAAATAATGTAAATAAAATAAATAAAAATATTTTTACAGTTATTTTGGTATCGACTAAATCAAGACATTAATGAAAAAAATATTTTTTCAAATGGAGCAGTCTGAGGTTGATTGTAATAAAACATATTTTGCAAAGTCAAAGCCCCAACATACCTAACATTCGATTTTATGTTTCTGCTCCAAAAACCTTTCAACGTTAATTTTCAAAATTTCAATGAGCATGTTCATTGTGTTCAATTGGGCTAATACGGTTAAACGACCTGTATTACTTACAGTGCAACATTACAAAAAGTTGTATCAATTGAAGTGGTATTTATCCTAAAAATATAATACCTGTATAAAATTTCATTAAAAAGATACAAATTATTACCGCCAATATAATCAAGTATCAAGTGCCCTAAATTTCAAATCAGTAGGTACCTTTTTTTGTCGAAAAGATATTACAAAAGGACTTTAACACCCAGTATTTTGAAAACAAAGCCTTCAAAAGAAAAATATTACATTACAATTTTATTTTTATTTGTTAGTAAACAAGCTTGATTAAACTAATGAAATAACTAATGAATAACTAATTTTGTTGATGTGGTTACAATAGCAAATTATGTTCTTAAAAACTAAAAGCAATTCTTACCTGCTTCATTATTTTTGGCCAATTGCACTAACAGTCTTGACCGATTCATTTGGTGCCTGTATACAATAATACAACACAATAGTTCGCACATACCTAACCTTACGCTTTCGCCGTTTTCGCGCCAGAAACGCTAAACCGCTTGAACAAATCTACTTAAAAGTGGCAACATCGCCTGGTCTGGTAACGTTGATGTACTATATAGTTTGTATATCAGATGGTCTCCAATTGAAGTATTCCGTATGTGGTCTCCGAACGTTGACGAAACGTCTTAAAAATTATATTTATTTGAAAAAGTTTCCCTCCCTTACTGCGTAAGGAGTTATACTTCAATACATTTTATTTTTGTGATATATATACTCCCCCTTATATGTATGTTATGTACTTTGTCACTTCCAAAGTAGATACACGATGCACGTTACCACTTCATATATTACCTTGCCTTGAAAACTAGTGAGATTTGGTACAAATGCCACAAATGCCTCTGCCAAGCTTATGGCCAAATTTCGGTTGGAAGTGATTTTGTCATAAATTTATCTTTAGTGAAACTTTTTAGTTCGGCTATATAGGGTGTCCCAAAATAGAAGGCCAATTAACCACTTCTTATTTGGACAAAAATAATGCGACTTTTCTTATGCCATTTTTTATTTGGGCGTCCCTGTTAAAATATACAGGGTGTTAAAGTTACATTTTAAAAAACTATTTTTGTTAATAATTCCATCCCAGTAAACAAAAAATTGTCCCCGAAACATTTCTGAAACAAGCTCACTTACAGCTGAAACATTTCTTCTTTTGATGCAAACATGTTTCAGAAACATTGCAGAAACTGCAAATGAACTACCTATAATATCATGTTTGGTCTTCAGCAACCCTGATCCACTACTTGGAATGGGACGTTCAAAACGAGGCTGTAAAAAATATATTTATTAAACAACTGTTTGAACTTAGAGAGAGAGAGATAGTACTACGAAATTATTCAAAGTCTAGAACGTACATCATAGTTTAAATCCAAGAAACTTGGATCGTCTTGTTGCAGGGTCTTGGTTGTAAACATACGGGACACGTGGCGATGACTACTTTCGGAGTCCAATCGTTATTTGTTGCAGGTCGCTTCCTAATAGTTTTTCCGCATACACAACAAATCGTCGTCTCCATCACGTTGGCAGTGTATGATTTAAACTTAAAATTTGGCATCTTAAGACTTTTGTTTGGCATCTTAAGACTTTTGAATCGTTTCGTAGCAATATAAATCTATTTGTTGTGTGGCGGTAGAATGTAGTTCAATTGAATTTCTGCAAAAACAGAAAAACTGTTGACAACTGCTGCACCAATTCGTTCCGTATGTCTTGTTATATTGGGGTTTCGGAATACTTCGTGGTTGTATTCTTCTGGTCGGTTGTTGTCTCCTCCTCAATTTGTTTACGAATCTTGTTTTGGATCGGAATACTTCCTATGTCGTCATTTAGTGAATGAACTAGATTATTTAGAACAAAAAACTCTGACTTTATAAGAAATCGTTAAATCCCCATGGTTTTGTGTCTGTATAAATATAATTTACAATTCGTTTGTCGTCGAAAGGACTCAAAGCAATTTTTTGTTGGGAAATTGTATAAACATCATGATGCCTTGAAATTATAGATTTTTGATTGATTGACACTTTGGTGTTTTGAAATAGGCACTTATAGTAGTCATCAAATGTTATTTCCTTCAAGGCGGACCTTTCGATACCTTTAGCCTTTTTAATTATGTTTTCGTCTTGATTTTTAGACATAACTTTTAGGGCATACATTTTAGATCTTAAGCCAATAAAATGTGTCATAATATTGCCTTGATTCTCGTCTTTCATCAAGCCTATTTTTTTTTATTTTTTAAAGGAATCCCAAAAACATTATTTTCTGGATAATCAGAAGTATCAAATCTCTCAATATCTTCTTTAATGTATTTGTAAATGTCATCAATGTTGCAAAATTGATAAATTTAACTGTCTGTGTCGGTGTATAATAATTTAGCATCGTCATTAAACCTTTTCTTGATATAATTATAGTGAAAATCGTAAAGGAATGTTTTCGAAATATCTAGTATACACATGCCGATAAAAATAGGTTTATTTAAAGTCACCTTCAGTTTATTCATCTCAATGATTACCATGTCTTTATTGAAAATGGTGCAGCTATGAAAGTTGGGTTGCGCAATATAATATTTGGCACCATATCGTCCTGTCCATTTAGTAACTAATTTTATATCTTTATATTTTCTAACATTTTCAATGGTTTTTCCGTAAGGAGAATTATTCATTAATTTAAAAAAAATTTTTTCAAATTCATTTTTACTCGTTTTTCGTAATTCCGTATTGAGTTCAATATACTTTTTTAACCACGGTGATTGTTTGAATTTTAAACAGCGATGAATTTTTCGAATAACAATTCCTAATTGCAAAGCTTGTCTTAGTAACGTATAATGTATGACATACTTTTGTTTATCATACAATGTTGTCAACAATTTTGGTTTGTCAGAATCAGAAGAAGGCGGTACTAAATGTTCAGGACATAATGGTAAATCTTTATGTAATTCATATAGATGCCGAGGATAATATAAATCAATTTCTAATATGTACCCATACTCACTAGAGTCGTGATTACTATCAAAAATATTTTCATGATAAATGTTTTCAATAGGCACCCACTGAAAGTCCCCATATGGTAGAGGAAACATCATTGCAGCACCATACAAATTGTTAACATCGTAATACATTAGATATGAAATAGGAAGTTCTGGATTATAGTTACTTCTCATATATTTATTGTTAGCTTCCCCGTATCTATTGGAACATTGTGAAATACCGCCCCTGATGCCTTTTTCGATAAATAAAGCCATATCACAGTCAGTTAATAACTCCAATTCAACGCCGGTAACTTTTAACATGGCATCAAAAGCTAATCCGGGCGTTGTATAATAGTGGAGTGCATCTAAATCATATGTCTTCATGCACATTTTGCGAAAATTTTCAAACACATCAGCTAGTAACAGTACGTCAGTTTTTAAGTACAGTTCAGCGTAATCTTGAAGACTCTGTATATTAAATGAATGCCAAACATTTAATGCATGTTGATAATCACCATCTGAAATGTCCTCATTTTTCAGAGAGCTAAAAAATTTGTCTTTTGACGGTAAGCATTTATCTTTTAATTTGTCCCATGAATTTAGATATTCATAGGGAAATATTCCCTTCCTTGTCACTAATTTAAAATGTTCATCATCATCATCATCGTTAAAATATTTTTTGGTTATCAGTTTTTGATTATCGTCCAAATAAGATGACAATTTATCTAAACTGCTTGGCATAAATCTAAACGAATCTAAAAATCGAAAACTGATCTTAGTGCCCGATATGTGTTTTGTAAAAGAAATATAACGTTCCTTATTTAATGGCAACAAGCTGATGTTTCCCTCTATGTTTCTGCTAAGGGCTTTTATTATAAAGTGAGCATCGTAGCCCGATAAATTGTGAAATACGACGGGTACGGTGTACGAATTTTTTTGATATAAAAGGTTACAAGACATATGAGATGCACCCCTGTATTTGCCCAAAAGATGACAATGTTCTCTGGCCTTCAACTCATTGTCAATAAACGGTTTTTGACAAATACAGCAAGTAGAAGACAAACGAAACTGCGTTTGTTCGTCAGTGGTTAATTGTAAGGGTTCCTGTTTGTGTTGATAAATTTCATGAATTTCTTTCGCAATTTCGAATAATTCATTTACGAACCAATCTTGGCAATGAGGACCCGTATGGATTCTAAATTTGGACAACATTTTATTTTCATAATTTGATTTTAAATAATAAGCTATACTGAAAGCCTCGTGTTGCTGACATAATTGTGACGTTTGTGTGGCATTATCATCATCATAATCCTTTAGTAAACTCTCAATGTCTGCATAGATGACAAAGGGGACACATAATGTATGTTTAAAATTTTTAAACTTCATTATATTATTAGTTTCATTCGGCATAATAATTTGAGTGATATTTAAATTTTTACAATTTTCTAAATGTTTATTTAAATGCATTTCGGTGGAAAAATAATTTAGACATCTTTCACAAATCCAGTTTTTATTTTTTTTCATGCCAATTTGTTTGCTAACTAAGCGTGACAAATTTTTTATATATGCAAAATGGTAAATAGTATTACTATTATCATCACTCTCATCATCCCAATTATTATTAGTTGAAATCATGAGTAAATTTATTTTAGGTGAATAATCAGTTTTACTAAGTAATAATGGTGCAACCTCATTCCTTTTTCTTTCAACCATAACAGTAAACACATTTATTGCTAATTTATTCAAGGCTTCAAATTTGGGTATATCTTTCAATTTAATAGGAAAACTAATGTTGTCATATTTTAATACTGTACTAAAGTGTGGATATGATGATGATCGTGTCACATGAGTGTTAGTTGGATATAAGGCACAGACAATTGACCACAGAAAGCAATGGTGATCACTATTTTGAATGTTAATGACACTTTTTGTATTTTTTATAAATTGCGGTAAATCGACGTAAGTTGAGCTACCAACGGTTAAAGGGCAATAGCTATTTATATTGACTTTTAAGTATAAAATTTCCAATAAGGCCCATCCCGAGTCCCGCTCTTGGTACTCTTCCAATTTTACCAAAATTTCATCAATTACGTGAGTCTGATACCATTCCTTTAAATTAGTATTTTTATCAATAATATTACTTTTAGTAGAAAAATGTTTTATAGATCTTTCACCATTCTGAGGCTTGATGAACAATCCAAAGAAAATAACATTTGATTTAAGCAGACAAGTCTTTAGCTGTTTTTTAATTTGAATGGAAAAACTTCTAAATGCCTTTTTCAAAAATAATTTTGGATCTTTAATTTTCAAATTAACTATAATGCCTGTCTTTATTCTCCCATTGAAACACGATTCCAAATTTTCCCAAACAAGTTCCTTTGATTTCTTTGTATTATTTAGTTTAACTTTAAAATTTTGTAGATATGCTTTAAGAAGTGCCAAATTGGACTCAATTTTTGAAAAATTTTTAACACAATTATACTTATATTTAACACATTTATCCAACAATCGAATAGCTTTTTTGATTTCTCTGGTAAAAAGTTTTAAATCATTTTTTGTTCTAACTAATCTATTCACCACTTCTATTTTTCTAACAAATTCGTCGGAGACTGTATCAACAACTTTCTGGGAATTCATTTCAGTTTTTTCGTACACTGGAACTGAACACATAGCGATCACAGCAACTCCTTAAATATAGTCCAATATAAAAATATATTAACGTCATAAGTCACGAGCACAACAGAATTAGCAAGCAATCTAATTAATTGAGAAAAAATAAAATAAAAATGTTCTATAACCTCTTGACCCCCCAAGTCATGCAATCCAATTAATTGTGCAAAAAAAAATCGATAAAGTTAATTACCAGTTAAAATCTGACAGCGCCCTCAATCGCCTTCTTTCCTCATCCCGAAACTTTCTCTTTTCTGATTTCGATTTGCCAATTGGAGGTGTACGAATCACCGGTTTATTAGCAATCGTCGAAGAGGGATCGTAGGTCTCAGACCAATCGTTGTCCCACGATTCCTCAGTAAGCAAAGAATTTGTGGCAACACAGTTACTTCTTTCTCCTAAAACCCATTTCCTATAAAGAAATGCCTGTTTTTCGGCTAGTTGGGCACAACGAATTTTTTCTTCTTTCTGGTAGTCTGTATCCCAATCAGTGTCCCAGGAAGGTTTTTTTTTCGACACAGCTCTATTTGTTGACACTTTTACTTGACCGTTGTTGTTGTTGATAGACATTTTCGAATGTTTTGAAAGTACTGCAGTAAAGTTTCACTGGTGCTTACTTATATATATCGGTGGTGCTAATTAAAAAAAAGACGATTTCACATTTCCAACGATCATAGCAACTGTTGAAATATGGTCAAATAAAAAATATATTAACGTCATAAGTCACGTTTTATTCAACTGGTACACAACAGAATTAGCGAGTAATCCAACTAATTGAGAAAAAATAAAATAAAAATGTTCTGGTGTAACGTCTTGACCTCCAAGTCACGTAATCTAATTCATTGATAAAAATAAAAATGTTCTGATATAACCTCTTGACCCCCCAAGTCATGCAATCCAATTAATTGAGTAAACATAAAATTGTTATTGACGTTTCAATTATCCAGCAAAAAAATTACTTTGCATGTGCAATATTAAATGGAAATATTTAACAAAGTAGCTATTTTCATGTCATATGACTCGTATAATTTTTATTTTATGCTGTATAAATTTACAAATTTGAATTGAATCCGCATCAGTTGAAACTGTGCTTTTTTTTCGATTACTACTACTCGTTATTATCATCAAGATGGCAACAACACCCAGCACGATTGTGGTCTTTACCCAGGACCCAATACACTTTCCAGCAAAGGTTGCTTTAGTGGTGATGAAGCAATTATTTCAGTAAGTATTCTTTACATTTCTTATAATTTTATTTTTGTGACTGGTTTTTTATTTGAATTAATTTCAGTGTTGCTTTTTTTTTTAATTTCTCGCTTCTCGTTATTTCCAATAATTTCTCTCTCTCTCTGTCTACAACTTTAACAAGTTTGATTTACAAAAATGTTTTCATTTTCAGATATGGTGTAAAGGAAATGTTTATACGGGGAGAAAAAATATTTATATCATTAACTTATTCTCCTCGATCGATTACTTTGAAGAAAAAGTTTGGTAATTTACCAGTCAAATATATGAGGACGAAACTGGAAAAGGAAGGGGATTTCAAGATTTTGGAAAGCGTCGTTAGAAAATATAAATTTAATCTCCTCGATGACCAGTTGGAGGATGTGGATAGAGTTCCAATAGAAGCACCAGGTTATAGTGGTAAAAAACGGAAACTGTATTTAGAAGCACCGACAATTCAAAATTCTACCAGGGATGATGATTATTATTATGAAGGTGTATCTGCTGCTGCTGCTGCTGCTACTGCTACTACTACTACTACTTCTCTTCCTCCGCCTCCGCCTCCAGCAAGCATAAACGATAATGAAATATCTGATTTATTGTCACAGGCACTTGAATAAATCAAACTTTTTTTTTTACACAATTTGTTTTTTTACTTTTTAAATCTTTTTCTCACATTTATTATCATTATTAATACCCTTCTAAATCACCATTGTAACAATGTAGGTATATTAAAAAACAATTTAATTGTAAAACCTGGTTTATTTTTATTTAACATTCACAATACTCTAAACATATATAAAACAAGTCTTTTCTCTATTGGAAAGTTCTATAAAGTTTTGTGTGAAATCATAAGAAGTAAATTCTAAATTATGAAAAGTAATGTATGTGCTATTTCCAAGTAATGTTTCTAAACTATATCTACCACAATACATTACAGAATTTTTTCTCGGTGCAATAGGATAATAATACATATCATGACCAACTACAAATCCAATGGTTTGATTGTTTAAATTTCTTATTGCTGTATTAACGGTAAATTCCTTCCATCCGTTTTCTTGAATAGCGGGGAAATAGAATGCAGGATACTCCATCAAAACCAGATTGTTTTCAGATTTCTCAAACAAATAAAAGGTTCCATCTTCTATTGAAATAGAATAATTTTCAACTTTTACAGCATCTCGTAAATAAATTGGATTATCGATAGTCACATTTAATTTAATTGGAAAATTATAATTCCCAATATTCATATCCTCTTGTATGTACAGCATTCTACAAACACTGCAATTTATTGCATACAAAACTAAAATGAGTAGTAAAAACATTCTTTTTTCTTTAACTTTAGAGTTGTTGATGTTGTTTGCCAAACTAAGGTTGTCAACATATATATGAGCAGAAACAAAGAAACATATCACTTTTATACATTTTTAAATCTCCCCCCCTCTTAAAACTAAAAAATAAAACAACACATTTTTTAACTACTTTTTATTCATAATATTATTTCTGTCATACCATATACTTAATATAATAGCATTTTCATAAGCACAAGCTAGATCGTTAAAAAGATGATTTTTACAATGGTAATGGTAGGTTCTAATATCTCTCCAATCACTAGACAACCATCCATAAATTTGTTTCCTTAAGTTTTTAAAACTTGGACAATTGAGTTCCTCCACATTAATTATGTGGTTGTTGGAAATGAATTTACTTAAAACACTTTTTTTACTCAGTCCTTTAACGATTATATCTGCTTCACCGACAATGTTTTTTATAAAGTCACTTAGATCTTCTAAATGCAGATCGGAATCCACTCCAAATCCATTATCCCAACTTAGTCCATGTACGTGTCTAGTTTTCCAATCAACGCATTTTCGAAATCCATCATCACCAAAGAAGGCGATACATGGTAGTCGTACAAATTTATGAGCCATACAACCATTTTGCATATTTAAAATAGCTATTTCTCTAATATAAAAATCACTATTCTTATATTGAAATCCATAAAAGTCGATCACAAACATTTTTTTTTGTTTAAGCGATTCTAACAACACTAGTTAGAGGATTATACTTCACTAAACGATCGTGTAGTAGTAAGCAGTAAGCTGATGTGTTGGCAGGAATATTCTTATTCGTCTCGAATTCAATTCTTATATCCACTGCCCCTCCTTTTATTACATCATCATTTTGACGACTGCAATCGATAACAACTAGAGGAGCTAGTTGTAGGTAATTTTCTGGTGACAAACAAGGTTCACCTTGATTTTTATAATAATACGATTGCTGGAACTGTGTGTACATTTCATATAAAATGGACCATTGTTTGTTGTCAAAGTTGAGGTTTAAGTTATCATAAGGATAAGTTTCAGAATTGAGATAAAGTTTAATGTTCGTTAAATTACAATGATCAAACTGACTCATAAATCTTGCTGGTATATTTTTCCTATTGGTTTGAAATCCGAAAATAATATATCGAGGTTTTTCCAATTGCGCACTGGTTTTTACTGCCCATGAATGTCTCATTGTTTCTTGCAATAGGGGATATTCTTGTAATTCCCAACATCTGAATGGTATGTCAAGGTCTCTGCCGCTGTCGACACATTTTAATATTTTCAGTTTTTCCGTATCAGATACAGATACATGGGGAACCTTCCATAATATTTTTTGTAATGCTATTTTAGGGGTTTCATCGGGTTTGTTTGTGTGAATAGCATTCACATCTGAAGTGCTCCTAATTAATATCAATTCTTGTCGTGTATTAACTATAATTTTATTGAAATCCTCAGCAAATCCAAGAAACATTTTTAAAGGTACACATACACAAAAATTTCCATTCTGGTCTACTAGTTTTGGATTCGCCAAGTGGGACCATCCAGAATTATTAAGTTTCAAAGATTCATTTTCGGTGTAGGAAACGTAGCCCTTCATTAGAGCAGTTACACCTGGATTTCGAACACGATCCACAACAGTTCCACCTAATTCGTACCGAATTTCATCAAATAGAAAGAGAATGCCACAGTTAATAAAACTTAAAGTTGTACTGGCTTTTCCGGTTTGATCCAATAGTTTTCCCTCAATGTACAGAAAACTTTGTGACGGTAAAGTGTAAACATCCTGAGTTTGGATGGGTATTCGTATTTCATCGTTGTTATTATAACTTGTTGATGCATAAGGTTGATGGGTATGATATTCCAATTTGGTAATGGAAGTATCTACTTTCACCTGCTCTTGAATATTTAACATATCAAAACTCATATTGTTCTTCGTTTCTATAGCGACAGTTGCACCTTACAAATATGATAAGCTTTCTTATATTTACACTAAGCCTCAACTTGAAACTGTACCAAAAATTTCTAAATAATTTACTAATGTTTTTTTAAGCTAAATCCCAATAGTCGTAAAAATTTTTTGTTGCGCGGTATTAATCGTTTCACTTGTCGTCTCATACTAAACTGTCTTCTTCGTGCATCAGTTATTATTGTATTCTGAGGAGGAGCCATGAAAACGGTTGGCAACGAATTATCCATATATCTAAACACCATCTTGTTACACAACTTCTTTCAAATGCAATCTTACCGTGATCAACTCTTGTTTAAAATTGATTAGATTACCATCTTGGTCGGAGATTTTAAGTACTATTTCATCAATGTATTGTGTGTTAATTTGAAGGATTTTCAATCAGCTTATAACCTGGTGCAACGTTCGGATAAAACATGTGTAAGATGTGTACGAGGTTTTCATTGTTGAAGGAATTTGTTACTAAATTACACTCCACACAAATTGAATTCACCTTGAAAATGTCTATTGGAAAATCTGATGTATGTTTAATATCAGCCTGAAGTATGCGAGGTTTAAACCCTAATAACGTTCCTATGCTGCTATTTTTCGTAAAGTCAACACTTTTATTACACTTTAGTTCACACTTTAATGTATTATTGTTGGCCTTCAAGGTTAAAACTGTAGGTTCCGCCTCTTCTTTATCTGTTATATGATTCATTATATATTTTTCAATATCCTCTATTTCATAGGACCCTTCAGGTATAACCACTTCACTATTTTCATCATAATGGAATATATTATTAGAATTATCTACATTCGGAATTGAATTGTAACTAACAAAATCGATAAGACCCAAAACATAATCACTTTTAGGTAAAATTATAGGTGGATGAATTCGTGTTGAAAGTGTTGAAGTCCTCCCCGATATTGTAAACGTATATGACATGTTGACTTGTTAAAGGTTATAATTAAATAAATACATATTTCAAGTGTTCAACTATTTATTGAATAAAAATAATAAGCTTAAATGACCACACTTATAACTATTATAGGTTTGATATACCTTGTGATTATATAATACATGACATTGACCATTTGAATTAAAATATTTTATTGCTTCTGCAGGAGGCCGTAGATTTCCAAAACTGTCAAAATAAATTATGCGATCTTTATATTTCTTATATGCAGTCCAGTGTGTACCCGGTCCATCAATATTGTCCAAGTTGATTACTCCTGTTTCATATACATGTATTTTTCGAGGTAAATTATTTCTCATAAATACACCTCTAAAATTTGGAATGTTTAATGATTTAGCAAATTTAGCGATATCAATATTTGTTAAGGGTCGATGAGGAAGTGTTAGGGGAAGTTCTTTGAAATTCGACGTGGTGCTAAAAAAAGCCCCAAACCACTTTTATAAGGTTTCAAGTGGACACCTTTACCCATAGCTATAGATTCCATTGTCTTATTGTGACGTTGAGATTCGTCCAATTGTTGTTTGGCTTGTCGAGCATCATTTACAGCTTTTGCTATGCCAGCAGCACCGCCACTTAAAGCGCCTAATGCACTAAGTCCAGCAAATATTGGTATTAATGGTAATATTCCTCCCTTTTTCGGTACGTTTACGATGCGAGGAGAAGGTGTGATCTTTTTTTTAATCTTTTTTGCTGCCTTCATAGCTACTTGAATTGCTCCTGCAATAGTTTTAGGTTTATGATGACTTATACTTTTTCCAATTCGCTTAATTGCTTCTTTTAAATGTACACTATTTCCTTTTCCCTTTTTGATACATTTTCTTTTCTTACACTTTGTTTTCCTTTTGGCTCTACACATTTTTTTTTTTTTTTAGATATTTACTGTTTAACGTCTTTTTTAAACTGAAGTTATTACTAGTAATTATTGCTATTTAAATAATTTTCGGTTTTTTGGTTATTGGTTCTATTTGTAAATTATCTTTACTATCATTGACATATTTACGTTTTCTGTGTAACGGTAGGGGCTCATAATGAGCTAATTTTGATATTTTTTCAGCAAAACTATCTTCACCATTATTGGTATGTTTTCGTTTCCGGTGGAGCGGTAGAGGATTATAATGATTTAATTTTGATATTTTTTCAATGGGACCCACCATATCACCATCCAAATCACCGTTAATGTCATTTAATTTTCTCTTCCTCAAAGGTCTAGTATCCAACAGTTTACGCATTTTTTTTAAAGGATCATCACCACCGCCTTCTTCTTCAATACCTAATTTTCTTTTCCTGTTAGATCTAGTATCTTTTAATTTATGTACTTTTTTTAAAGGACCATCATCATCTTCAATATTTAATTTTCTCTTTCTAAAAGATCCTATTTTACGTAATTTATTTAAAGGTTCTACACCAACAAAATCTAGTTTTCTTTTTTTCCCCTTCATTATCATCATTGACATTATTTTTTTTGCAGTTTTATTCAAATTTTTTTCCTTCTCACCACATTTATATTTGTTTTACGTGCTTTTTTACAGCAGCATTATTTTCCACATCTAATTTTCTTTTTCTGAACAATTTTATGCTTTTATTATTCTTATTATCATTATGCTTGTAATTAGATTCTATCTTGTTATGAGGTTGTTGTTGTTGTTGTTGTTGTGTATTAAAATGTGAAATTGTATCCAAATTTGCAATTCTACTATTGGTTACATATGTATTTCTTTTTAGTATTTTTTTTGTTTTCCTTCGCTTGCTTTTTGTTTGCTGAAATTGTTCTAAACACATGTTAATATTTTCTAAAGATTTCTCAGTTGATTTCTTAACTTTTTCCATTGATTTTACACAATTGCTCATAATGTTTTCTTTATTATCAAATCCCATACCAAGTTTTACTTTAGCTTTCATAGCCCCAGCAACTCCTAATGCTGCCAGTTTTTCCTTCCAAGATGCATCTTTTGCTTTAAATCTCGCCCAGGCATTTTTCCCTAAAGTTTTATCAGCAGCATGACGACTTTCAAGATCCGTATTTTTGGCATAAATTATATCATGTTCTTTGCATGCATCATCTAATCCGTTTATACCCTTATCACCTGGAGCTAACCTCTTTTCCAATTTCGTACCTACATGGAAAATAATAGGAAAATTAATAGATTTTTTTTTGAATTTTTAAAATCAAATTAAAAAATAAGAATTAACAGGACCGCAAAAGTTGTATGATGGGATATGAAGTTCAAAGGGTAATTTATTTATTGCTGAATTTATGAGACCCCTGCCAGATTTAACGTTACCCACATAGTATTTCATTTTAAATGAATATATATAATTTATGTCATCAATTTTATACTTATTTTTCACATGGCATTTGTTGTGATAATACAAATTGAGAAACTATGACAATGAAAAGAATACATAAAAATGAACTGAAGATAGACAGGCAAAAAGTTAAGTTACAAGTCAACAACCATGATTTACTGTTTCGAAAAAACCAACAAACAAAACATAGCGTTTTATTGCCAAACACAGTAAGATGCATAATTACTGGCCCATCAAATTGTGGTAAAACCAATGTAATCATCACCTTATTAGAACATGAAAATGGACTAAAATTCGAAAACGTATATGTCTATTCAAAATCTCTGAATCAAGATAAATATGTGTACCTAAGAGATATATTATTAGGTCCTATAAAAGGTATAAGTTGTTTTCATTATGATAACAGTGAAGACATTCTGGAACCATCAAAAGCTAATCAAAATTCTGTGTTTATATTTGATGATGTTGCCTGTTCCAAACAAAATATAATTAGAGAATATTTCTGTATGGGAAGACATAATTCCGTCGATTGTTTTTATTTGCATCAATCCTATGCAAAAATTTCAAAGCATTTGATAAGAGACAATGCTAATGCACTAATTGTTTTCAAAGTAGATGACTTAAATTTGAAACATATTTATATGGATCATGTGAGTATAGATATGACTTTTCCAAAATTTAAATCGCTATGCTGGAAGCACCCCTATGGATTTTTGTCTATCTTCAAGGATTTTGATGTTAACAAAGGAGGATATAGGATTGGATTTCATGACTTTATAAATCCTGACACCATTTCCGATAAAATGATAAATTCTATAGAAAATAAATCAGTTTAGAAGCTAGAACAGATCCGTTAAAACCTGTTAAAAAAAAAACCAGTTCAAAAAAAAACCTGTTCAGAAAGCAGTTCAGGAAACCTGTTCAAGAAACAAAGTGTCATGGATAAGGAAAAATTAAAAAAAGAACTTGTAGCTAAACGCAATATTATCAGACAAAAGCTGGAATTATTAAAATTAAATAAACTACATCAAGACAGTGTATTTTTCCCTATAACAAAACATCTACGAAATATTGAAAGTAAACTAGAAACAAAAGATCGACGTTTAAGAAAAACAAAAGATGAGGATGTGGAAAAAGAGGAAGAGGAAGGAGAAGAAAAGCAAGAAAAGAAAGAAAAAAACATTCCTAAAACTAAAAAATTAAATGATGAATATAAAATGGATTATGATATAATACCTAGTACATCTACACCAAAAGCCTCTACATCTAAAAGAAATGTTCCAAATTTACCACGAGGTAATTTAAAACGAAAAATGATTGAACATTTTGATTCTGAAAATGAGGAAGATAGCAGTAGTAGTGAGCCTTTAATTAGGAATAGGCAAGAACAAATGTTTCAAGAATCATTTACAGATTATTTAAATCAATATGATGAATTACCTAGAAAATACATAAGTGAGATGATTACTACAACTGACAACGATGAATTCGATCATAAATATGGTGTTAGACATAATCCAACCCTGGAAAAGTTTTATATAGGCGATTCACAATTAAAAATAGATGGTTCTGATATTATAGTTAAAAATAAAAAATACAACGGCACCGAAGGTTTATATGAATTACTATTTAAAAAACATCCAAAAAATTTCTCTGATAATGATAAGAGAATGTATAAAGAAATTATTCTCGAAACAAATGCTCACAGACGTCACTATCAATCCTCGAAACAAGTTGATGGCAGCAAGTTGGCTAAATATAAAAAAATTATAGCTCCGATGGTGACAACTGGTTATGGGATGTTAATGGAATCAACAGAAAATAAAATAGACTACGTACATTGGGATGACCCCAACGAGTTAGTAGAGAGATTACGTTTATTGCTTGCTTCTCAAGAGGCTGGACATACTGGACATTTAAATGAAATTAATTCTATAATAGAAGAACTACGTGAAGCAAATATTATTGAATAAATGATGCCACCCAGAACTAAATTAGTAACTGATATTAAAAAACAAGTTGTTGAAGAACTACACAAACCTGCTAGAATTAACTTTAAACGGCGAAGAGTTATAATAAAATCTTTAACAGATTTATACCAGGCCGATCTTGTGGAAATTCAACAATTTTCAAAAGAAAATAAAGGATATAGATATATATTGGTTGTAATTAATTGTTTTTCAAAATTTGTTTGGGCCTTTCCTTTAAAAACAAAAACTGGACAAGAAGTAAGTAAGGCAATGGAGAACGTTTTCAGAACAGAAACAATTAAAAATCTGCAAACTGATAACGGGACTGAATATTACAACAAATACTTTAAACAACTAGTGAAAAAGTATAATATAAACCATTATAGTACATTTAGTGAAAAGAAGGCTTCTATTGTGGAAAGAGTTAACAGAACGTTGAAAAATTATATGTGGAAGGAATTTAATATTAACGGTCATTATAGATGGATAGAATTGCTACCTAAAATAGTTGAAAAATATAATAATACGAAACATCGAACAATTAAAATGAAACCAATAGATGTGTCAAAAAAGAATGAAAAAAGACTCTTAGAAACAGTATACAATCATATAAAGATTGCACCTAACAAAGTGAAATTTCAAGTTGGAGATCACGTTCGAATATCAAAAGTGCGAGGAGTATTCGATAAAAAATATATGGCTAATTGGACAACTGAGATTTTTATTATTAAAAAAGTACAATTAACTAATCCAGTAACATATCTGTTACAAGATATCAATAAACAGGACATTCAAGGAGGATTCTATCAAGAACAGTTACAAAAGGTCAAACACTCAGATGCGTACCTGGTTGAAAAAATTTTAAAACGGAGAAAAAACAAAGTCTTTGTTAAATGGCTAGGATTAAACAACAAACATAATAGTTGGATTTCTAAGAATAATGTGCTATAAAAGGAAAAGGAACAATTAAAACAGCTTAATAACCCTAAGATGCCCGTTCCGGTGAAATATAAATGTATAAGATGTAAAGGAGATACCAATTCTCCAAATACAATATGTTTTCCATGATCAGTTAAGCAGTTTTTTCAAGAGGAAGATAAAGCTAAACATATACCTAGTAATTATTTTAAATGAATAACATAAAATTATGTAAATCATTCCAGTTATTAATCAATAAATTATTTGGTTTCTGCTGCTGCACACACAGTTTAAAGTGCAACTCTAGACAGTAAACAAGTGGAACAAAAAAAAAACTCCAACAAGATGTCGATGAATGAGACAGAATTCAAAAAACATATAAAACTTGCCAGAGAAAAAATTAGTAGTGAGATAAACCCAGGGAAATCAACACCACCACCACCAGCTACTCTCTCACCTGAGTCATCAGGATCAGACTCACCTACATCTCAGGAAATGACAGCAGCAGCAAAGAAACGAAAAAGAATTAAACCAACAACAATAAGACCAAAAACATCCACAAAAAATAAAAAGAAATCTACACCATTTGAAATTTTACACGGCAAAACACCTCTGGAAAAGGCAGAACTGTTATTTGCAATATTAGAAAATATTCTAGATAAATACCTAATTGAATGTTAATGTAGTTGTCTGTCGTTGCTTTGTTTTATTATTACCTAACATTTATAACAAATAAATTTGAAATACATTACATTATTTAAACAAATCGTTTTGTTTTCTTCTTTGGCCCACTGTATAAACTAATTTTAATATTTTAACTCATAATTAAACATTAGGCGACCTCAAGGGTCAACTAATCTTGTTTATTCCATAATTAATGTGATAAAGATATAATATGACCCCAGGGGTCAACTAATCTCTTCTATTTTTGATTCTCGCAAATATCCAAGTTAAAATATACATGGCTTGAGGCGAGGCCGGCTCGGCTCGCTCTCACTCTAACACATTCTTTTACCCTCCGCACCCTCTGGTCATTGACGACCACTTCTTCTACTACCACCCTACGCTCTTCTACACTTCTTCGACCACTACCCTCTGGTCATTGACCTACTTTCTGCAAGAACTCCACCCTTCTACGCTGCCGTCCAGACTCGGATGGACAGGTTACCAAAGTGGTCCAGAACCCCAGTAGCTATACTACTCCTGATGCTATCTAGACGAAATATGATACCGAATGTAGGTCAATGAACTGAAACATGATATCGGATGCTAGCATCAGCTGTTTTTATTTATAGACTAAGGTTAATAACTTGTAACAGACGGTGACCTTGTATTGACACCGGATACTGTTCAGACATCACGTGGTTTCTATTTTTAAACATGATCAACGACATCGGATGCTATCTAGACGAAACTCGACACTTTATTTCCTATAAAAATTCCACTCTGGTAAAGATTATTATTTGATAAATTATTTTCTTTGAAATCGTCATATAAGCTAAAACTTCAATATAACTTGATACCTATGTGAAGGTCACAGGTTAACGACTGCATTACATCCGGTATTGCATCATTTCTAAACACCTGCATTTGTTCTATGTCAGCAAAAACTTTATTACATTTAAAAAATCCACACTACCATTATTATCTGATAAATTATTTCTGTCTGAAATCGTCATATCAGCGAACACTGCAAACTTGATATCTCATATGTAATCAGTGAGGATCCAAGATATGTGAAGGTCACAGGTTAACTACTGTATTACATCCGGTATAGCATCATTTCCAAACACCTGGATTTATTCTGTGTCAGCAAAACCTTTATTTCATAATTAGCGTTATATTTTCTTAATTTTAAAGGTAGGATAGGATATAATACCATGTTAGTAATAAGTATATCATTTCTAAAAAATAGAATTCCCCTCTACCTATTTAAAGTGGAGGGGGTTACTCCATAAAATATCGTTAGGAAAAAATTTGAAACATTCGAAAACAAGCTGTGTTGTGTGAAATAATATTGAGTTACGGTGTGTAACCAAACAAAGCCAGAATAATGTAGGCAGCTTATGTAAAAGAGATCGAAGTAAAAGATTTGGATAGTGGTATTCGAAATCTACGTCAGACCGTCTCAAATCTTAAGTTTGATGCTGATCATGAAGCTATTTATGGTATGGGAAACTTTTTTCCAGCAGAATACTGTGAAGAATTAGTTGAGAAATATGGAAAGGCGTTACTATTGTGTGAAGATTATTTAAACGAGCAATGTACCATAGATGATGTTGTTAATGGTTTTATTAACTTGGGCATGACGGGGATGCTTCATGATATTAAACATTTACTGCAGAGCCATTTAGTCAATAAAATTCCTGAACGCGAATGGGGACAAGAATCTGATGGCCAAGAGGAAAGCGATGTAGAAATGAGTCAGCAATGAATCTGTATTAATATAATATTTAATAAACTTTATTATTATAAAGTCGTTTTATTATTCCATATAAATTCATAACCAAAATTAATAAGCTTGTTTATAGACGCAATACTTCTGCAAACAGTTTGCTAATTATACAACGACCTTATAACTCCAAAGAGGTGTATATTTGTTTCGATCAAAATTAGACACGAATTGAGAGTTAGCCCTATAATTGAAAAATAATGAAACCTGATATAGTTATCAAGAAATGTTTAAATCATCTTTACAGACAAATAGTACCAGCTACAAGTTGTGAATAAGAAGGTGTAATGACATAATACAAGACTCTGATTGGCAATAGCTTTATAGTAACTTAACTAATAACTTAAGCCATACCATAAACAGTGAGTGTGGAAGAGAATACGAAACAAATACTTTCTTCTGATGGTATATACCTATTTGTTCTTAATTTTTGCTAATTGTTACTTATTTTCGGGAATATATATATATATATATATATATATATATATGTTAATTCGTAGGCTTCCGCGGGTGTTATATGTGGCTGTAAAATTTCTCCGGGTTCTTCTCCGCGATGAATCTGCATGGTCTTCAAAAGAACCATTTGTTTGACAACGTTTCGGTAAAATCTCATTTACCATCTTCAGGTCTTCTTACTTCTGCAGAAGATATATATATATATATATATATATATATATATATATCTAAGGAATTGTGGTGTGTACAATGTATTAGTATAGAATTGATAAGTAAACGTCAAAACTGCAAATCATAGTAAGACTTTACTGAAAAGGAGCTCACACATTTTTCCACTGCACTATCTCTTTCAAAGGATTTATCTCACTGATCTTTTACATTCATAGCCAAAGCTTCCGAAAGAGTATAGAGAAAACTTCAGCCTACAAGTACAGCTACCATGTTTCATATACTACAACTGCTCAGAATGACATAGACACGTCGATGGATCTGCACCATCACAATCTAAATGTCACATGTGTAAATGGAGTCTTCAACAGTATCGGTTATAATAAATATATAAAACTTAATAATACCTATTTTTTGATTTTTATTTTAACAAAACTATTCATATCATTAAAATTAGACAAGAGACATGGGTGAACATACCTTCAATGCAATTTGATACCTCATACATAATCAGAGAGGAGCTAAGGATATGTGAAGGTCAAAGGTTCATAAACATATTGCATCTTTTCTTAACACTTGTGTTTATCCTGCCGCAAACATTGTAAATTAATTTCCCGCAAACTACTGATAAATCATAATTCAGTAGATCATATAGTCTTAGTTTGTAAATTTATATTTTCCAGTGTAATTACCTCTCTATGACATTTTACCATTATGCGGTACAACCAGTTTATTAAACTTTGCATAGTTGACACTGACTGCAGTGAAAACCACAAACAAGGTAGTCTCTTCTTTATGGTGAAAACTATATATTGTTAAACAATATATATTGAAGGAAGTGGTAATACCAGAAATTGTCTTTAAGTGATTACCTGAAAATGAAATAATGCTTTACCATCCCACGATTACACTACTGATAAAAAAGTATATTGGTGTGATTGCTGAAAATATGATCAATACGTGCAAAAAAGAAGGTTATAAAGAGATGAAGTTAAAACAGTTAAATGGTGTTGAGGTATCAATATATCCTTCAATTATTAAGATTGGATTTAAAATTTACTTGATTGAACTCTGCTACTAGATAGTTTTGTCAGTAAATATTATCCATATATGTATTATGCAGATACTGATTTTCCATTGAAGAATATATCAAATAATTATAGAACCATTTTTTATTGCATTGATGGAGCTATTACAAAATCAGCATATTATGCTAGAAGTGATACACTTAGACATTTGTCGTTCAAGAAGCATCCAAGAAGATATACTGGAAATTTCAATCATCGACAAATCATCGTCATAGTAGTGTTCAAGATAATGCGAGGACCAAAATCCAGATGCTCTCCTTAGGATGGAACTGTGGACCCGATTCCGCATCTTGACCTCCTACACCTTTCCGTCATTATCAGAGAACTCTTGACGTATTGAATGAAGTTATTAAAATAAAAAATATCTATTACAATTATAAAAAAGTGTAGTAGTAGCACAGATAAATTAGCTATGCAGATATCGCCTGAGATAGAGCGACGATTTAGTTTCTTGTGTCGTCAACAGATGTTCCCAGTGATCATATTTAGCTAAAGTTTAAATTCGGCGGAGTCATATCAACTAGCAGTGTGTATACGTATCTTAGCAACCCATTAACATTGTTGTCACATCTAGCTCGGCCGGCTCAGCGTTATCGTACACACTACACAAACTACACATATCAGGCACATACTCCGTAGTCCAGTCGCCGGGCAGCTTCATCCAGCCCAGCTCAGTCTTGCCCACTGCCCAACCCTAGAGCTCGCTCAGTCTCACTAGATTCACAAGTTAGATGCATAAATATTATTTTTTTTCTATCAACATGTCGGGGAATAAATGTATGTACAGAAACTGTGGAGAATCAAAAAGGAACACCCAAATTAAAAAGGTTTAGGTTTCCTAAAAATGAAATATTATTATGCAGTAAATGGATATTGAATTGTGGTAAATATTTTCGTCAGATACATAACTAAAAAATTTGACTGTATTATCATTTATTGACAAAATAAAAGTAAATATGTCTAGATCCAATTAATATTAAAATAAACATTAATTTATCGAAATAATAATTTAGATATTAACGATGTGAAGTTAAAAAACATGCATGTATATGTATCCATATCTAAATTGTTTTTCGGAAAAATTCTACGTTAATTTCACATTATTTAATGGCATACGCGATTACATTTTACGCATAATTCACCCAAATATTAATACATCGAATTTTAAAGTTTAGAAGAAAAAGGCCTAATGACAATATTCACATACGAATGCTTGTATTGAATTTATCCGTCGGACATGTTCGTGCATGTGTATTAATCCAAAATCCCACTGTAAAGTACTTTCACCCAAATGTTAATAGAGAGAATTGCATTTAAACATGTGTTTCATATACGTGCTAACACGAATTTGCTAGGTTGGATAATAATCAAAGCCGGGTCCTAGAGGCATTAATTATGGAGGTGAACTACAAATTAGTCTTAATGAAATAAATAATGTACCAATTTGGAAATTGGCAACCTGATAAGTAAAAATATATAGAGGAGGTTCTCAACATTGATTGTTTAAACATTAATGGTTATATTGTTGGAGTACAACTTCACCGGCTGTTTAATGAAACAAAATATATACTAATCAAAAGCTCATAGCTTGCATTTTCAGAATATATAGAGTTGTCTGCATTTTTCCAGGTCTAAAGTTCGACAACCCTCCGGGAAAAGTTTAATTTTGGGTGCGAAATAAAACAAAACTTGCCGTTGTGCGGCCAAGGCAGCGGCGTAACACAAAATCACATTTACACAAAAAATTTACATAAAGTGGTGGCTGTCACAAGCTCATGGTGATCCAGAAACACGTTCCCGGGTATAACAATTTCTTTGTGCAACTGCTTTTTCAGCCTGAGTTGAATGAGTTTTTAGTGCCTTTGGACTGGTACAATCGTTTGCAATAATAATGACATTCTCTTAAAACAGTTTTTGAACTTCTGGAAGCTCTGAATAGAAATTTCTTTAAATGTCTCTTGGTAAGTGAAACAACTAATAACTAATGTTAAAAATTTAAAGGAGATTTCAATATGAATACGCCAGAAGTTCAAAAGAAATCGCAAAATTAATTTTAGTGAGTGTCATTAATATTGCAAACGATATTACATTCCGAATTTTAATTTTCCAGTTAAATAATAATAAATTACTTCTTTTTCATTGAACTATTAGAATCAAAATAAAATTAATAATTTAAATCACCCTAATTCTATTTTTTGCCTCAAACTATAAATCATATACTATAATATTGTTATATGATAACTAATAAAGATATTAGTATATTAATCTTGAAATATGCCTTACATCACACATTTGGATCACCCTTAACATACAAACATCTGTTTTTTTAATGTTTAAATTGTGCAAACAATTCCCAGTTGCAATCTAAATACTTTTTTAAATCTTCCATAAATGTCCATTTTTTGCGACAGTATGCACGTGTGGCGGCACGACTTTTTTCTGAAAACAGTGCCGACAGAGAGTGAACCAACTTATATTTATTCCGTAAACTTTGGTATTATCTGACATCTAGTAGGTTTGTTACGTCATATTATGCACAATTGTCAAATAAACAGTAAAGTATAGTGGTAGGTAATCAGGTTTGTAGGTACTTTATTTAAAAAAACGTATTAAGGTTCAATATACTAATGCTGAAAAGTTTGATTATGGGTAAATGCCATAGAAACAAGATGCGCTGCTAGACTCCATAGGCTAAGATACCTATCTTAACAGCCGATGACATCTAGGCAGCAAAACATTTTAAAATTTAGCAATAATCATTGTGAAATATTCCAGTTTTGAGAAAAGTATATAGCCTTGCTTTCCTAGGAAGCGTCACGATTCAAAGATTTATTTTTACATGTTTTGATACATTTGTCTCTCAAATATAAAATTTTAGTTACCCTGTTTGTGTAAAGTTTCGGTAATTAATTTTCATGCATTATCTTTAATGAGTGGAAGTAATTTTAGTGCCATATATTGTACACTCTTAACCAAATCTATTAATAATTTAGGTTATTCTTTCGGAAACTTGAAATGTGAAAATTTTTGTGAAAATTTTGAAATAACGTATCGGTTTGATCCCGTCCCATCGAAGTTACCTGCCGACCGACACCTGGCGTGATGACGCCAGTGTTATTTTAAATCGCCGTTGTATCACGTCCCGCTTCGCTACT
Source organism: Monochamus alternatus (assembly GCA_037114965.1). NCBI lineage: Eukaryota > Metazoa > Arthropoda > Insecta > Coleoptera > Cerambycidae > Monochamus > Monochamus alternatus. The sequence continues at coordinate 44,564,259 of CM073430.1, forward strand.
GAGGAAAGCTCTTCTTGTATTTTGTATATGTGCAACTTCCGCGGTCTCCCTCACGTTTCCTAGGAAAGTAAGACTTAAGCTTAAACGAAACGACTACGAACTATCCGAAATAATCACAATGCGACAGAAACGTTTTTTATTCGCTTGATTCATTGTCTAAATTTCGTCTCACTTGACTTGTGAATCTATTCTTCTAAATTTTCTTGTAAAACGTTAATTTTCGTGTATCAAGTGAGACGAAATTTAGATAATAAATCAAGAGAGTAAAAAAACATTTCAAACTTTACTAAGGAGGTACATGAAAAAATTTCTGAAGGGTTTCATGATAGCATATCCTTGAAAAAATGTCACCCTGTATAACGATTTTAAAAAATGAACTTGTATAATATCCGAGACTAGTTGAACAGTACCTGTATCAAATTTGAACGCCCTGTGTGTAATACGGACTTAGTAATAAAAAAAATAAATTTATTTTTTTAAAACTTTAGCCTCCCGTACTCCGCTATTGATCGAGAAGATGTTCATATAAAGTTTTCCTCTTAAAATCGCTTATTCTGTCTACCGTTTCAATTTGTTCCAAACAAACCGGAACACCCGGTATATATTTTGTTCCGTTACCGTGCATGGTAATTCACGTCAATTTGAACAAAATTGCTAAAGTTTAATTAAAAATGAATTATGAATAAATTTTAATAACAATTTTTTTTATTTCAAAATGAAAACTGTAAAATTTTGTTAATCAGAAATATATGCTGATATCGATGAAACAAAAAAATGCTGTTCCCATATTAAAAAATAAATTTGATCCCATGTTTTTTTGGGACACCTTGTACACCTAGTTACATGAAAAAGTTAAAACATCTACTATTTACCGAATTTTAAATGAATTTATTGCAATCTTTACATGCTTACTGTAAAATAACTGTTTATAAAAAATATTACTTACTGCCAAAAATGTTTAATCTTTTTCGCTATATTATACACATTAAATAAAAAGTTGAATACCATGTACACTCATCTAATGAAACGGAAAGATACGTAGTTTGCGCAAATTTTTTATTAGAATCTGAAAAAAAAACTTCAAGCTGAATGTAATCCTCCGTTTTCAATAGTAAAGACAAGACAATATATCTGGCAGCAGTGGGATCGTTCGAGCGGCCATCTGTGGGGAAATAGCTGAATTAACCAACACTGCTTCCACGGTGGATGCCGGCTCAGGCAAGCCGGCATCCAAAGCTGTTAACACTTTTTAATATGTTCAGGCGCTATCTGTATATTAATTTATCTGTGGTAGTAGTATATAACTATAACAAAAAAATGTCCTACATAATTCTAACATCACCAATTAGGACTATACTTAACCAACCTCTCATGAAGTGTAAACCAGTAGTAGGGGTACATATCTACATTCAAATTATAATCTAATTTCTACAGCAAGTGGTTGATTTTCCTTTTCGTAGTAATATTGTTGAAATTTTGCATACCTACATTTCAGAATTAAGATATACCTAACTATACATATTTTTCTACATACAGCTTTTAGATTTATCGTGGAACTTTTCTATAAGTTTTATCTTTCCATCTTGTCTTACATAATTCTAACAGCACCAGTTAGGACTATACTCCACCAAACTGTCATGAACTCTAAGACAATAGTAAGGGTACATATCTTTATCATATTCATACATTATAATTTTATTTAGTTGAAAATTATTTTTAACAAATATAGAAAGATAAAACTTATAGAGAAGTGCCACTACAATATTTTATTAATATATTACTGCAGTACAAAAAAGCAAAAAACTTGTATGTTGAAAAATATGTCTAGATATATCATAATTGTAAAATGTATGCCTGACATGTATGAAAAATGTCAACAATCTTACTATGAAACCACCTGATGTAGAAATAAAATTATAATTAGTGAATGTAATAAAGATATGTACCCTTACTATTGTCTTAGAGTTCATGACAGTTTGGTTGAGTATAGTCCTAACTGGTGCTGTTAGAATTATGTAAGACAAGATGGAAAGATAAAACTTATAGAAAAGTTCCACGATAAATCTAAAAGCTGTATGTAGAAAAATATGTATAGTTAGGTATATCTTAATTCTAAAATGTAGGTATGCAAAATTTCAACAATATTACTACGAAAAGGCCAATCAACCACTTGCTGTAGAAGGTGTAGGAGGTGTAGGAGGTCAAGATGCGGAATCGGGTCCACAGTTCCATCCTAAGGAGAGCATCTGGATTTTGGTCCTTGCATTATCTTGAACCCATTTGAGAACACTACTATGACGATGATTTGTCGATGATTGAAATTTCTAGTATATCTTCTTGGATGCTTCTTGAACGACAAATGTCTAGGGGTATCACTTCTAGCATAATATGCTGATTTTGTATTAGCTCCATCAATGCAATAAAAAAATAGTTCTATAATTATTTGATATATTTTTCAATAAAAAAGCAGTATCTGCATAATACATATATGGATAATATTTACTGACAAAACTATCTAGTAGCAGAGCTCAAACAAGTAAATTTTAAATCCAATCTTAATAATTGAAGGATATATTGATACCTCAACACCATTTAACTGTTTTAACTTCATCTCTTTATAACCTTTTTTGCACGTATTGATCATATTTTCAGCAATCACACCAATATACTTTTTTATCAGTAGTGTAATCGTGGGATGGTAAAGCATTATTTCATTTTCAGGTAATCACTTAAAGACAATTTCTGGTATTACCACTTCCTTCAATATATATTGTTTAACAATATATAGTTTTCACCATAAAGAAGAGACTACCTTGTTTGTGGTTTTCACTGCAGTCAGTGTCAACTATGCAAAGTTTAATAAACTGGTTGTACCGCATAATGGTAAAATGTCATAGAGAGGTAATTACACTGGAAAATATAAATTTGCAAACTGAGACTATATGATCTACTGAATTATGATTTATCAGTAGTTTGCGGGAAATCAATTTACAATGTTTGCGGCAGGATAAACACAGGTGTTAAGAAAAGATGCAATATGTTTATGGACCTTTGACCTTCACATAACAGCACAACAATTTGTACTTATTTAAGATTCACCCTGTATACCATCAGAAGAAAGTATTTGTTTCGTATTCTCTTCCACACTCACTGTTTATGGTATGGCTTAAGTTATTAGCTAAGTTACTATAAAGCTATTGCCAATCAGAGTCTTGCATTATGTCATTACACCTTCTTATTCACAACTTGTAGCTGGTACTATTTGTCTGTAAAGATGATTTAAACATTTCTTGATAACTATATCAGGTTTCATTATTTTCCAATTATAGGGCTAACTCTCAATTCGTGTCCCATTTTGATCGAAACAAATATACACCTCTTTGGAGTTATAAGGTCGTTATATAATTAGCGAACTGTTTGCAGAAGTATTGCTTCTATAACCAAACTTATTAATTTTGGTTATGAATTTATATGGAATAATAAAACGACTTTATGATAATAAAGTTTATTAAATATTATATTAATACAGATTCATTGCTGACTCATTTCTACATCGCTTTCCTCTTGGCCATCAGATTCTTGTTCACATTCGCGTTCAGGAATTTTATTGGCTAAATGGCTCTACAGTAAATGTTCAATATCATGAAGCATCCCCGTCATGCCCAAATTAATAAAACCATTAACAACATCATCTATGGTACATTGCTCGTTTAAATAATCTTCACACAATACTAACGCCTTTCTAATTATGAAATAAAGGTTTTGCTGACACAGAATAAATACAGGTGTTTGGAAATGATGCAATACCGGATGTAATACAGTCGTTAACCTGTGACCTTCACATATCTTGGATCCTCACTGATTACATATGAGATATCAAGTTTGCAGTTTTCTCTGATATGACGATTTTAGACAGAAATAATTTATCAAATAATAATCTTTGGTAGTGTGGATTTTTTAAATGAAATAAAGTTTTTGCTGACATAGAACAAATGCAGGTGTTTAGAAATGATGAAATACCGGATGTAATGTAGTCGTTAACATGTGACCTTCACATAGGTATCAAGTTATATTGCAGTTTTAGCTGATATGACGATATCAAAGAAAATAATTTATATAATAATCTTTACCAGAGTGGAATTTTTATAGGAAATAAAGTGTCTAGTTTCATCTAGATAGCATCCGATGTCGTTGATCATGTTTAAAAATAGAAACTACGTGACGTCTGAACAGTATCCGGTGTCATATTCAAGTTATTAACCTTAGTCTATAAATAAAAACAGTTGATGCTATCATCCGATATCATGTTTCAGTTTATTGACCTACATTCGGTATCATATTTCGTCTAGATAGCACCAGGTGTCACATTTCAGTTCATTGACCTTGCTCCTCCTCCGGCTCTGGCTCCGGCTCCTTATCCTTTTCATCTCTCCAATCCTAACTACTTATATGTTTCTGAAATATATCATAAAATGTTTCAAATTTTTATTAAAATGTACTAATTGAAACTTTTCATGAATGTTACATGTTTACTGGGATTGTTTTGTAAGATACACATTTGAAATTTTGCACGTACTTTTATCTTATTTCGGCATACTTATCATGTAATTTTGGTGAAAAAAATCGAAGGGCGAATGGTGGTAACTGAGAGATGCAGTACCCTTTATCCCCTCCAATTATTTCTAAGTACGCCTATGCAGCTTTTTCTTGAAATTTCAAAAGCAGAATTTTCTTCTGATCATTTTATCTCTTTTGTAATTTTTTGTTTAAATGATCCGTTTTAGAGAAAAATTACATGTATTGATGGGTTACAAATGTCTTAGAAGCCGATGAATGTCAGGAAAAAATACTGAGCTTCCTTATCCCAACGGATCACATCCTAAAAGGAAGGTTTTTTTAAATTTGGATCGACATCTTCGTGAAACCGGAAAGTTTATGGATCAGAAACTCAGAATTTGCGGTCTACATAGAAAATAAAGCCCTAAACTAAAGGAACAAATCTTAGCACTGGTAGAATAAGAACCAAGCACAAGTACAAAGATTGTTTCTCGACAAATAGAAAATTGTACAAAAATGGATGTTCATCGGACTTTAAAACTCAACTTCTGCACCCGTATCACATCCAACCCGTACAAAATATTCTTCCCCAAGGTTTTGCTTCTAGGATGCGATTTAGTCGTTGGTTGTTAACACAGAATGATAAAGATAGGGACTTCGTAAGAAAAATTCTATTCACGGATGAGGCAAGCTTTACAAGAAATGGATTGACAAACAATGGATTGGCATAACAGCCACGTATGAACGATTTGAATACCCATGCAACCACTGTAGCACACCATCAATCATCATTTTTAAATTTTCTGCAAAATGAATTTCTAGATGTTTTACATGATTTACGTATGTGGATGCAGCTTGGCGGTGTTTCACCCCATTATGGTAGAAAAGTCCGGCAGTATTTAAATACCCATTTACTTCCCATTTGTTGGATTGGTCGAGGACAAGACGCACTTATTCTCAATGGCCACCACAATCTCCTGACCTTAATCCATTGTTTTTTTTTGTGGGGTTATATGAAAGATATGGTATATTTAGGTAAAAAGTTATTATGTTGATCGTTCATTATTACTATTACTAAATGAGACTATTATTTTTTGGTTGATAAGAGAACCCTATTACAGATTTTATTGTCATATTATTTTTTCAATTCATAAGTATTCCTCATTTTGTAACATTTAGAATTATCCATTTTGTTTTAAATAGCAAATATTCATTCAGTAAGTATAACGATTTGCTAAGTTGCCAAGGCATTGTAATAATAGGTATATTCACAAAATTTCAGTTTCACTTGAAAATGATAGTAAATTATAGATTTATGGGCACTACAAATTGCCGTTTTTCTCCAGAACGGAGCATTTAAACAAAAACATACAAAAGAGATAAAATGATCAGAAAAAATGTCCTCGTTTGATATTTCAAGAAAAAGCTGCATAGGCGTACTAAGAAATAATTGTAGGGGATAAAGGGTACTGCATCCCTCAGTTGCCTTCATTCGCCGTTCGATTTTTTTCACCAAAATTACATGATAAGTATGCCGGAATAAGATAAAAGTATGTGCAAAATTTCAAGTCTGTATCTTATAAAACAATGGATTTATTAACAAAAATAGTTTTTGAAAATGCAAATTTAACACCCTGTATATTGAAACAGGGACGTCCAAATAAAAAATGGCATAAGGAAAGTCGCATTATATTTATCCAAAGAATATGTGGTTAATGGTATGGCCTTCTATTTTGGAACACCCTGTATATCGGTAGCGCTGCAGTCGGCTGTAGGTTGATATATTTAGATATTAATAATACTAAGCCACTTCCGTGTGTAGTGCCGTTCATTCAGACTTCCATTTTTTGGCAACAGCGCTTAATACTCTGATGCTTGTGATATATTTGCAATGATATGTTTTAGCTCTTATAGAATTTATCAGTCAGCCATATCTGCGGAAAAGTGAATAAACGATTTTTGAATTTGTTGGAATAAATTGATATTTAATTTTTATTTTACAACAAATAAAAAAACAATACTGTCGAATTAAACTGAAACAATAATAACAATAGTCAAATTAAAAATAAGAACATTTACGTAAATACATTTTAAAAAATATTACAAAGTTGTTACTTTAATATACTTGTACCTAATGTGTCTAACAAACTTGCCTACATATGAAAAACTCTGTTGTTATTAAATTTATGGAAAAAAGCTTTGCTTTAAATAACATTGGTATGAAGCTATTCAAATTCGACATAGCATATACAGGGTTAACTATGACTAAGTACAAAAATTTTAACCACGTGCTCAGGGAGGCCTAAAAGACAATAAAAAAACCCTTTTTCCTATGGAAAGTCGGCGCCTATGATAAGTATCGACTGAGATGGCTTATGGTTTAGATCCATAGTTGACTTTACATCTGTCAACAATGTACTACTACAATGCAGTCGTTTGCAGTGTTTCTAAATGCAGAGACGACGATAGTTAAAAAAATAAAGAAATATGTGTCGGGTACAGATATTTTCCCACAATATAGTTCGCCGGTTTTTATAGTTTCTAGGTTATGGGACAAGACTGCGGCGGATGTTAAAAGTTTTCTGTTATCTATTAGAACCTACCTACTCATTCCTTTCTTCGATTTTGTTATAATACATAGGCATTTTATCTAATTGTACCTAGGGGAAGTGTGTTTATCGGTAGTGAGTGAAAACGTAGTTTTACCAGTTTGTAACCAAATAATGAAAAACGAATGGAAAATATTGGAGCTAACTGAATTAACTGTTACCTACCTATCAGGTATTATTACTAATAATAATGTTATAATAATAATAATGATAATGATAATGATAATGATAATGATAATAATAATGATAATGATAATGATAATAATAATAATAATAATAATAATAATAATAATAATAATAATAATAGGGGTCAAGGAGTCAGCTGCTAGCCCTGACTCCAGGGGAACTGAATTAACTGTTACCTACCAATCAGGTATTATTACTAATAATAATGTTATAATAATAATAATGATAATAATAATAATAATAATAATAATAATAATAATAATAATAATAATAATAATAATAATAATAATAATAATAATAATAATAATAATAATAATAATAATAATAATAATAATAATAATAATAATAATAATAATAATAATAATAATAATAATAATAATAATAATAATAATAATAATAATAATAATAATAATAATAATAATAATAATAATAATAATAATAATAATAATAATAATAATAATAATAATAATAATAATAATAATAATAATAATAATAATAATAATAATAATAATAATAATAATAATAATAATAATAATAATAATAATAATAATAATAATAATAATAATAATAATAATAATAATAATAATAATAATAATAATAATAATAATAATAATAATAATAATAATAATAATAATAATAATAATAATAATAATAATAATAATAATAATAATAATAATAATAATAATAATAATAATAATAATAATAATAATAATAATAATAATAATAATAATAATAATAATAATAATAATAATAATAATAATAATAATAATAATAATAATAATAATAATAATAATAATAATAATAATAATAATAATAATAATAATAATAATAATAATAATAATAATAATAATAATAATAATAATAATAATAATAATAATAATAATAATAATAATAATGCGGATGTACTGAAGTAAACCAGGAAAATAAATCCGCAATCTAAGGTGTTTGCCGTGCTGAGGGATGTATGACTCCGCGTTACGGGAGTCTCAAACGGCTGCCTCCGGATACCTGGCGCCCTTCGGTTGTAATGTAGCCCTTCCATGGCAAGCCTGCTCTACCATGGTCGAGAATATTTCAGAGCTACTCGTGGAACAGCAATGACTGATACCAATGAAAATACTATAGAAACGTCCATCTCTCAAAACTTGGGCATTGAAGGGAAACCATTTAAATCTCCTACGCCTGTTACGGCATCTGGTAGCAGGAAGAGAAATCCTCCTATGAATTTGGAGACGGTGGAGCCTGCTTCCGGTTCCTCATAATAAAAAAAATAGATGAATCTGATTTTAGTACAGTTAATCCCTTCATTATTGACAAAGTAGTTTATGGACTTATAGGACAAGTAAAGGGTATTAAGAAAATTAAAGAAGGCTTACTAATAGAAACTGTCTCTGCTGCTCAGTCATTAAGACTTTTGAAAATACAAAGATTTGGAGAATTTTCAGTTGAAGTCGTACCTCATAGAGCTCTGAACTATTCTAAAGGTGTCATAACGTGTAGAGATTTCCTGAACTGCACCACTGAGGAAATCTTTGAAGGGTTGAAACCAGCGGGAGTAATCGAAGTTAAAGGAATCACCACCAAAATTAATGGAGATGTCGTAAATACACCTAGCTTGTTACTAACTTTCAATCAACTGAAAACTGAAAACAGAAGAACGTATTACCTACGGAGAAGCCCGAAGAAGAATTGAAGAGAACACACCGAATATTCAATCTTCTTATGCACAAGTAGCAAAAGCTCAGCCAATAAAGAAATGATTCCTGAAATAGTGAATGTGTGTACCGAAATTTTAAATAGTAAATTTACAACCGGCATGGAGAAAATCTCTAATATTTCCCAAGCAACCTCTAGTGGTACTATTTCATTGATTAAGAGTAGTAGCCTAATTTCAGAAAAAAGGAAACGCGCTGACGCTTTGACGTCACATGAGGAGACTTCTGAAAATGACGAAAGCTCCTCAACAAGTAATAAATTCTCTAAAGAAAAGAGAAGACCAGGTAGGCATAGAAAGCCTCCTGAAAAGTAATTTCTGTGATACTTTTTCTGTGATATTTTTCATATATATATTTTTTGTGATATTTTATTTATCTATTTATTTATTTATTTATTTATTTATTTATTTATTTATTTATACTTTTTATCATTTTATCTTTAACATAATGGCTAAAATATTGCAATGGAATTGCAATGGCGTAAAAGCCCACTTTTCTGATTTAAAAACCATTATAATGCAACAAAATCCCAACTGTATCTGCATACAAGAAACCCATCTAAAACCTCTTGAACAATTCAGTTTAAAAGGATTTGTGTCAGTTACAAAAGAAATAGAACCTAATGAAAGAGCTAGAGGGGGAGTAGCTATATTCCTCAAAGAAAATATGTCATATAAAATAATTCCATTACAAACAAGACTACAAGCTATTGCTGTAGAAACATACTTACCATTCAAAACTACGATTTGCAATATCTACTTACCTGACTTTAGTTGGAATATTGATGACATAAGGGGAATCATTGATCAGCTTTCACCCCCTTATATACTCACAGGAGATTTTAACTCACATAGTCCTTTATGGGGATCAATAAAACTAGATGCTAGAGGCAAACTCATTGAAAAAATCATTGATGAATATAATTTAGTCCTACTAAATACCGGTGAAGGAACTAAATAACAAATCCCAAAACTTTACCAGTATAGATTTAACAATTTGCTCTCCTCCTCTGATAACAAAATTTTTATGGAAAACTTTGGAAAACAGCATCTTTTCAAATCACGTTCCAATTTTAATTCAATATATATGTACACAAGAAGTACATATCACTCACAGAACAAAGTGGAAAATACAACAAGCTGATTGGGAACTGTACAGATACATAATAAATACCCCAGAACTTTCGGAAGATATAAATGAGCGTGTCAATAAATTGACAAATGCTATCATCGAAGCAGCTGAAGAGAGCATACCGCAATTAAATGCAATCAGTCCTAAATATGTTCCCTGGTGGAATAGTGAAGTACAGTCTGCTATCAGGGCTAAAAAGAAAGCACTAAATAAGTTTAAAAGACACCCTAACCAGGAAAATATGATAGACTTTAAACGTTGTCGCGCGAAAGCCCGCAGAGCAATCATCAAAAGTAAGAGAGAATCCTGGAGAAACTATGTAACTCAAATATCTCGAGAAACGCCCTTAAAAGAAGTATGGGACAAGGTCAGAAAAATATCTGGCAAAAACTGTGGCCCTCCAGTTCCAGCAATACTCAGAGAGGATAATAGCATATTAACAAATACGACAGACATTGCTGAAGAATTCGCACAGTATTTTGAAAATGTAAGTAGCACTGCTAATTATAATCCGAATTTCATAGAAGTTAAGAATATGGAAGAAACTGAAATTAGTTTTCAAACAACGGGTCATTTCTCCTATAATGATCCTTTTAGTCTTTTAGAACTGGAAAGAGCACTTAAAGATTTGGGCAATGCTTCCCCAGGACCAGACAATGTCCACTATGAAATGTTACAACAGTTACCTGAAAATATAAAATGCGCATTATTAGATATATATAATAAAATCTGGTTAACAGGTACTTACCCAGAAAAGTGGTGTGAAGCGTATATAATACCTATTCTTAAATCTAACAAAGACCCAAAATTGGCGTTCAGTTATCGACCCATATCATTAACATGTTGTTCTAGTAAAATTTTAGAAAAAATGGTTAATTTTAGACTAACTTGGTATCTCGAAACAAAACAGTTACTATCTAATTTCCAAATGGGCTTTAGGAAAAATAGGTCTACTACTGATGCCATGGTACACCTTGAAAATGCCATTCAAAATAGTTTCTTCAATAGAAACTATCTAGTTGAAGTATTCTTTGACATGGAAAAAGCTTATGACATGACCTGGCGATATGGTATATTAAAACAAATGTACGACTGGGGTATAAGAGGAACTCTTCCTAATGCTTAAGAGATGTTTTAAAGTAAGTTTTCACAATTCTATGTCGGTGATTCACGATTTGGAGAACGGTGTCCCTCAAGGTTCCAACCTTAGTGTCACTCTATTTGCGATAGCCGTCAATGATATATTGAATCCTATTCCGTCAAACGTAGGACGTTGTCTATATGTCGATGATCTCACGATATTCTATTCAGCAGATTCTATGACAGAAATAGAGACCGTTCTTCAGGAAACTATTACCGATGTCGTGAACAAAGCCGAACGTAGGGGATTTCGTTTTTCTGAAGCAAAAACGGAATGCAGGCGCAGAAAACCTCATAACGATCCACAATTAACTATCAACGGGAGAGATATAGATTGTAAACCAATTAAAAAGTTCCTAGGACTAACATTCGATAGCAAGTTAAGATGGGCTGAACACATAAATGATGTTGCAGTAAAATGTAAAAAAGCTTTTAATATATTGCGATGTTTAGCTGGTATTAATTGTGGTGCAGACAAAGAAATATTGACAACTTTATACAGGTCACTAGTACTATCAAAAATTGACTACGGAAGTGCTGTTTATTCATCAGCAAGGCACTCAAAACTTAAAATACTAGACAGTATTCATTGTAGTAGATTAAGATTAATCTGTGGTGCGTTTCGCACAAGCCCCCTATTGAGCCTTTGCTGCGAAACCAGTATATCACCTCTAAAATATAGAAGAGAAAAATTTCTGTCATCATATGCAGTAAAAATTTGGGCCCAACCAATGCACCCAAATCATTCAATTCTCTTTGATGAAGAACTACGAGATAATTATTCTACACGTCCTACTGTAACTAGACCTGCTGGTGTTCGTCTTAAGGAAACAATAGATGTAGAATTTCCAAAAATACTATCATTCTCACCCTGTGAAATTCCTCCATGGAAAATTCCTATTCCAAAATGTCATCTGGAATGTATGGCTTTCAAAAAAGAGGAGGACAACAAACTTTTAATAAAAAATAAATTTTATGAAATAGTACATCAGTATACTAATCTAAAATAATTTATACAGATGGTTCAAAAACAAATCTGGGTGTCGGCAGTGCATTTGTATCAGAAAACTCAGCATATTCTTGGAGTTTGAACAGAAGTGCCAGTATATTTACTGCAGAACTATATACAATCTGGCAGGCTATGTGGTTCGCCAGTATGGACCAGAAAAATACAATTCTCATCTGCTCAGATTCGCTAAGTGCAATATTGGCTATTAAAAATGTATTTAACCATGATCCCATGATACAACAAATTCTAAGTGCGTTTTATTCTATGCATACCATGGGCAAACACATAATTTTTGTTTGGATACCAAGCCACATAGGTATTCAAGGGAATGAAAATGCAGATACAGCAGCACATACCGCAGCAAACCAGGAAACTACTGATGATATAGTAATACGTTCCGATGATTTGGTTATAGCGATAAAGGGAATAATTGAGGATAAATGGCAAATAGATTGGCATCGCACCGACTCCAAACTAAAAGAAATTAAACCCACAGTAAATAAATGGACAATAGCGAAAAACATATCAAGACGAGAACAAGTTATCTTAACACGGTTACGAATTGGACATACTCGTTTAACTTCTAGTTATCTACTAAGTGGTGAAGAACAACCATTATGTGATACATGCAATGAACCTATTACAGTTAAGCATCTATTACTACGAATTATACATATACTCCTTTTTGTACCATATATATATTTTGCTTGTATTCTATTTCTTTGCTGTAACATATAGTTACAATGTTAGTCATTTTATCTTCTGCTTAGACTTGCATTTATTTCCATATATATAGAGTTCCAGATTCAGCTTAGCTTTAGTGTGAACTATACCTCTGTACCGCTTACTTGAATAAACGTCGTTCGATTCTATAAATGTATTAAGTTATTTACAACGTTCTCGTTCGGTACATACTTAATTGGCGCAGTCGGTAGGATCTACAAACAAGTCTCTGAATTCTCGTGAGTGAGTAAGTGAGATCCTTGGTGTACTCCTGTACTTTATTAAAGATCCAGAACCTGTCCAGCTCTCAGGTGAAATTTATTGGATACGGAACTTCAAGTGGTTGGTCAACTTGACGCCGAGATCCCTGGACCGTCAACGACGATTCGAAGTAAGTTCCTCAAGTATTTTTCCACTCCTTTCCTCGCTAAGTTGATATAAACTGATTTTTTATATACTTGTGCGGCGAAAAGACATTTTGATTTACACTTGCCTGTGTATAGTCAAAATTAGTTAAGATTAAATTTTTAAGAAGTGATTAAGTGAATTTAATTGTTCTGAATTCGTGAGTCAACTCTTCCACGATTAGAGTGACTGTTTTCAGACCCTGTTTTATATTTTTTCTCTGTCCAAAGTGCTTCTTTTGTTGAGTGACTATTAAAACAATTTGTTTATGAGTTAACTCAACTGAAAACGAAGTGTTTGTTCAGATGCCAAAGGATAATATTTCTCAAGCTAGATTACGAGTAGAAAATCCATACCAGGTCCCTGTCGGTGTTGGACTCTCCGTAAATCAAAACGAGATAGATAGTTTAGTAAATCAGTTATCTAGTACATTAAATAACAAAAACATGACTACTAACTCAAATATAAATGAAGCTAAAGCTTTCCTTGATGTGATACCAGTTTTTGATGGTTCACAAACCAAACTACAAACATTTTGTAAATTATGTGATGAATTAATTAGAATCTTTAATATCCCCGAAAGAACTGACCGTATGGTATATTTACTTGCGGGAATTAGATCTAAAATTACAGGCCAAGCTGAAATCATTCTGAACCAACGTTTAGAAATTCAAACTTGGACACAAATTAAAAATTTATTACAACAAAATTTCGGAGATTGTAGAGATCTCCCATGCCTTCAGCAAGACTTAATTCATATGCGATACAACCCTAAAAACGAAACCTTGCAGGAATTCTCAAATAGAATTCAACACCTGAGGTCAATTTTATCTCAGAAACTAGTAAACTTGAATATCACAGCTGTTGAAAAACAAGCTTATCAGGACATTTATGCTAGACTCGCACTCGACACGTACGTCGCGAACTTACCAGATAACTTACAGTCAATGATACGGACAGCTGACAAAACTACATTAGAAGACGCGATATCTTTTGTAAACCGAGAACTGCAATTTAATCAGTACAAAGAACAACTTAAGAAAAACATGTCTTATTCACAATCGCCGTCAGTTCCACCTAAAATTCCCCAAAGAAACCATAATCCTAATATGAATTTTAGAACTAACCAAAATTTTAAACCGAATTTCCAAAATCAAAATTTTGCAAGACCACCTCTTCCACCAAGAAATCCAAATTTTAATCAAAATTTCAACCAAAATTATAATCAAAACCGAAATCAACAAGCATTGGGAACTTATCAAAATTATAGACCAAATCATCCCACTCCGATGTCAGGAGTTCAATCATTTGTGAATCAAACACATAATACACGTAACCAACGCAATCAACAAAATTTTAGACAAAAACCGAATAGGCAAAATTTCCCTAGAACTAACGAAAATTTTAATATTGAAGAAGAAAACTTTGAACAAAATTTTGATCCAAATTTTGACCCTAGTCAAGAATATCAAACTGACAATTTACCTTTTGAACAAAATTATGATACAGATTATAATGACAAAGATTTTAATCAAAATTGTAATCAGAATTTTTATGACTATGAAAATAACCAAAATTTTCCTTTAACCCCTCCTCAAGACAGCCAAACGTAGTAGAAAGTAATATTCAATTAGCTGCCCAGTTACCGTATATAAAAATTTCTCAACATCCTTATCCCCCTTTGAAACTTTTAATAGATACAGGCGCTTCATATTCTATGTTACGACCTGACATAATAGAAAAAATCTGTCCAAACCAAATTTTTAATTTTTCGACTCAAGTAAAAACTATTTTAGGAAAATGTACTATCAAACAAAAAGCTCATGTACCCGCATTTTCAGAATTTAATTCAAATCAAAATTTAGAAGTATTATCTTATGATTTTCATAACTATTTTGACGGACTTATTGGCTACCATGATATGAAAAAATTTAACATGATAATTGACTTACCTAATAACAGACTTATAGGACAAAATTTTAATATTCCCCTTTATTTACGTGATCCTTATGACATAACAAGACGAGTAACACTTGCCCCCAATGAGTATTTAAAAACGACCATCCCTGTAGAAGCAAACTTTGGCGATATTTTAATACCTTTTCAAAATTTAAACAATTTAATAATTAGAGAAACATTAACAACCAGCGAAGACGGATATGCCCCGGTAGAACTTTTCAATCCCTCTAGTGAAACAAAAACTTTTTATTTTCAAAATCCTATTCCTTGTCAAAATATAGAAAATTTCGAATTATACAATTTTCAAATTTCTTCAAATGCAAACAAATGTAAAAAGGAACAAATTCCAAATTTATTAAGAACGGAACATTTATCTAAAGAAGAAAAACAACATTTAATACCCCTTTGCAAAAATTATTATGACGTTTTTTATTTTCCTGGCGATCCTTTGACTTTCACTAATCAAGTTAAACATCAAATAAAAACTGAAGACGAAATTCCTGTTCATACAAAAACATATAGATATCCAGAAATACATAAGCAAGAAGTGAAATCACAAATTCAATCATTATTACAAAATAATATCATACGACCTTCAGATTCACCATGGTCCAGTCCCATATGGATTGTACCCAAAAAATTAGACGCTTCCGGAAATAAAAAATGGCGACTCGTAGTAGACTACCGAAAAGTTAACGAAAAGACAGTTACTGACAGATACCCTATTCCGAATACTACAGACATATTAGACAAACTAGGACGATCCCAATATTTCAGTACCCTTGACCTAGCATCCGGTTTCCATCAAATAGAAATGTCCCCAGAATCAATCCAAAAAACATCTTTTAACACTAACAATGGACATTACAAATTTTTAAGGGTTCCTTTTGGCCTAAAAAATGCCCCCGCCACTTTTCAGAGAGTCATGGACAATGTTCTTAGAGATTTACAAAATAAAATTTGCCTCGTATATATGGACGACATTGTAATTTTTAGCACTTCACTTCAGGAGCACATTCAAAATTTAAAGCTAGTATTTGAAGCTTTAAAAAAAGCAAATCTGAAAATTCAATTAGACAAATCCGAATTTTTAAAAAGAGAAACAACATTTTTGGGACATATTATTACCCCTTCAGGAATAAAACCAAATCCAGACAAAGTAAAAGCTATTCAAAAATTTCCTATTCCTAAAACACCTAAAGATATAAAATCATTTCTTGGACTTGTAGGATTTTATCGAAAATTTATAAATAATTTTGCAAAAATAACAAAACCGTTAACTCGATGTTTAAAAAAGGGAATAAAATTGAACACTCCCCTGAATTTCTAGAATCAATAAATTTATGTAAAAATATTCTATCTAATGAACCCCTTTTAGCTTTCCCAGATTTTTCAAAAACTTTTGTATTAACCACCGACGCATCTAACTTTGCGATTGGAGCTGTTTTATCCCAAAATGGTCACCCAATTTCATACGCGAGTAGAACCTTAAATCCGGCAGAAATAAATTATTCAACAATTGAAAAAGAATTATTAGCAATCGTTTGGGCAACTAAATATTTTAGACCATATTTATATGGAAGAAAATTTATAATAAATACAGACCATAAACCCCTTCAGTGGCTTTTCTCCTTAAAAGACCCTCAGTCTAGATTAGTCCGTTGGAGATTAAAATTAGAAGAATTTGAATACGAAGTAAAATACATTAAAGGAAAAGAAAACAATGTTGCAGACGCATTATCCCGATTCCCTCCAGACGTTAACATTCACCAACTTCAACCTTCTACTTCTCAAGCCTTAGACTTACCTATTCTGGATGACGATACTCTCTCCATGTTAGTAAATGTGGAGAGACCTAACACACCTATTGACGAAGAACTACTTAACGATATTTTACGAGAACTTCCAGAACCTTCTCCTCCAGTATTACACATTCCAGAACCCTCTCCTCCAGTACTACATATTCCAGAACCTGACGACAACGAAACAATACATACCTCGATAGAAAATCCAGTAGCAGAATTACCTATAACCGATCAACCAATAAATCAATTTAAATATCAAATATCTATCGCTCTAAATCCAAATCTTGTTCAACCTTATTGGCACAGACTAACCAGACCTTTTGATAAAAATTCAATTTTTATAGTATTTAATCCCCAACTTTCAGACCAAAATAAAGCTAAAATATTACGAAACTTTCTAAAACCAAAAGAAATAAACTGTTTATATTTTTATGACCAAAAAGCTAGACAATGTTTTGAACGTTTGATACCAAAATTCTTTAATAATACAACTAAATTTAGAATATCCACACTAAAAACTCAAGATGTAGAAAAATTAGAATCCCAAATAAGATTAATAATGAAACAACATGAAGTAAATACAGTACACAGAGGCATTGACACTGTTTATAATTCCTTAGCAAAAACTCACTATTGGCCTAATATGAAAGAAACTATAACAACATATATAAATAATTGTGAAACATGTAATCGAGCAAAATATGATAGACACCCACAAAACCCACCAATCCAAAAAACGGAAACGCCCACTAAACCTTTCGACATTATACACATAGACATACTATTCTTTGATAAAAATCAATTCTTAACTGTTTTTGACACATTTTCAAAATTAGGACAAGCCTATCCTATACCTAGCAGAAATGCTATAACTACGACTAATACTATTCTAAATTACATCTCCCATTACGGAAAACCAGTCAAAATAATCTGTGATCAAGGCAGTGAATTTAATAATAAAATATTTTCAGAATTTTGTCAACTACATAAAATAATTTTACATTTCACTAGCGTCAGTAATTCAAATTCTAATAGTCCAGTCGAACGCTTCCACTCAACAATTTTAGACTCCATCAGAGCTTTGAAATTAGATAACCCTACTTTAAATCAAGAAACTCTAATTAAATTAGCAACCATTGGATATAATAATTCCGTTCATTCTGTAACTCAAAAAACACCCTTAGAAATAATATTAGGTTCACCCCAGAACATAGAAATAGATGAAAGAATAATTACAACAAATTTTATAGAAAAACAAAAACAAATTTACTCAAAACTATACAAGGACGTACAAAATAAAATTGAAGTGACAAAACAAAAAACTTTAGACCGAGTAAATAAAAATAAAACTGAACCACAAAAAGTCAAAATTCTTCAAGACATACTAATAAAAGACAATTTAGCAAACAGACACAAAACAAGACCAAAATTTAAGAAAGCTATAGTTATGGAAGATAACGGCCCTACTATTCAAACAAAACAAGGAAAAATTCATAAAAAACATGTTAAGAAATTAAAACCCCCTGAAACTTCTCCTCTGTTAAAGGACGAAGATTTTACTGACAGTGACGACAATATTCCATTGGCACGTCTCTTCCGAAATACTTAAACTTATCAAACACTATTCGAAATCTGACTTGTAAAAAAAAAAATTATTCTAAATCTTATTAGTACAATATATAATAAAACTCTTTGGCCTCATGAACAATCAAAACAGAGAACAAATAAAAATAAATTAGAAATTTTAGAAATGAATTTAACTTATTAACTAAATTAAAGGAATAATTAAGTTACTTAACCTTTTTCATCAAAATTAATAATACTCTACATTTATCAGT
The DNA here is from genome assembly GCA_037114965.1 of Monochamus alternatus. Taxonomy (NCBI): domain Eukaryota; kingdom Metazoa; phylum Arthropoda; class Insecta; order Coleoptera; family Cerambycidae; genus Monochamus; species Monochamus alternatus. The sequence goes on from CM073430.1 coordinate 44,583,336, forward strand.
CAAAACATATGCTCAAAATTATAAAATTTATATCAACTTTCAAATTCCCATGTTCCAAATACTTCCAAATTTTACCTGTACCCTTGAATCAAAACCTACCTCAACCTACTTACTTAAGAATCAACAAGATATCTTCAAAGGAGAAATTTACCCAAATACCCATGGAAGGACACGAACAGAGACAACTGCCCGAATTCACTGCAGTGACAGAATCCTATCGACTGTACTACATTCAAAATTTAAAGAAATTCCATATATCAAATTCAAAATCCGTTACTCGTATAATTCACAACTCACCGTGATATACAGCTAGATGAACTGAGTAGTTTAGCGTAGAGTATATCCCAAATATAAGATCCAACCCCTGGAACTGTTTGACCAAGATCCATATCAACAACCACACTATTTCATCTATATTATCATACTCATAATTTTAATATTAATAATATATATTATTTTCAAGAAAAGAGATTCAATTACAAAAATAGCAATATCTAGAATTTTCCTACGAAGGTCAAACCCAAATGAGAGGACGACGTCCCAGGAAAACCCTGAAACACCAGGAATATTATAAATTCAACGACTGGAATCACGATTACTCCGATGATCTCCAGTCACCACACCAGGAACAGCGACTCCCTGCTGTTTCCTTATTACCCTCCGTGAAGATGAGCATCAAAATAGAGAAGCACCCCTGAGCCTTTCAGATGAGGACTTCGCCGTCCTAGATGTCTCAAACCCAGAAGGAGTGACTACCGCCCACTAGGACCCTGGTCGCTTCACCCCGTGAGCTCCCTCTACGACGGGAGGAATTATACATATACTCCTTTTTGTACCATATATATATTTTGCTTGTATTCTATTTCTTTGCTGTAACATATAGTTACAATGTTAGTCATTTTATCTTCTGCTTAGACTTGCATTTATTTCCATATATATAGAGTTCCAGATTCAGCTTAGCTTTAGTGTGAACTATACCTCTGTACCGCTTACTTGAATAAACGTCGTTCGATTCTATAAATGTATTAAGTTATTTACAACGTTCTCGTTCGGTACATACTTAATTTACGTTGTAAAAAATACGATCAAATAAGACAACAAACCAAACTTCCTAATAACACAATGTTTAGCAAATGAAGAAGAAAGAACTCAATGCATACTGAATTTCATCTTAAGAACAGAATTGAAAAAACTAATACAAAATATGTTTTTTTACTCAACATGATCGAGAGCGGCTAATGACCTGTAGATGTCGATGCCGCTATATAAAAAAATAATAATAATAATAATAATAATAATAATAATAATAATAATAATAATAATAATAATAATAATAAGTTGGGATGGAGTTCGGGCTGGACAAATGTGCACTGGTTCATCTCAAGAGAGGACGATGCGGTGCATACGGAGAGGACGCCCAGCTAATAGACGGAAGCATCTTCCACCACCTAGATGCCGGAGAGTCGTACACCTATTTGGGTGTCCCACAGCGGGGCACTCATGAGGTGGCAACGGTGAAAAACGCTCTCCGCGGCAGGTATCGGCACCGCCTCCGACAAATCTGGTCTTCAGAGCTGTCGGGTAAAAACAAGGTGAGTGCCACAAATATGCTTGCCGTTCCGATCCTTCTCTACTCCTTTGGAGTAGTGAAATGGACACAAGAAGAGCTGAGGCAACTCGATGTAGGGACCCGCAAAATGATGCATCTCCATCAGAGTTTGCATCCAAGATCGTCCGTTTCGCGGTTATACTTCCCAAGAAATCGGGGAGGCCGTGGACTCTTGAGTTTGGAGTATCTCCAGGGCAGAGTGGTTTTGGAGGAAGCCTGTAAAATCATCAGGAGCTCGGATCCCCTTCTCTGCATGGTCCAAGACCATGAAGCAGCAGGGATAGGAGCGTTTGTATATAAGGCAGCGAGAAGAGCAGCCAATGAACTTGGTCTCGTGTTCGATACTGAGCGGGAAAATCCAGACTCTGTCACCGAGTGGGACCCTGCTCAGTTAAAAGCCCAAATTAAAGCTGCAGAGACGCGTCACCTTCTGCAGCTACATAAGGATAAGCCAATGCATGGTCTCTTCTACCGTCATCTAGAGGGGCTTGGCTTATCTGAAAAGCTGACCTTCGCTTTTTTGAGGTCAGCGGGGCTGAACTCTGAGACCGAGGGGTTCATAATGGCTTGCCAAGATGGTGTAATTAATACTCTCGTCTATCGTAGTCGTGTCTTGGGTATCGAGGTTCCTGATACCAGATGCAGGGCCTGCCGCCAGGCGCCGGAGACGCTTATGCATCTCCTGTCAGCCTGTCCGGTATATGCGGCCACAGCGTATATCCAAAGACACGATTCAGCCTTACGGGTGTTGTATTATCATTTACGACACTCGTATGAGATAGACGAGACGCCAGTGCTGCCTTATGCTTCGGGGGATATAGAATCCGTTGTGGGGAATGAGAAGTGCCGAATTTATTGGAACTATTCATTCCCCACCCTCAGGCAAATTCAAGCCAATAAGCCTGATGTAGTCCTCCTCGACCACCAACTTAGGACGATGTTTGTGATTGAGTTCTCGGCTCCCGCAGAGAACAACATCGTCCTAAAAGAGGAGGAGAAACGGAGGAAGTATCGAGATCTTCTCTCCGAGCTCCGCAGGCTGTATCCAGACCACTCTGTTAAGATTGTGGTGCTCATTATAGGCGTCCTGGGTGGAATGAGACATACGTTGCTTTCTGACTTAAAGATCATACCGGCTTGCCGAAATTCGGCAGAGATCTTAGCCGGCAGAATGCAGAAGGCAATCGTCCTTGGTTCGCTACGTCTACTCAGAACGCATGATTTACGGGTGCAATGATTACTGACTCCACGGAGTGGAGAGTGGTCATTGCTTGACTCTTCAGAACATCTCCGAATGTGTCGGAGCTTCGGAAGGTGTTACTGGGAAAAAAAAAAAAAAAAAAAAAAAATAATAATAATAATAATAATAATAATAATAATAATAATAATAATAATAATAATAATAATAATAATAATAATAATAATAATAATAATAGAATAGAATAGAATAGAATAATTTATTCACTTTTATATATACATAAAGTACATTTATCGTCACAATTTAAAATTTAAAATAAGCCTGTGTTAGTAGAACAGTATTCGACAAATTCCTCCACACTGTAAAAACAATGGACTAACAGAAAAGATTTAATGAATCTACGAAAATTTGCATAAGATAGCTGAGTAATATGTTTTGCTTTACAGAAGTTGTCAAATGAGTTGTACAATTTAATTTCTAACTTGTTGTTCTTAGAAGCGTTAATTCGAGAGTACGGAAGTAATAGATTTCCAGCATGTCTCGTATTATAATCGTGGATATCAGAGTGGGTTTGCAGCCGGACAGCATTCTTATGAACCAATGATAAAGTTTCATATATATATAAGGAAGGTAGAGGCAAAATTTTGTATTTAATATACAGTTCACGACAATGGTGCCTACTACTGGAGTTACTGATGAGGCGAATAGCTGCCTTCTGCATAGTAAATGCTCTATGAGCACTAGTAGCATTGCCCCAAAGAGCTATACCATACGTAAGATGGCTGTGAAACAAAGAAAAAATACAACATTTTTAAAATACAATTGTCAACGTATGGTCGGAGCTGCCTCAGAATGAAAACCTGTTGTGCCAGTTTGGAGCAGAGGCGATCTATATGAGTAGACCAAGTTAAACGTGTGTCCAAATGAATTCCCAATAATTTAACAGAATCATTATTTCCAGTAACTTTGCTGGCAGTAAAGATAATATCACGAGTCTTATCAATATTCAATTTAAGTTTATTAGCAGCAAACCATAAACTGGCATTATTAAGATCGTTTCTGCTCGCATCAACACCACCATGCGTTAACAAGGTGGTGTCGTCAGCAAACAGAATGCATGTAGACTTTTGGATGTTAGCAGGCAGGTCATTGATATAAATTAAAAATAGAATTGGTCCTAGAACCGATCCTTGCGGTACACCAGCAGTTACGGACAGAATTTCAGAGTCAGCGCCACCAAGGGATACATACTGTTTACGATCGGATAGATAAGACCGAAAAAGGTTAAGCTCTTTGGAACGAATGCCATAATACTCCAACTTGTACAAAAGAACATTAACATCGACACAATCGAAGGCCTTGGAGAGATCACATAATGTGGTATGAGTGTTCATCCCATAGTCCAGACCTTCGACTAGGTCATCCAAGACAGCTAGTAGGGCTCCAATTGTCGAGTGGTTATTCCGGAAACCAAATTGATAAGGTGACAACAAAGACTTGCTTTCAAAATATAATAATAGTTTCTTTTTTAGTAAAATCTCAAAAACTTTTGATATGACAGGTATAATTGCAATGGGTCTAAAATTGTCTAGTAAATTATTATCTCCTTTTTTATGGAGTGGAAGAACCCTAGTGATTTTAAAACAGTCAGGCCAAGTTGATTCTTCAATGCATCTATTAAAAAGAGTTGTCAGAGGCTTAACAATGGACTCAATAGCTATTTTTAATAAGTCACTATCCAGATAATAGTAATCAAAACACTTAGAATTCTTCAAGCTTAAAATTGCTTGGCGAACGTCAGATTCAAGAACCGCTGAGAGGAAGAACGATGAAGCAGGCTTAGGAATTTTATTCAAGAAAATGGCAGGATTAAAATTATTAGGGACGCCAATTGACTTAACGATAAGATCTGCAACATTAACAAAAAAGTTATTAAATTCCTCAGGAGATAAAGAGAGTGTCTTAAAAGGAAAACTATTATTTACAATACTGACGAAATACTTTAAAAATAGGTCGGCAGATTCATTAGAATTAAATAAATCACAAGATAGGTCCCATAGACAACCCAACTGCAAATCCTGCACAAATTTTTGGCAGTTGGAAATACTAATTGGACGCGTGCGGTAAGCAACTGGGCTATCCTTACAAATATTCTGACCATTAATACACAAGGACACTGCGAGGTGATCAGCAATGTGCATCTCAATTACATCAGTGGCTAAAATCGCAGGATCCAGATTGGTAACAATATTGTCTAGACACGAATTGCCACCAACTGTAATCCTAGTAGGTTCTTTAATGAAATACCGCAAACCATACATGGTAAAAATATTTCTTAGATCACTGGCATACTCTGCCTGCACATCAAGGTCCAAGTTAAAGTCGCCCATAATTATAGTAGATTTAAATTTGCGAAAGCAATATTGTATAATATTAATTAAGCAAGTTTTAAATATCGAAAGATCGCCATGAGAAGACGACCGATATACTGTTATAAGTATACAGCTCATACCAATAATTTCAGCTGCACAGAATTCAGCATTCACCTGACTGCAGAAGGCAGAAACATCAACAGCTTTTAAGCAAACATTAGAAGTCGAAAATATGGCAACACCACCATGCTTATTCAAACCTTTCCGGCAAAAACTAGTTACTAGATGAAAATTGGGTATGCAAACAGTCTCCAGGCACTCAGTCCGCAGCCAATGCTCAGAAACGCATAATATATCATGCGGATGAGTACTCAAAGACGTTGCCAAATCACAAACTTTGTTAGTAATACTTTGGACGTTGATGTGCAATACAGATAACCTATAATCATATAAATTTCGTTCAAGAGGCTGACACCTGACTTCTTGCTCGAAAAAACTGGTTGACACGTACTCCGCTAGGCCAAATTTCTGGCTTAGTGATGGCAGGCACATCTGATATTGGCACAGACACTTTGAAGGATGCATACCTTTCTGGATCGCGAGAGTTCAGCTTCTCCACAGACACTTGAGGCGAAAAACTCTTTAAATAGCTATGAAGTACCTCCTCTCTTGTGTTAGAATCTCAGTTCGTGGTGTGAAAATGCCTACGAGCCGATTCGTTAGCCGACTTCAGAGATGTAGTACTAGGCAGATCCTTGGCATCACCAATCAAGATATTTCTGGACCTTTTCCTAGGACCCGATGCAGCCTCCGGTTTAGTAACTGAAGGAGGAGGCGTGGAATCCATATTATCAAGATGAATAATATCTCGACATATTTTAGATGATTGAGCAACATGTAAAGCATGCGATACAGCAGCAGAACTAATTTGTTTAGGAGTACCACTGGGGTTGACTTTGCCAAGTGATTTTGAAGACAGTCTGATTTTTAGCAACAGCACCAGCATAGCTTCCAGCTGTAGAAGTCATCTCTAACGTAGGAGTGGGTTCAATTGAGTTATGCCTCGAGGGTATATTACGTATTAAAGATAATTGGTCCTGGAGAGACTTAATAGCAATTGCTTGGTTTTCAATAATTAGATCTTTCTGTTTTAAAATTTCTTCAAGATATTTAATTTTTATTTCCTCTATGGTCGGAGCTTTCGCAGATAGATGCAATGATTGGTCATCAACAGCTTCCCCATCCATAACATCCAAACAACAATTAACCGTCACATCATCAATAAATTTAACTGATTTGAGGGCATTCAAACAGCTTTTATGGGATACTGTTCCACAAACTACGCACTTTAGGCCACTGGTGACTGAATTTTTGCATCTTTTACACTTATTAGAAGAACAGGAACCAGCAGAATTTCCTTTTGACATTACAAATGAGTTGAAAAATACCCTCAACTAGCTACCTTTGGTGGAATAGAATTCCGTCCACCAGATAGAAAAGAAAGTTTAGACAAAAAAAGTAAACAGACGATAGACGAATATGAGGTACAAACAGACATATAGTGAATGCAATACAGCAGCACAATTAAGAGCACTACAAATACGATGCAGTACTCACAAGGTACCAGGTAACTGGATCACAACTTTTCACAAATTAATTGCACAATTACACAGGTATAACATAGAACAGGTATAACCTCAACCACCATCGACGAAATTAATAATAAAAAAATTTAAAAAATAAAATAATAATAATAATAATAATAATAATAATAATAATAATAATAATAATAATAATAATAATAATAATAATGTTTTTCTGTTAGGTTAGGTCGCAACTGCGCGCAGTACCGACCTCACCTATCAGAAAAACATGCGCAGTGCAACTATCTCTAGACGAAACATGGTATCGGAAGTAGGTCGATGAACTGAAATATGACACACCGCTGTATAATTAGCGAACTTTTCAAAATTGTTTGCAGAACTATTAATTGTGTAGTGTTCATTATTGCTTCTAAAGACAAACCGATTGTTTTTTTTTGGTAGTGATACTCGTATAGGTATAATTTATATGAAATAATAAAACGACTTTATGATAATAAAGTTTATTAAATATTATATTAATTCAGATTCATTGCTGACTCATAATTACATCGCTTTCCTCCTGGCCATCAGATTCTTGTTCCCATTCGCGTTCAGGAATTTTATTGGCTAAATGGCTCTGCAGTAAATGTTTAATTTCACGGAGCATTCCCGTCATGTCGAAGTTAATAAAACCATTAACAACATCATCTATGGTACATTGCTCGTTTAAATAATCTTCTCACAATACTAACGCCTTTCCATATTTCTCAACTAATTCTTCACAATATTCTGCTGGAGAAAAGTTTCCATACCATAAATGGCTTCATGATCGGCATCAAACTTAAGATTTGAGATGGTCTGACATAGATTTCGAATACCACTATACAAGTCTTTTATTTCGATCTCTTTCACATAAGCTGTCCACATTATTCTGACTTTGTTTGGTTACACACTATAACTCAATATTATTTTTACTAGTATACACAACACTGCTTGTTTTCGATTGTTTTCAAATTTTTCCTAACATTATTTTATGGAGTAATCCCCACCACTTTAAATAGATAGAGGCGAATTTTATTTTTTAGAAATGACATACTTATTACTAACTTGGTATTATATCCTAACTTCAAAATTAAGAAAAGATAACGCTAGTTATGAAATAAAGTAGTAATTTTTGCTGACATAGAACAAATGCAGGTGTTTAGAAACGATGCAATACCGGATGTAATACATTCATTAACCTGTGACCTTCAAATAAGTATCAATTTACATTGCAGTTTTAAAATCTGTTAGAACTCAAAAAGTTGTCGAAAACAGTTCTAAGTAGGTAAAAATAGTTATAAAAATAATACGAAACGGGGTCTAAAACTAAAAAAAAATAGCTTCAAAAGCAGCAGCTTGAAAATAACATACTGTAGGAAGTACCTTCTTGAAATATTATATGCAATTTAGTTTCAATGGGTGGCCTTGATACAATTTTATATCAGCAACATTAATAGTAGTGTAATGGTAGTACGGTAACATGACACTCACAATACAAATATATTACCTTTGCCCCACCTGCAATATAAAGCAAATATCTATCAAGAAAGCATATATAATTTATTTAAATGATTTTGATAAAACATTACACGTTTATTAGTTAAAAATGCCAGATATCAAAGGAGAAGAGGTGAAAGAATATGCAGAAATGGTTTATTTATTTTTTATTAGAGTCCCCATACTTACATAATTTCAAAGTAATACAAATATTAATATTACGTAATAATTTAATTATAACAAATTATAAGACAACACATGATACCCAAAAATTAATCTTTTTATTCACCTCATTTGAGACTACTATGACGATGATTTTTCGATGATTGAAATTTCCAGTACATCTTCTTGGATTCTTCTTGAATGACAGATATCGAAGTGTATCACTCTTAGCATAATATGTTGATTTTGTAATAGCTCCATCAATGCAACAGATAATTGTTTTATAATTACTTGATATTCTCCAATGAAAAGCAGTAAGTATCTGAATAATGGATAATATTTACTGACAAAACTATCTAATATCAGCTCAAACAAGGAAATTTTAAATCTGATCTCAATTGAAGGATATACTGATTCCTCAACACCATTTAACTGTTTTAACCTTTCTTTTTTGCACATATTGATCGTATTCTCGAAACAATCACACCAAGATCAGTTTTTCTATCAATAGTGTATTAGTAGATTAGTAAGGCATAATTTCAATTTCAAGTAACCACTTAAATGCAATTTCTGGTATTGCCACTTCCTTCAGTATATATAGTTTTCATCATAAAGAAGAGACTACCTTGTTGTTTTTTTATATTTTTAGGTATTAATAATATTGTGTGAAACTAACTACTCAGTGGACAAAAGCCCCAACCTGCGTTGAATTACACCCACAATATCTACCCATATATTCCTTATTATTAGCTTTTGTAATATGTTTTACTGTTTTAGAAAGGTATTTTAAACTAATATAAATCAAATCTCCTGATAGGAATTGTAGGAGATTTGATTTATATTAGCTTAAAATACCTTTCTAAAACAGTAAAAAAAAAACTACCTTGTTGTTTAATAATCTGGTTGTAAACGTCACTGGTTACACAGTGTAATACAATATCCATTTCAATAGACAGATTTTGTGTTACCGATGTATGTTAAACTAATAAAAGAAACTGTTTTTAATAAGATTACTGTCAGACAACAATAAAATGAGAATTGACATAATTGTAATAAGGGTGCATCATTTTATAGTACATAGCGGTAAAATTTGCAAACTAAGACTATATGATCTACTGAAATATAATTTATCAGTAAAACCAAGACATCAATTTCTGCTGGTAGGATAAACGCAGGTTTAGGTGACTTAGCGATTTCAAAAACATGTCCAAAGAATGCGATTGGGGGAGAGCCTGCAACTGGTTAGAATGCACTCCTAACCTCAAAGAAGATTGTGAAAAATGTGGGAAAAAAGCCTACAGAGTCGCCTCCACATACAGACGTGACAGATGGAATATTGGATACTATGATTTTATATCTTACTGCTGCGATTGCTATCAATTAGCTGTGGGGATAAACGAGGCAGCCAAATTCATGTGTTACCAGGAGCAAGGGTTGAAGAAACAGATACTTTAGCTACAATTATAAAGAATGATATTATGTAGCGCTGAAGACCCCTTAGTTTGGTTTGAAACCATTCTACTGATCATGTGCCTTGAAGAACTGCAGAAATATGTAAACCCTGTTTTAATTTCAATAAATTTACAATGTTCTGTTTTATTACAATTTATGTGAAGTATTTTTCGTTGGAAGATACGCTGTTTTATATAACCCTCTGTATATTTAATAATTCTATGTGACTTGTTTGTTGTATAAGTTGGTTCTGGATTGGTTAAACTGCTGAAGTCTTCTCTCAGGATCTTAAGTGTTATTCCTACATAGACGATGTTCTATGCTGAAACCACATTCCTCGATGTAATATCGTAGCTCGTTTACCAGTATATTAGAATCTTCACCATTTTCTTTATTCTGACAATGGATACTATCTTCTTCATAGCTCTCACGACTCATGTCTGTTGCTTTATAGTCGATAGGTCTGTATACATATTTTCTGATTGGTTCTTTCATCTCGACGATTTACTATTATTTATCTGATGATGCTTGTTTTTCCTGTGAGTTAATAAGTTGTCCCGTCTCGTAAATTTCTTTCCCACCACTTTAAATAGATAGAGGGGAATTTTATTTTTTAGAAATGATATACTTATTACTAACATGGTATTATATCCTACCTTCAAAATTAAGAAAAGATAAAGCTAGTTATGAAATAAAGTAGTAATTTTTCCTGACAGAACAAATGCAAGTGTTTAAAAATGATGCAATATCGGATGTACATTCATTCACCTTCACATAAGTATCAATTTACATTGCAGTTTTAAAATCTGATACAACTCAAAAAGTTGTCCAAAAAGTTCTAAGCAGGAAAAAATAGTTATAAAAATAATATGAAACGGGAGTCTAAAACTAAAAAAAATGTCACGTTTATGTCACGTTTATGTCACATTTATGTCACGTTTACGTCACATTTATGTCACGTTTATGTTCCGTTTATGTCACATTTATGTCACGTTTATGTCACATTTATGTCACGTTTATGTCACATCTATGTCACGTTTATGTTACATTTATGTCACGTTTATGTTACATTTATGTCACATTTATGTCGCGTTTATGTCACGTTTATGTCACGTTTATGTCACATTTATGTCACGTTTATGTTCCGTTTATGTCACATTTATGTCACGTTTATGTCACATTTATGTCACGTTTATGTCACATCTATGTCACGTTTATGTTACATTTATGTCACGTTTATGTTACATTTATGTCACATTTATGTCGCGTTTATGTCACATTTATGTCACGTTTATCTCACATTTATGTCACGTTTATGTTATATTTATGTCACATTTATGTCACGTTTATGTCACATTTATGTCACGTTTACGTCACATTTATGTCACGTTTATGTTCCGTTTATGTCACATTTATGTCACGTTTATGTCACATCTATGTCACGTTTATGTTACATTTATGTCACGTTTATGTTACATTTATGTCACATTTATGTCGCGTTTATGTCACATTTATGTCACGTTTATGTCACATTTATGTCACGTTTATGTTATATTTATGTCACATTTATGTCACGTTTATGTCACATTTATGTCACGTTTATGTTATATTTATGTCACATTTATGTCACGTTTATGTCACGTTTATGTCACATTTATGTCACGTTTATATCACATTTATGTCACGTTCATGTCACATTTATGTCACGTTTATGTCACGTTTATGTCACATCTATGTCACGTTTATGTCACATTTATGTCACGTTTATGTTACATTTGGGTCGGTCAGTGGTCGCGCGGTTTAAGGCGTCAGTACTTGAATCGAGGTGACTAGATCGGTGTTGGTTCAAGCCCAGCTGCCGGTAGACCGTATATAAGCTATATTCGTGGAGAGGTTTGGCGCCCTCTCTGCGGGTATGGTAGGGTGGAAGAATGTTGGCTTGGGTCAATGTGAGAGTGATACCGGTTGATATTTGACTACCCCCCTAATTAATGAGGTTTTCCAGGTTTCCCTCATTCCTGCACTGAATAGTGGTTAGGGCCTACCAACGTAAGTCGTTCCTGGGCGCAAATGCGGCCTGCTTAATAATAATATGCCGCCCCCTCTCCCGCACAAGTCTCCGACTTCTGGGCTAATCCCTGTGATTAGAATGAGGGGTAGAGATATTATTATTATTATTATTTATGTCACATTTATGTCGCGTTTATGTCACATTTATGTCACGTTTATGTTACATTTATGTCACATTTATGTCACGTTTATGTCACATTAATGTCACGTTTATGTCAAATTTATGCCACGTTTATGTCACGTTAATGTCACGTTAATGTCACGTTAATGTCACGTTTACGTCAAGTTTACGTCACGTTTATGTCACATTTATGTGACGTTTATGTCACATTTATGTCACGATGTCACGTTTATGTCACGATGTCACGTTTATGTCACATTTATGTCGCGTTTATGTCACGATGTCGCGTTTAAGTCACATTTATGTCACAATGTCAAGTTTATGTCACGTTTATGTTACATTTATGTCACGTTTATGTCACGTTTATGTCACATTTATGTCACGTTTATATCACATTTATGTCACGTTTATGTTACATTTATGTCACGTTTATGTCACATTCATGTCACGTATACACGTATCTCATACAGTACTTAGTTCTTATAGAATTTATTATATTCGTTTATTAAATCTTTGCTTGGTGCGAGCTGGGATTATATTACAGAAGCTGCTGATTTTGCAAATAGCTGTAATGAATGAGGTACAAAAACTTACATTTTTAACGAGACTGTTTTATAGGTAAGATACGAGTTTTACTGTTGTGAAAGTTGAAATTTTGTTTGTTTTGTTGTAAGTAATTTATATATATATATATATATATATATATATATATATATATAATAATAATAATAATAATAATAATAATAATAATAATAATAAAGCTTTATTGCCCAACAGAGTTCCATTTACAGGGCAAAATCTTAAATTAACCATTTAACACTTAAATAATAATAAATTAAAAATTCATACATGAAACATTCCCATATACCATATACAAATCTTGAGTACATCCAAAAAAAAAATATAAATAAAATAAAAAGAAAGTTAACTATAAAAAGAAATACTAAATAATAAAAAAAAAATCATACATGAAATATTCGCATACCTAAAATACAAAAATGTTGCGTACATAAAAAAAAATGAAAAGAAAGTTAACTGTATTGCTCATTAACTAAATTAACAAGAGTATTCAATGAACAGGCAAAAATATCACAGGGGTGTTCTAACCGATTAAAGTTATCACACATAATACATATCGGAGACCTTAATAAAATATTAGTTTTAGCGGTATCACATTTAAAACTTAACGTCGTTCTTGAATTTACCCTAGGTACATAAAAATTAACAGCAGAAAGCAATTCGGAGCAGTCAATGAGGTTGTTTATGATTTTATATAAAAAAGATACGGAAATACATATTCTTCGACTCTCTAAACTAGTGACATCAAAACGACTAGTTAAAATATTGTAATCAATACCTCTCTCAGGATAAACTCCATCATTCTTAAATACCAAGTATTTTAAAAACTTTCTTTGAACTCGTTCCACAATTTTCTTTTGTATATTATAAAAAGGATACCAGATAAGCACTGCATACTCTATCCTCGAACGTACGTAAGCGTAATATAAAGTTTTAATAGCTTGTACGTCTGTAAATTGCTTACAATTCCTAAGAATAAATCCATAAAATGTAAATGCTTCATTTGTCTTAATAGTTACATGATCATGAAATGAAAATTTTTTATCAAACAATACACCCAAATCCTTACAAGAGTCATAACGAGATAGTACAGTATCATCAATTACGTAATTAAATTCATAAGTAGATAGTTTTCTAGAAAAACTTACAGTCTTACATTTAGCAATATTTAAATATAACTTATTTCTAGCACACCAAGACTGTACCTCATCAAGCTGTCTCTGTAGATTATAACAATCATCCAAGCTAGCAATAGACGAAAAATTTTTTAAATCATCTGCATATAATAACTTTTTACTACTAATTACTTCACTAAGGTCATTAATAAATAAAATGAATAATAACGGTCCCAGGGTAGAACCCTGGGGTACTCCAGAAGTTGCAACGTAATTAACCGAATCAAATCCATTATAACTAACAAACTGTACTCTATTATATAAATAAGACTTAATAAGATCGACCAAGTCATCAGAGAAACCAAAAGTCATAGCCAATTTATAAAGTAGAACTTTGTGATTAACCTTATCAAAAGCCTTTGAGTAGTCCGTGTATATCACATCTACCTGACATATGTGACATATTCAGCAAAAACAGCTAAGTTAGTAACAGTTGACCTGCCGCCAACAAATCCATGTTGGTATGGAGAAATTAGGTTACGAACGGAAAGGTAGATACGATTATAAAGAGCGGTCTCAAAAATCTTAGCAAAATTAGAAATTATTGATATTGGTCTATAGTTCTCCACTTGTGACTTATCGCCACTCTTAAATATAGGACAAACCCTGGCCTCTTTCCAACGACTTGGAAAAGTTTTAGTTCTTAAAGCAAGATTAAAAAGTTTGCATAAAGGGTGGGCTAGAACTGCAGCACAGTCTTTTACAATAAATGATGGAATATCATCTGGGCCAGATGTCATCTTATTTTTTAACTTTTTGATGGCAGCGAACACTTCGGCCTCTGTAAATTCATTTAAAACGATATTATTATAACAAAAATCAGAAGGGTAATTAAAAATTTCATGATCATCAGAACTTAGAAAGACACTACTAAAAAACTCTGAAAAAGCATTAACAATATCAGATTGCTTATCATAGTGCTTATTGTTATATGAGACCTCTCCCGGTATCCTCGAACCCCTCCTCTTAGATTGTACAAAAGACCAAAAACACTTAGGATTTTCAGAAATAGATGACTGTACTCTCTGTATATAATGAGAATAAGCTGTGTTTATTTGCTGTTTAATTAATGCGCGTAGCCGTTTAAATTCTTGAAGGAAGAAATCTTTTTTTGTCTTTTTATATTTATTGAAAAACCTCGCCTTAGTTTTTACATTCTTTATAATATCTGAATTAAACCAAGGAGGATATTTATGTTTAAATGTTTTAAAAAGAGGCACATTAGCGTCGCACATTCTGAACAACAGACAATAAAAATGATCCACCGCAGAATTTACATCATTAAACTGAGATAAAAATTCCCAATCGGCGATAAGAACTGAATTATACAGGGATATATAATCTGCTTTTTTGAAATTATATCTCTTTTTTCTTAAATTTGGTAAAAACGTAGGCTGAAAGGTAATACTTTTATCAAAATATATAATTAATGGAGGATGGTACACATCTTCAGATACCACGGGAGCATCATCTCTTATAACATTACAAGCAATATTGCCCATAACTAAATCTAGTAACCTACCCAAATTATTTTTAACACAGTTAAATTGTCTGAAACTAAATAAATTTAAGAAATTATTAACATAATTAGTTTTCCTGTCAACAGAATCCATATTCACAAAATTAGGAACATTCAAATCACCTACAATAATAACATTTTCCTGCAAAAAATCTAAATGCTCAAGAGAATCAAAAAATAGTTCAAAATCATCTACTGCTATTTATCGTCAAGAGAGCTGGAACTGTTGGGCAATTTTAATTTAAAGTAACAATTTTAGGAACAGACTTAACATATTTAATTTTTATATTCGTTTCACCAGCTTCTTGCCTACGCCGCAGTTCATTCTTGACATTTCTATATTGCTCACGTTGCCGAGGAGTACGATCTGAAGAAATATAGATATTTTTAAGTGTCCTGGTATTTCTCAGAATATTAGATTTACGCAAATAGTTATAGACAATTTTTTCATCATTAAGACACACTTTAATAGGACGGGCACGTGATGGATTAAAAATTCCCAACCTATGAAACTTGGCGTCAGTTGTATCATTATCCGCATTGATAGTACGAAGAATTTTATCCAATTCCAACTTATCTAATTCCACTTGAGAAGCTGATGGTAACTCCTGTTTTTGCTCCGGTACTCCATAAATAATTAAATTACCCTTGCGTAAATTTCTTTAATTGACTTCATCAATAATCTCTTCAATATCAATATGCTTCGTATCAGACAAATTAGAAATACTTTCAGATTTAAGATCCGATATATCTTTTTGCAGATTTAATATAAGTGCCTTTAAGTCCTTTAATTCATTTCCTAATTCTCTGCACCCAATGCACGTCCAGTCATATCCCTTGCTACTATCAGATAGTACATGTAGCTCTTCTACAGTTATATTCACACAGGAATGCTTAAATAGCTTATTGCAAACACAGCATTTGAGCATTAAACTATTTTTGAACGATCTATTAGAGCAAGCACAGAGTGAAGTACTAGGAGCCATAATTTGGAGTGCCGCCTGTGGGTTAAATTCCAACAATATTTAGCAGGAGCAGACTTCAATATTATAGGTTAAGGCTATTTTTATAATCACCAACAATTTCTTCTCCTCTAATTTAAGTAAACTTACTTGGGAACTACACAGCACTATTTTGACAAACTTTAAACTATTAATTAAGTAGACTTTATAGACTAGCTGCACGATATCTCAAATAAAATAGTAGTAGTAGTAACTTAATATATATATATATATATATATATATATATATATATATATATATATATATATATATAAATAAATATATGTATATATAAATATAAATTTGGAAAAATAAAATAAATATTTAAATAACTCTAATTTTGGGGAAACTAGCACGTTTTTATCTATTTACGAGCTATGAAATTCATTTTATAATATAGAATTTGTTAAAATACAGTTAAAAAAAAATACTGCTTTGAGATACAGGGTAGGTAAAAACGGTCTAGGATTTTTTTGTAATAGAGAATTTGTTGAAAATACTACTTTGATATACTAGGTAGGCAAAAAAAATCAATTTTGAGGAAATAATATGTTAATAAATTAACAAGCTATGAAATTCATTTTGTAATAGAGAATTTGTTAAAATACAGTTAAAAAATACTGCTTTGATATACAGGGTAGGTAGAAATGGTCTAGGATTTTTAATAAAGAGTTCGTTGAAAATACTACTTTGATATACAGGGTAGACAAAAAATCAAATAAGCAGGAAACAATTTTGTTACTTTTTATTGTATAAAGAAAGCTCAAATATTTTGTTAGGAGTATATAGTTACGAAGCGAGACAATTTGACCGATGGGACGACTACCTGACTTGAGCAGGGATCATGTTAAAATAAACATTGATAAAAATGTATAGGAACTTTGTCTTAAGTGTTTAGTCGGACCCTAAATAATTTTTACAGTCGCTTTATTTAAGACAGTTCGAGGGTGAATGTGTGCGTGCATATTAAATTAAGGTATTAAATAGTGGACTAGACAATTGTTTTAGTGACCTGTGTTGTGTTGGATTATTAGGTGAGTTACATCACTGAGTACCTACTTGACATGCTTAACATATGTTTATTAGCTAAGTTAGTAGTTGATTAATTAAATATTTGAGATTATGAATGATAGTGTATTACTGACGAGGCCGGCCTATTATTGTTTTGTATTTATTGGCCGTTAGCTGCGTGTGACACGGTATTTTGAGGTATGGGGTATCCTAGGGCTGTTAGCTGCGGTGATACAGTCCGTCCGTTAGCTGCGGTGAGCGGGGGATATCTCAGGGGCCGCTAGCTGCGGTGATGCGGTCTGGTTCTGGTTTAAGACCTAGTCTTGCTATGAACTATCTCTGCAGAGGTGGTCTGGTCAGTGTACATTGTTGTATTGTTAATATCCAGGCTGCAGTCTGAGGGAGAATATATTTACTAGTTGATCTAAGTAGTACATGTTGATGTTTAGATAATGTGAAGGTATGCTTGGGTACTCATGTGTTTCTCTCTTATTTGTTGAAAGGTTCTGAGCTTGTTGCAAGAGCTGCATGCCAGTGGGCGATTCCGACGGCAATTATATCCTGATCTAAGCTCAGTAAGTGTTTTAGTTATTGTTTATACATAGTTCTATAGTATTAGTTGCAAGGCAACAAATCACAATCAGTTACGTCCAATGGTTCACGCCCTGTATAAGTAGAAACGCCCCTGACGAATTAAATGAAGTAGTAATTATATAAACGAAACAAAACAGACACCTAACAATTTTAATACGATATTTTTTTAAAGTATGGAGGAAATAAGCTTATAGAAAAAATGTTTGTGGGAAATAATATGTTTAAATTAACAAGCTATGAAACTCATTTTGTAATAGAGAATTTGTTAAAACTATAATATAGTTTAAAAATGCTGCTTTGATATTCAGAGTATATACCTAAAAAATTGTAGGTAAATAATAGACTTAAATTATAAAGTTTTTGCTCAATTAGAACTTCTTCTGATTAGATTAGATTATCTCGAACTTGGTTTAAGTTTGCACCAGAGTGGACTAATTTCAATGCTTTTGGAGGGGGTTTTCGTATTTCCCGTAGATATAGAAAAAAAAAGTATCTAAGGTCTTGATTTTTAAGAAAACTACATTTCGGTGTCTCGATTCGTTTAATTTTTTTTCTAGGATGCTGATCCTTGTTTGTTAATATTTTTTATTCGGTTGTTATGTAGATTTACCCCTTATTTCTTTAGATATAATGCAAAGTTTTTTAAAAATGGAACGCCCTGTAATTTATTTACGGTCTAGGAATATTTGCAATTAAAAAAAACATATTACAGTTGGAAAAATAATGCTTTGATATACAGAGTGGGCAAAAAACAATATTTCAAAAAGTTTTATTGATTACGATTTTACTATAACAAAGGAAATGTAAAACAAAAATCTTTTTTTTTTAGTAGCCTACTGGGAAATATTAAGAACAGAGAGAGAGAGAGAGGTGCTGGGTAAGTTGCTTAAATTTCTGCATTACAGGTCGCGTCGTTTGTGTCTTTATCAATACATGGTAAAATACGCCAGCTTGATAGACACCGTGTCGTGTAGTGAAAATCTTTAACGATAATCTCAAAGAGATAATCATTGGATTGTTCCTTGCCAACGAGAGAGAGAGGTTTTCAGTCACACACACACACGCGAAAAACTTTAATCCGAAACCGTGGACGCGTAAAGGCCTCCGGGCTATCGATACGTTGACTGTCTCGTTTAGGTTACCATAAAGCTGTGTTAGATTAGTCAGGGTTTAAAAAAAAAATAGGCTGCACATTGCGACCGAGAAAACACAGCGAGGAGAGGCGACGACGATGCTCTGCTAATATAACAAAAATCAAACTAACCTTTTTGACTTAGAAAAACCTACTTGTTTACTTGTTACTATTTAATGAAATTTAAATATATCCTATTAATGAGACACCTTTAATTGAATACATTGGAAAAAATTATAAGAGTGAATTTTATTGACAATTTTCTTTTTTCGCGGTCAATGATTTGCCGGCCCATACATTGGAAGAAGGCATTTACTCTTATTTGGTCTTAATCGTTATCAAAATTTTTAGTAAAACAGTGATGTCTCATTAATACAGGACTAACGACAGATTTTTTACTTATATATTAATTTTTTTTGTTAATTAATTAAATTTGATAATTTTATCCTATTACATTATAAACACTTTTTCTTTAATCAGACACATTTTAAACTGAAAAATTGCGAGTGACTCAGCCAGTCAATCATGTTGTGCCTTAATTTGCATGTGTCTTAATGACGAAATGTGCTACACCCCCTGAAATCGTCAAAATTACATTGTTTCTTACGGCAAACACAAACAAATAACCGAACGCAGGGGGCCTTTTCGTACCCGGGTGCTGTAAAACAATTATATGATGATTAAATTTGATAATTTTATCCTATTACATTACAAAACACTTTTTCTTTAATCAGACACATTTTAAACTGAAAAATTGCGAGTGACTCAGAGCCAGTCAAGCACGTTGTGCCTTAATTTGCATGTATCTTAATGACGAAATGTGTTACACCCCCCTGAAATCGTCAAAATTACATTGTTTCTTATGGCAAACACGAATAAATAATCGAGCGCAGGGGGCCTTTTCGTACGCGGATGCTGTTACCATTATATGACGAAATATTTCACACCGGTCGCATAGCGTAAATTAACATTACTTCTTATGTAAAACACACACAAATTACTGAACACAGGAGGCCTTTTTTCGTCACGTCACTTCCTTTTTTCTATCTCGCCGACACTAGTTAGCGGAAAATAAACGATTAGGGGTAAATTACGACAGTGTGTCAGTTTTTGTGTTGATTTTTAAGACGTGTAACGCTTTAAAAAAAAATGGAAAAGTTTTTTATTATTCGTGATACAGTGAAGAAGGTTCGTCGCTTTAATCTCCATGGTCGAACCTTGGAATTTAAAATTAAAACCCCTTCTGTTGGTGCCGAACCAGTTAGCTGGATTAAAGATGCCATCACGCAAATCATTGCTATGGGGACGGAAGGCCTGAACCCCAACGACCAGGTGGCGTTCTCCTTCTGCTCAAAGGAGTTCAAACATGGCGATGCGTGGGTTCGCTTTAGGCCCGCCGGGGAGGTGACTTACGAAGACGTGTGGAGTGTCATCTCCAGCGTCCAGTCCAACTCTGCGGGCCTGAATACTGAAACGTTCTGTCTGGGGGTGACGGAAGTGAGGATGCCTAGTGGAAAAGGTAAGGGTCATCGACCTTCGACGAGGAGTGTAGGAAACGCTCAGGACTCGTCTCAATAAACAATAGAGAAAATTTATGCTTATCGCGTGCTCTCGTTGTTTCACGGGCAATTGTGGATAAAGACTCAAATTATAAAAAACTGCGGCAGAATACTGGAGAAATCTAAACACAGAGAGCTAGAGAACTCTGCCAAAATGCAGGTGTATCGATACCTGAAGAAGGGGCCGGTATACCCGAACTCCAGCAATTCCAAACGTATTTGAAGAATTACAATATCGTCGTATACCGCTATGGGATTAAAGGTCGCGACGTTATATTTAAGGAAGCCGTAGACGGCCCAGCTCTAAATTTACTCTATCACGAAGGACACTATAATGTGATAACCTCTTTGACAGCCGCCTTTTGTAGTACCTATTACTGCGAGGAGTGCCATGTCCCCTACAATGTAAAAAATAAACATAGATGCGGAGGTACGTGCCCGGCATGCCAGCAGTCACCTGTATGCCCTCAAGATTGCAATATTACCTGTCAAGACTGTCAACGTACCTTCAGGGGGCAACAGTGTTACGATAACCACCATTTGACCAATATCTGTGCTCAAATTTACCGTTGCCCTGATTGCTTCAAGGTTGTAAAAAGGGATAGAACCCATATCTGTGGTAAAATATATTGCAAGATCTGCAAAACCCACGTCCCTTCAGACCATCTGTGTTATATGCAGCCAAATAACGGAAAACCGAGAACAGACGACGTACTCTTCGTGTTCTACGACCTGGAGACACGACAGAAGACAAAGCGGGAAGATGGCTCTCTCCTTCATGAACCCAATCTATGCGTCTTTAAACAATGCTGCGACATATGTCTGGATTGCAATCAACAAGAAATTTGCAAAAAATGTGGCGTTCGTCTCCAGATTGTCAAAAGCGATAACGTTGTTTCGTCATTTCTGCACCATGTTTTTACGCTCCGGAAGAAATTCAGGCAGGTGGTGGTTATAGCTCACAACGGGCAGGCCTTTAACCACCAGTTCTGCTTAAACCATATATTGGTTAATACCGACCTGAAGCCCGATCTAATTATGCGCGGAACAAAAATAATATCTATGATAATTGAGAATGTAAAATTTTTGGACTCCCTTAATTATTTCCCGATGGCCCTTTCAAAGCTTCCGAGAGCCTTAGGCTTGGGGGACGGATTCAAGAAAGGGTATTTCCCTCACCTTTTCAACACCGCTACGAATGCAGAGTATGTGGGTCTCCTACCGGCCATTGAATACTACGACCCCGATAATATGAAGACTGAAGACAGAGCCCGATTTCTCGAGTGACACGAGGAACATAAGAACGACGTGTTTGACACGCAGCGGGATCTAGTGGAGTACTGTACATCAGATGTGGACATCCTAACTGATGCGTGTCTCAAATTTCGTCAGCAGCTCCTCGACACCGGTAACGTCTGCCCCTTCACCGAGGTCTGTACCATAGCTTCGGCCTGCAATAAGATGTTTAAACGGAACTTCCTTAAACCCAACACCATAGGAATTATACCTAAAGGCGGTTATAGATGGAGGGACAACCAGAGTAAGATAGCCATCCAGTGGTTGGTGTGGGAAGAGCACACGAGGAGTCTCAGCATTACTCACGCAGATAAACAGCAAGTAAACAAGTGTTTGAGTTTCACGGGTGTTACTTCCACGGTTGTCCTGTCTGTTATCAGTGCAATCGTAACGAACCCCTACAGGATGACCCCTCGATGACGTTAAATACCCGAATGGAAGCCACAACAGCCAAGACTGAAAGATTAAAACAATTGGGTTATCACGTTGTTGAGATGTGGGAGTGCGAATTTAGAAGGCATCTTCAGCAAAATAAAGAACAGCGCTCGTTCACGGAGATCCACCCGCTGGTAACTCTCACACCGCTTCAACCTAGGGAGGCCTTTTACGGTGGACGCACTGGAAATACATTTGAATATTACAAGTGTCAGCCAGGGAAAAAAAATCAAATATGTTGACGTTTGTTCCCTTTACCCCTGGGTCTGCAAGTACGGAAAGTTTCCTATTGGACACCCCAAAGTGTACGCCGGTGATGACTGCAACGGTTTGGATTTGACCGACATCAACGGAGTTATAAAATGTAAGATCCGACCGCCTCAAGACCTCTGCCACCCTGTGTTATCGGCCAAGATGAACAACAAGTTAATGTTCGTTCTCTGTCGCACGTGTGCTGAGCAAATGAACCAGAGCCAGAGTGAGTGCGATCACAATGATGAACAGAGAGCCTTGACGGGGACATGGGTAGTGGACGAGGTGAGAAAAGCCCTCGAAATGGGGTACCGGATGCTGGAAATCTACGAGATTTGGAGCTACGACGTGCTTCAGACCGATAAAACCAAAAACGTAACAGGGTTATTCACCGAAATGATGAACAAGTTCATTAAAGTTAAACAGGAAGCAAGCGGATGGCCCTCACACTGTACCACCAAGGAAGAGAAAGCGAGATATATCAAAGAATTCTTGCAGAAGAAGGATGTTCAATTGGAATTTTCCGAATTAATTGAAAACCCCGGTTTAAGATCTTTGGCTAAGCTGATATTAAATTCGTTCTGGGGGAAGCTAGGCCAGAGAGAAAATCAGCCCAAAACCAAGATCGTGAGAGACCCTGCAGAATTTTTTGGTATGCTCGCTAACCCAGGCATCTACGTAAATTCGGCACTCCCCATCAACGAGGATACTCTCATCGTCAATTGGGAGCACAAGGAGGACGGTTATGATCCTCTAACAACAGTTAACGTCGTGATAGCCGCCTACGTAACAACCCAGGCCCGGCTTAAATTGTACAGCTAGCTGGAACAGCTGGGTAACAGGGTGCTGAACTACGATACGGACTCTGTTATCTATGTGGCCAGAGACAACGAGTATAACGTACCAACAGGCGAGTTTATTGGTGAAATGACAAATGAACTAGAGATCTACGGCACGGACAGTTACATCACAGAGTTTGTCTCAGGTGGGCCGAAAAACTACGCCTATAAAGTTCTGCACAAATGATAACGAGGAGAAGGTGGTATGCAAGGTGAAGGGAATTTCTCTCACACATGCCGCATCGCAGCTTGTAAATTTTGATACCATAAAGGATATGGTACTTGATACCTCTACGGCTCCTCTGTGTGTAACCTCAAAGAATATCTTGAGGACAAAGGAGCACGAGGTGGTAGCAGTAGAACAAGATAAACTGTATAAACCTCTCTCCACCAAAAGACGATTTTTGGAGGACCACACCTCCGCACCCTACGGCTTTAAAAGACCCAGACAAGAATAATTGACAGCTTGCATGGACCTCCAGATATTGACTGCACAGATTTCATCTGATTTATCATATTTTTAACATCTTTACTCCCTTATTAATTTAACCTGCCCCCATCCTGGCAAGGATATGTTCATTCCTTCCTGTTGGTCCTTGCTGAGCAATAACATATTTCATTATAAAATAGGTTAACTTAACTTTTACAACTTAAATCTAAAAGTGGTGTAATAAATATTTCAAATATGTTATTGGCTAAATGAACATATAATATGTAATAAACTAATATACATTTTTTTTACTACTTAAATGCTATCTCATTTAATATTATAATAGGATCAACCGTTTGCATTTCACATAAGGGCTATCCATATTTTCAAAATCGAAGAGGCATGCGTGTGGATAATTTATTGTTATGTGAGAGGGATCTAAATCGACATTCTTCACACATTTTGGATAAGGGTTAGTGTTTTGCAAAATATTTTAAATATCCTTTTAATTCTATTTTGGATTTTCAGATAGTTCACGATGAACAGCAGCTGTAGTGCTAGTGGAAGGCGTTTAGGCTATATATAGGAGACAGGTATGTACCACTCTTATTATCTTTCATAAGTTTACGTTCATACGTATCTATCGGTTTACTCTGTATATCCGTCACAAAAGTCTTATCGTTATAATAAGAACATCAATTTGGTTCTGTGAAAGGTTCTAGTGCAAATTGGTTTGTCGTTTTACAAAATGCTAGCAGTAGTGGCGGCACGACTTTTTTCTGAAAACAGTGCCGACAGAGAGTGAACCAATTTATTCCGTAAACTTTGGTATTATCTGACATCTAGTAGGTTAGTAGGTTTGTCACGTCATATTATGTACAATTGTCAAATAAACAGTAAAGTATAGTGGTAGGTAATCAGGTTTGTAGGCACTTTATTTTAAAAAAACATATTACGATTCAATATACTAATGCTGAAAAGTTTGATTATGGGTAAACGCCATAGAAACAAGATGCGCTGCTAGACTGCATAGGCTAAGATACCTATCTTAACAGCCGATGATATCTAGGCAGCAAATAGCAATAATCATTGTGAAATATTCCAGTTTTGAGAAAAGTGCTTTCCTAGGAAGTGTCACGATCCAAAGATTTATTTTCACATCTTTTGATACATTTGTCTCTCAAATATAAAATTTTAGTTATCCTGTTTCTGTAAAGTTTCGATAACTAATTTTCATGCATTATCTTTAATGAATGGAAGTAATTTTAGTGCCATATATTGTACACTGTTAACCAAATCTATTAATAATTTAGGTTATTCTTTCGGAAACTTGAAATGTGAAAATTTTTGTGAAAATTTTGAAATAAGGTATCGGTTTGATCCCGTCCCATCGAAGTTACCTGCCGACCGACACCTGGCGTGATGACGCCAGTGTTATTTTAAATCGCCGTTGTATCACGTCCCGCTTCGCTACTGAGGAAAGCTCTTCTTGTATTTTGCATATGTGCAACTTCCGCGGTCTTCCTCACGTTTCCTAGGAAAGTAAGACTTAAGCTTAAACGAAACGACTACGAACTATCCGAAATAATCACAATGCGACAGAAACGTTTTTTATTCGCTTGATTCATTGTCTAAATTTCGTCTCACTTGACTTTTGAATGTATTCTTCTAAATTTTCTTATAAAACGTTAATTTTCGTGTATCAAGTGAGACGAAATTTAGATAATTGATCGAGAGAGTAAAAAAAACATTTCAAACTTTACCAGGGAGGTACATGAAAAAATTTCTGAAGGGTTTCATGATAGCATATCCTTGAAAAAATGACACCCTGTATAACGATTTTAAAAAATGAACTTGTATAATATCCGAGACTAGTTGAACAGTACCTGTATCAATTTTGAACGCGCTGTGTGTAATACGGACTTGGTAATAAAAAAAATAAATTTATTTTTTTGAAACATTAGCCTCCCGTATTGATCGAGAAAATATTCATATAAAGTTTTCCTCTTAAAATCGCCTATTCTGTCTACCGTTTCAATTTGTTCCAAACAAACCGGAACACCCGGTATATATTTTGTTCCGTTACCGTGCATGGTAATTCACGTCAATTTGAACAAAATTACCAAAATTTAATTAAAAATGAATTATGAATAAATTTTAATGATAACAATTTTTTTTTATTTCAAAATGAAAATAGTAACAATTTGTTAATCAGGAATATATGCTGATATCGATGAAACAAAAAAATGCTGTTCCCATATTAAAGAATAAATTTGATCCCATGTTTTTTGGGACACCTTGTACACCCAGTTACATGAAAAAGTTAAAACATCTACTATTTACCGAATTTTAAATGAATTTATTGCAATCTTTACATGCTTACTGTAAAATAACTGTTTATAAAAATATTAGTTACTGCCAAAAATGTTTAATCTTTTTCGCTATATTATACATATTAAATAAAAAGTTGAATACCATGTGCACTCATCTAATGAAACGGAAAGGTACGTAGTTTGCGCAAATTTTTTATTAGAATCTGAAAAAAAAAACTTCAAGCTGAATGTAATCCTCCGTTTTCAATAGTAAAGACAAGACAATATATCTGGCAGCAGTGGAATCGTTCGAGCGGCCATCTGTGGGGAAATAGCTGAATTAACCAACACTGCTTCCACGGTGGATGCCGGCTCAGGGAAGCCGGCATCCAAAGCTGTCAACACTTTTTAATATGCTCAGGCGCTATCTGTATATTAATTTATCTGTGCTAAGAAGCAGCAGACCGAGCTCAAGAAGCAGGCAACTATCGTCACATTCCAGAGTATAATTATAATTCATGTATAGGTAAGAAGGCTTAGATATTATTAGTTCACATTGATAACGATATAAATTTTAATAGCTCACTGCTGACAGTAATGGTAGATATAGGAAGGGGATTTGATCATTACATACATCATAAGTTCTGCTAACTGCTCATTATTAGCATTCAGTGCTCCTAGCACAACGATGTTTTTATCGAATCTGTACCTGTTTTTTCTGCCAGCTACCTGTGTTTACTGTCAGCTACCTGCTTTTACTGCCAGCTACATGTATTTACTGGTTGGGGCCTGTTTTTTACTGCTTGCTACCTGTATTTTACTGCCAGCTACCGGTTTTTTACTGCCAGCTACCTGTTTCTTACTGCTAGCTACCTGTTTTTTACTGCCAGCTACCTGTATTTTACTGCCAGCTACCTGTTTTTACTGCCAGTTACCTGTTTTTTATGCCAGCTACCTGTTTTTTACTTCTAGCTATCTGTTTTTACTGCCAGCTACCTGTTTTTTACTGCCAGCTACCTGTTTTTACTGCCAGCTACATGTTTTTACTGTAAGTTACCTGTATTTTACTGCCAGCTACCTGTTTTTTACTACCAGCCACCTGTTTTTACTGGTTGGGATCTGTTTTTACTGGTTTTACTGGTGGTTCTTTACAAATTTATATTTTATTTTTAATTCATACATTTCCCCATTTTTTCTAGAAGGAAGTACCGGACCTTGCGTTAGATTCAGAAAAATGTCGCACTTTTGGATGGGGCTTGGGCCACTACCGATTTTATGGTTGCATCTATATCTGGATTGCAAGGCTCGAGTTGGAGACAAAAACAAAGACATGGTAGAAAACGTAATGGGAAAACTAGTAACTATAAGAACTAAGTACTGTATGAGATTGAATTTTTTCATTAAAATAAGGTATCGAGAGTACGCCAAATAGTTTTATTGTTATCGGAAAAATATTATACAGGGCGTTTTCAAAATAAATTGTCAATGCATAGGTAAATCTTGTTTGTATATAAAACTAAGTACAGTATGAGATTTTTACATTAAAATAATATGTATTGAGAGTACCCCCAAATAGTTTTATTGTTAATGCCTAGGTAAATATTCGAACTCTGTAAAAATTAAAATAAGGTGTATTGAGAGTACGCCAAATAGTTTTGCTGTTAATGCATAGGTAAATATTGAAACACTGCAGAAGCCGGTCACTATGCTGGAATGACAAATCTTGCTTGTTCCCACTATAGTAGTGTTTTTCATGATGGTAGAAATTAGAAATTTTTTATTACATTAAAATTTCCATTATAGTAGTATTTTTGATGATAGTAGAAATTAGAAATATTATTACATTAAAATTTTCACTATAGTAGCATTTTTGATGATGGTACAAATTATAAATATTATTACATTATTACATTAAAATCTTCACTATAGTAGCGTTTTTGATGATGGTAGAAATTATAAATTTTATTACATTAAAATTTCCACTATAATAGAATTTTTGATGATGGTGGAAATTAGAAATATTATTACATTAAAATTTTCGCTATAGTAGCGTTTTTGATGATGGTAGAAATTATAAATTTTATTACATTAAAATTTCCACTATAATAGAATTTTTGATGATGGTAGAAATTAGAAATATTATTACATTAAAATCTTCACTATAGTAGTTTTTGATGATGGTAAAAATTATAAATTTTATTACATTAAAATTTCCACTGTAATAGAATTTTTGATGATGTTAGAAATTAGAAATATTATTACATTAAAATCTTCACTATAGTAGCATTTTTGATGATGGTAGAAATTAGAAATACTATTTGCACTATACTGCGTAAAATTTTCACTGTAGTAGGAGTTCCCATTTTACTACTCATTGTTTTAATAATAATTCACTCTAACGGAGTAGCGCGTTTCACTTGCAACGCCATCTACTGATAAGCGCTTATCCGCGTTTGGAACTACCGCTGAATTTACCGTCACTCCTGTCATAACTAGTTCCGCGTCTAATCTCACCTCCACCACCGCTCCCATTCCAGCACAAGCCCATATATTACTCATCAACTATACGGTGTGATGGTCTAGCACTAACGTACACGTTTCGCACTCTAGAGGTCCGGAGTTCGATTCCCAGCGCTACCAGTTTTTTTTATACCATATTTTATATCACCTGTAAAATCTTAAATATTTATATTTAATATTTCAAACAGTAAGTAAAGTAAATGCTCTAAACTGCTAAAAGCCAGAAGGATACTTACGAAATGCTGCATGCTTTTTCAGTTAGGTTAGATCGTTACTGCGCATGTTTTTTCTGTTAGGTTAGTTTGAATTTCCTGCCTAATTTTAAATATCCCATCAGTTTGAATTTAGGTCGCAACTGCGCATGTTTTTTCTGTTAGGTAAGTTTGAATTTCTCCGCCACTTTTCAATTTGCCTCTGATATTACGCAGTTACTGTAACATTTCTGTAATAGTCATAGTGGTCTCGTGGTAACGTGTCTGCTTTGCATGCAAGAGGCCCCGGGTTCAAATCGCACGCAGAGTAAAGTTTTTTTTTCATTTAAATAAATTGTCCACAAATAATGCTGTATTCTCCAATACAATAGAGCATACGCAGATTTGAATTTACCGTGATTTGGAACTTGCGTAGAAACAGATTTGAGTTTAGGTTAGGCGCATGTTTTTTTGTTAGATTAGGTCGCTACTGCGCATGTTTTTTCTGTTAGATCAGGTCCCTACTACGCATGTTTTTTCTGTTAGATTAGGTCGTTACTCCGCATGTTTTTTTTGTAACCTACTGCGCATGTTTTTTCTGTTAGGTTAGTTTGAATTTCCCGCCTAATTTTAAATATCCCGCCACTTCTGTCACTTTTGAATTTCCCACCTAATTTTAAATATCCCGCCAGTTTGAACTTAGGTTAGGTCGCTACTGTCAAATTTCAAATCAGTTTAAATTTCCCGCCTAATTTTAAATATCTCGCCAGTTTGAACTTAGGTTAGGTCGCTACTGCCAAATTTCAAATCAGTTTGAATTTCCCGCCTAATTTCAAATATCCCGCCAGTTTGAACTTAGGCTAGGTCGCTACTGTCAAATTTCAAATCAGTTTGAATTTCCCGCCATAATGCTGCAATCTGATTGGTCGAGGGGCGGGGCCTAAAAGGAAAGTGGAGGGGGGTCGCAGAAGTGATCCCTTACCTATTGTCCTGGTCCTATATTTCGAAAGTTTGTTTATTTGTTGCCAGTAATTTTTCCCTTTTTGTTTGTTTATTTCTTGACAAGTTTCCATCCACTGGTTTTTTTTAATTCTTTAATTAGCCCTTGGATGTTTTTGTTAAAGTCGTTGAGTTGTCGTTTTACATGTGGGTTTAGATTCCTTCTGTATTCTCTGTACATTTTTCGTTTGTGCTTGATTAATCGTATAATAAATGGTGGAAATGAGTGGGAATAGTAAGTAATTTTATATTGTGAGGTATTTTCTAGAACGGCTTTTGCGAATTCATCATTGAATTTTTTGATGTGGTCCCGAGTTATATTTTCGTTTGCCGTTGACGATGTAGTTGCTGAGAGCGATATTGACTTTTCCATGTTGCATTTTTTGAAATTGTATTTTAGTTTATCTTCTTGATGAATATTATTTATGTTCAATAAATCGATTTTGATAACGAATGCAAGGTGATCAGAGCCTATATCTTTATTAATTTCACTTCCTTAATATACGGTGTAAGATTTCTGGTGTGAAGAATAATGTCAGGAGTTGTATCATTATTGTTTGGCATTAAGAAAGTTGGAGGAGTTTGAGTTTACATGAGAGCGACAAAGTAAAGTATAGAAATCCGTGCGATAGACAAGGATGACTATATTGACGACGTTTTAAAATCTAAATAGTCACCGCCCATTTCGTCATTCAACAAATAAAATCCACTCCCATTTATATCTCAGAAAACCAATCGCCATCTTTGCCTTGCACTTTCGCAAGAGATGTCGCTACTTGTGCAACTCCAACTCCGTTATTCTGATATTTTACCAGCGATCGAAATTGTGGACAGTGACTAATCGCTAGCTTGTTGACCAGCGCGACGGGCGAAGCGTGCGGGGAGCAAGATTTCATAGGCGTACTAAATTTGAATGCGATCAGATATAAGAAATATATAAAAATGACCAAAATAGTTCCATTACATAACATCCATTATTTTTACATTAGAAACAGTGATATAACAGTTTGTACCAATTTCGAGGCGTTAGATAATAAAAATTATAAAAATTATTTCAAAATTTAAAGTTTCTATCTTGTCAATTACCCAAAGTCGAAAATAATAGAAAGTAACTAACTCACAACACAGAGATGAGTACGGAAGGGTAAGGGTGGTATGATTACCTAAGCGTGCCACTTGAGAAGAGTTAAAGCACACAAAATTATCAAAAATAAGTTGACATCGGCTGAACCTAGCACATTAACAATTTACTTTAAATGTGCACTCCGCAGATAACACACTTAAGCCTTGTCCTCATGGATGCGAAATTCACGGATTTTTGCACGAATTTTGCAACTTCTGTTTTAATTATTTTTGGCGGGAAAATCTCAACTTTTCACAATTGCAATTTGCGATACTGTCAAACACTACAAATATTAATGCCCCTTTCGTTATTATTTGGTGTTAATAAGTTTGTTTTGAACTTCTGATAATATACCATGGCAGTTTCATGATGAAAATGGTAGAAAATGTTATAGGTAGTTGACAACATTTGTTACAAATAGAGATTTTTCCACCGTTAAATAAATCGCGCAAATATTTGCAAATTCCGCATTGAAAAGGACAAAAGGCTTTAGAATACATACACACTATTTGCTATTGGTTACTAGCACTGTCATTATAACGGTCACACATTAACATTTATTATATCGTACCGCTTTCCGTATGACCTTCATATGCCAATGTTTCGTCAAAATTTAATATATTCTTCGATCCAGATTCTTATTTTTTAATATTTATTTTAATTAGTTTCTTCGCCATATCACTATTTCGTCCTTTCTATCAGTATACTCTTTTCGATTTCATTTATACGGACTAAGTTTCATCTTGTAAGATATAGCAATAGAATTTTTATTTGGAAAACTCATTTTAAAAATACAATTTTCCTTCCGCGAGTTTCCATCACTTTCCGTTTCACAGTTGTACTTCTTTACCAGTTCGAGCATTAAATATCAACTCTGAGGATGTGTGGTTTCAACAAGACGGTTGTCCCGTTCATAATGCACGTCGAGTAACAGCATATTTAGAAACCACATTCTCTCAGCATCTTATTAGTACAAGAGGCACTATTCCATGGCCCCCCAGATCGCTAGATTTATCTCCCAACGACTTCTTTCTTTGGGGGCATTTAAAACAGGTCATTTACGGACATTCACATGATAGGCCACGTAATTTAGTCAATTTACAGGCCCGAATTGAAGACGTCCTACATAATATTTCCCCTGAAATGCTAGAACACGTAAGAACCGAATTCTATGACAGATTAGGGTATTGCGAGACACAAAGGGGGGCATTTTATAACAACTTCGCAAGTGATTGATTCTGAGCTATCCGGAAATAAACATTTACACTAACAAATAACACATTACTATATGTTAGTTTGTAGGATTCCGCGAGTGTTATATGTGGTTGTAAAGGTCACCGGGTTCCTTTCCGCGATGAATCTGCGTGGTCCTCAAAAGAACCATTTGTTTGACAACGTTTCAATAAAATCTCATTTACCATCTTCCGTAGTAACGTAGTATCCAATATGGTCACACTTTTTATGATGAATGTCGAAAACTTTATATTAGCAAGTAATATTAAGAAAAAAATAATGAGGTTATTTGAAACTGCGTTATACAGTCTTTTTATTTGTAGCAGGCACAATCTTTGAAAAAATATAAACTCTATTTTAAGAGGACCCAATTTAAAAAAAATATATTCTAAAGAAATTAGTACATCAACGATTTTTATTATGTAAATCCAAAAAAATTACTATTGTAAAACAGTTACATTCATGTTACCATAAGTTTAATAGCTGGTCATATACGCGCCAATATCCTTGGCAGGATAAATGACCTCGGATGAGCGGGGTCGAGAGGAACTATCTCTCTTTACCCACTTCATCGCTGTAGGCCTGGACGCCTCGTAGAGGTGGGTTCCCTTCTCCGGTCAGCCTCGACCGTAATTGCGGCCGCATCGGGTCGGTAGTCCACCGCCGCCTTGATCAGCTGATTGCTGTGGACTTCTGCGCCTGCGAAGGATGCCTCCGCTCGCGCTTTCATCGCTTCCAGGGCTGGCGTGAATCCCAGATCCCGGCGAGTGTCGTTGTTGCGGACAAACCAAGGGGCCCCCGTCGCACAGCGCAGGGCGACATTCTTGACGGTTTGCACTCTTTTCAGGTGCGTCTTCGCTGTGTATCCGCATGCTGCTCCGGCATACATCAACTGTGGCTTCAAGACAGTCTCGATTAACCTTACCTTGTTACCAAGGCTCAGTCGGCTATCCCTATGGAGTAACGGACAGAGTTTCGCCCTCACGAACTTGCCTTTGCGAACCACTTCGTTGACGTGTGGCTTCCAGGTCAGCTTTCTATCTAGGGTCACCCCTAGATATCTGGCTTCGTCGGTCCATTGAATGTCTTCGTCGTTGAACGTCACGCGGCCTTCCGGCTGCGCTCTGTACCTACGAGAGAACATCATACCTTGGCTTTTCTCCGCATTGATCGCTACCTTCCAGCGGTTACACCAGTCCTCCAGTCTGCCTAGCGCTCTCTGGAGACGTTTCGTCGCCATTTCCGGATTTAAAGATCAGGCCAAAATGGTGGTGTCATCGGCGTAGAGGCACACGGAAATGTCCTCCGTCCTGGGTAGATCCGCCGTGAAGATATTGAAAAAGTGCGGAGATAGCACGGCTCCTTGGGGAACGCCGGCTTCCATGGGTCGATAGGTGGACAGGGCCCCGTCCACCTTCGTACGCAGCTCTCTGCTACTTAGGGTGCGTTTATGTTGGAGCTGCTATAAAAGATATGAGCGGCGATACTAGTGAAGCGAAGAGAATTGTGTCGTTGATTTGTATGAAGATGTCTATGTAGGAGCGACGAGTTGAGACAAGCTTGACGGTCGAGCAACGATAAGAGCGACGACAAGTGATCTGCGCATTTTATTTGCTTTCATACGATATGGATTTCGACAACTTAATTAGTGAAATTTTTGTCAGACCAGCCTTGTGGGACCAAAGATGTAAAGACCATCACAATAGATTTGTTCTCGATAAATTGTGGGATGAAGTCGCAGTTAAATTATGTACAACACGTAAGTAGAAATAGTTGTTCTTACTACTAAAGGTATAATATGACATAAAATTTGGTAAATATGCACAAAACAATTATTTTCGCATTAAATTGAAAACTTTTCACAGGAAAATTCTATTGTTCGCGTTGAATATGAATTCACCCACGCCTTTACAGATTTGTTTTATAAAAATACAAAAAACAATCTTACGGGATTTAGAGCAGGATAGGGTAAAAATTTACAGATCGATGAGTATTCTTCAAAACATAACACTTTTTTGAATTAAATAGAAAATTAAACAGAAATCCATTTTCTGCCTAATTACCTAAAATTTATACAAGTACAGATATGTAGATATTCTTTAATTTGGATTGTGACAAAGATATGTTTTAAAGAGATTGCGAATATTTTCGGCAGTTCGGTTTGGTCTTCCAATTTTACCTGGTGCAACATTATTTGGTTCTATTCTGCCTGTTTCTTGAAGGTGATGTTTAATGCCTTCTCTGTCAATAATAACGTTAGTAGCAAACAGATACACTTAACTATATCATCAGCTACATCTGTAGATGTTTGTATTGCTGTTCCAAAAATTCTCCACTTAGCATACAATATGCCAAAAGCACATTCAACAGTTCTCCGTGCTCTTGATAATCTAGCATTAAAGTATTCCTTGTCTGCATCTAATTGTTGTCTTCCATAATAGATTCGGTAGAAGTGGATAGGCTTCATCATCTATGATAACGTGAGGTACTATGATTTCTGAGTGTGGTAAAGCACATTCTCTGGAAATATTAAGTCGCCCATCTGACAAGTACAAAAACAATGATGATGATCGAAAAGTCCCACCATCACTCTGTTTGCCTTAGCCTTCAACATCAATGTTTATAAATTTATAATTTGCGTCAACCAATCCTTGCAGAACAATGGAGAAAAAAAAATTATAATTATAAAACATAGTACCAGAGTGTGCGGGACAGTTTACACGGATATGCTTGCCATCAATGGATCCAATGCAATTGGGAAAGTTCCGAATATTATAATATTCGTCTGCTATCTTCTTGAAATCATGTTCATCAGGAATTTTCATATGTACTGGTTGAAGTATGTCCCATATCACTTTAACAATTTCTCTGATAAGTGTTGAAACTGTTGCAATTCCCATCCGAAAAGGAAACGCCAAACTTCTAAACGATTGACCAGTTGATAAGTACCTGCAATATTATACAGAAGGCCAATTAGTACCATTTATTGATCTCTAAATTTTAATTGTGTATTCCTTATATATGTTTTTATTATTTCAGGAACAGTTGTACGAAACAAATGGATAAGCTTGCGGGACAAGTTTAGGACTACCTTGGCATCAATTCCGAAACCAAAGTCCGGAGATGCCCAAATAAATGATTACAGAGGTGAATGGAAGTATTTCAAAAGCCTGTTCTTTTTAAAAGATCAATTTACACCAAGAAAATCAACAGGAAATTTTCCCAAAATTGGCGATGAGAATATTTGTGACAAGACATCCCAAATGTCCCAAGATGAAAATGATGATGATGACTTCAGGGAACAAGTAGCAGAAGAATATGACACCACACAATCTTCCTTTCCGCAACACGAGCATGGCACCGGTCGTTACGCCATCTTCATCCAGAGCTTCTTCAAGTTCTTCAAGAAAACGCACATCGAAAGAAGATATAGGTGAGGCCTTACTGCAGGTAGAACGACAAAAATTAGAGTATTTGGAGCAAAAAAGAAATAAAAATCAGGAAGAAGATGAAGACATGAGTTTTTTTAAGAGTTTACTACCTCATGTTAAGACGTTTTCGGCTTACCCAAGATTTCTTAAAACGAGACGTAAATCCTATCAGTTACCAATACTATTAAGCACTACAGTTAGGGGTTACCAAACTACAACCAGGGATTTTTATAACGATGCAGAGGAAAATTTAAATTTATCAGACCCAGAATATCGTTTATATAGTTATTTGTATTGAACTCATTATATACCTGAAATATTGGATTTCGGTTTACGTTTACTTTTCAAGATACTTAAGTACTTTTTGTTATTGTTAAAATTAGATTATGCATTTCTCTTATGTTTGATTATGTGGCATAACATAATATTTTCTGTAATAAATATGTTTATTGTATACATACCTGACTGTAATCATTATCAAAAATATAATATCTGACAGCACTTGAAAACAAAAGTATATCTTCTTCTGAGTCACTCATTTAAAAAAATATATATTAAATGTCGTCGTTGAGATTATTAAAGATGCTAAACAGGTACTAATGAAATTGCGTTTACTGTTTTTTCACTGCTCTCAACGTTTATCATAGCTCCAACATAAACGCCACATTAAGGAGAGCGCCAACGCCATGCTTTTGTCGTTGCTCTCATCGCCGCTCTTATCGTTTATCGCAGCTCCAACATAAACGCACCCTTAGGAAGGACGCCACCAGCTTGACTAGGCCGACAGGGTAGCCAAAGTCGAGCATCTTAACGATAAGCCCATCGTGCCAGACCCTGTCAAAGGCCTTGGCAACGTCCAAGAAGACTACTCTGGTAGATTCTCTGGTGTTGAAACCTGCGGAAACAAGTTCTACTAACCTGAGAATCTGCTGCTCCGTCAAGTGGCCACGGCGGTACGCGAACTGCTCGTCCGGGAGGATCTACAGTTCATCCGTGGTCTCGTGCAGTCTCGCCAGGATCACCCTCTCGGCTACTTTACTCATCATGGGCAGGAGACTGATGGGCCTGTAACTAGAGGGGAACGTTAGGTTCTTACCTGGCTTAGGGATGAGTATCACGTCGGCCTTATTCCATCTTTTCGGAAATCTGCGCAGTCTCAGGATGGCGTTGCGTTGCGTTGCATCCCGGTGCTTTGCGGGGGTTTAGGTGGCGAAGAATCTCTTTTACCTCCTTCGGAGTGGCAGGTCCGATAGGTTCAGCGTCGGGTAGGCGTCTTAAGCGTCGCACGCGACGCTCCACCTCGTCCGTGTGATCCTCGTCTTCGTCATTGAGAAAGTTCTCCCTACATTGCAGTTCAAGGCTGTCAGTGAAAGCTTCTACCTTGTCCCACTTTGTGTAGACGACCCCATTCTATCCGTGAATCGGAGGTATCGGACGACGGGGGGCCCTCAGCGCCTTCTAC
The DNA here is from genome assembly GCA_037114965.1 of Monochamus alternatus. Lineage (NCBI taxonomy): Eukaryota > Metazoa > Arthropoda > Insecta > Coleoptera > Cerambycidae > Monochamus > Monochamus alternatus. Next base: position 44,620,536 of record CM073430.1, read on the forward strand.
ATCTTCCATAGACTGCCATCCTCGGGATTCAAGGACTCCAGTCTTTGCCACCGCTCCTGGTAGAGCTCATCCAGGGCGGCTTTGACTCTTCTGTTGAACTGGTTTGCAATCTGTTTGTCGCGTGGGTGGCCCGTTCTCTTGGCTCGTCGCTTGGCCGCGCGTCTCTCCCTTATCTTCTCCTGCAAAACAAGAGGTAACTCACCTGAATGGTTCGCACGTCTCCTTTCCGTCCTCTCGGTGGTGCTGCTTTCCAGGGCGGTGCAGATATCCGTCTCAAAGCTCACGACTGCCGCCTCGAGGTCCGCTTCGTCTTGGATGACAGGGACGGGTTGACAGAGTCGTTGCATTTCTGCACGAAACCGCTCCCAGTCGGTCTGCCTCTTGTCGACGGTTGCCTCGTCGCGCCGCTCCTGTCCTAACTCCAATAGAACAGGCGAGTGATTTGTGGAACCCTCGTGATGCGTCGTCAGTTCGGCTTTCATCGGTATTGCCTTGAGCAAAGAGATATCCAGCACGTCCGGCCTAGCTGCATCTTTCTGGAAGGTTGGCTCATCGGGTCCGTACGCAAGTACGTCGTCGTGACTCCGCAGGGACTGCAGAAGCACCCTGCCTCCTGTTGAGGTGGTCGTGCTGTTCAACTATGTCGATTTTGCGTTAAAATCACCGATGGCAACCGTATGCGGCCATGCCCCCATGACCGCCTCCAGATCGTTCTCCAAGAGCGGGCGAGATGGTGGCTGATAACAGGATACCACAGCGATTTCTCCGCGGCGAGTGCTCACAGCGACTGCTACGGCTTCCATGTTTTCCAGCTGTCGGACCTGTAACATATGGTGTTCGATACCTCGTTTAACTAGCAGGGCCACTCCTCCTCCTCTGGCCGTCCGGTCCCTCTGATACACCGGGTATCCGAGCATCCTGGCGGTCTGTGCGTCCCCTAGCTTGGTCTCTTGGACTTACTACGTCTAGAGGTGGTAAGAGCTCAAGCAAGTCGTTTTTCCTACTTTGGAACCCGTCGACGTTCCAGGAGGCGACTATCAGGGACTGCACTTGTCGAGGGACTGTCATTACTCCTGCAAAAGAGATGGCATTTTAGTAAAGAAGGCGCGCATGGCGGAGTACATCTCCTCCATCCTCGCCAGCGCGCTGACGAAGTCAGAGGGCGCACTCCACGCCGTCTGGGGCTGCTGCTTCTTTGCAACCCCCCTAGGCGCCGCGACGGGAGCCTAATTTTGTCTCGCGGCGTCGGCGACGCTCTTCGTCGTTGTGGTCTTGGGAGGTTACTTAGCCTGGTCAGTTTTCCTCGTAGGCTTTGCTGCTGTTAGCCTTTTGACAGCGATTTTCCTTGGGGCCTGGGGACAGCCCCTGTAGCTAGCCGGATGGGGGCCACCGCAGTTGGCGCACTTGGCCGGGGTCTCCCTTGGCTTCCTGCACTCGGCCGAGTGGTGGCCTTCGCCGCACTTCACGCACAAGAGCGGTGCAGCGGCTCTGGCCGTGGCCGAATTTTTGACATCTGTGACACTGGGATACCACAGTTGCTACCTTCGGCGGCTCCACACGGACGACCAGGGAGCAGCATCGGGTGACCTGCCACGTTTACGGGGACAAAGCCCTGGCCGCGGAGGTCCTCCGTCACCTCCTCCAGTGGGGTGCCGCAGGGGATACCTCGGATAACGATCCTTAGCAGCCTGTCTTCCTGGAGAGAGTACGTATGGTACTTTTCTCCTTTTTCCGCCAGAAACCTCGTCAGCCTTCTGCGGTCGCCCGCGGAATCGGGGGAAATGGCGACACCTTCTCTTACCATCTTGGCCTTTGAGAAATTAATATTTGCCTCTCTCAACAGTAGCGATACTGCCGTCCACCTCTCGCTTTTCCTCAGAATGACAGGAGGTGGGTGCAGTCTTTCTTGGAACCTTTGACGGCTCTTCGACCGACGATCCCGCTTCATCTGCAACAGAAGAAGAAATTGGTTTCTTCCTCTTTCCGCCCTTACCTTTACCGCTGCTGGAGGCAGCGGTGGGTGCGGCTGAGGCAGGCGATTCTGTCTCCATCGCGGTGGAGGAGCTGGCTTGGTTGGGGTGAGTGTTAGAGCCGGCCGACAGACTTCTGATCAACTCCTCTAGTGCCCTGTGACGGGCCTCCGCCTTCACCTCACGGGCTTTCGCTGCCTCCTCCTGCTCTTGCAGCTGCTTGGTTAGCTTGGCAATGCTTTGCCTAACCTGACGGTTTTCCTCTTGAAGCCTTTTTAGCTCCTCGTCTTTGTTCTGGAGAATTCGCCCAGCGTCGGATAGCGGGCTACTGCACCTGCTGTCGTCGGAGCTTCCTCCGCTGTCCTCACTGGGGGTCGGTGTTTGTGATCTTGTTCGCATCTCGTCGTCCTCCTCGACGATATGACCTAAAAAAGAAATATCTGAATCCTCTCTACCTAGGCTCAGATTATTCAGACGGTTGGAACAAATTTCTTTTGTTTAGCCTTGAAAAAGACTAGAAATTTGTTGTCTTAGGAAAGACAGGTATTTGTGGGACCTCCACTTTTCAGAACTACACAGGTACACTTCACAAGGGTCGCTGAACTTCACTACCTGCTCGCTCGGCTGCTCGGACACAACTGGTCATATACAGGGGAGATTTATGACCGCTCTGTCCCTCTGTAAATATCTAATGAGATGAGTCTGGCGGGATAGGACTATCGCAGATCTGATCTGTCACCGATTTCAACCATTAACGCACAGATTGATCTGGGGCAGAGCAGATCTTTCACAAGTCTCTCTCATGTATGTTCAGTTCTTTAATATAGGTAACTGTTTTTTGTTGGCTGTAGTAAACGTTTACACAATTTATTTATATAAAACTACTACACTATGAACTAATACTTTACCTAGCATTGTATTCCATATATTATATACCATACTTGTATTGTAGGTGTAATTCAGTGCTAAAATACTATAATAATAAATATAGATAATATTGGCTTAAACTCTAAATCGTGTAAAGATTTAATGTATAAATAATACCTTTTTCATGTTTTCCACAACAATCCATTTCTTTTGTATATTTATAATATGACTAATATATATTTGTATATTAATATATTTTTTGTTTATCCAACAAATAGCGTAATCATGTATCATTTTTGTACTTAACAGAATCAATCTAGTTGCAGAGCTCTACAAATTGACATTTTTTAACTTCGTACATTCCATAATCCGCACATGATCAATTTTAACACTAATATGTATATACATATTTTATTAGAGTAAAATAAATCTATATTTATAATATATAAACATATATTTTCTGTTCAGTTTTAATATTACATAAAATACATAACTTGAGGTTTTATTTTTTTTATTCTACAAATGGGATTTTAATTAAAAATAAAAGATTTTAAAGCATTGTTACTGCTAAATCAGTTTAATAATAAAAATTATATCAGGTGATCCTTAATGATTGGGTCATAAAGTAACTATGGATACTAGGCACACAAAATAACTAAATTTAGCCAAATATGGCTTAACAAAGCGTTGCTCGTTAAAAAGATAAGGGTGTGACGAGAACATATTACTTCACAATATTTAACATTGATCAGAAAGTTTGCTTACATTTAATGATCTAAAATGGTTTATCAATATCAAACAAGTAACCTTTTTCTAAAAACAATTAGATTTTTTATTTTTTCAATTCATTTTTTATAAACTGAAGCGTATGAATAAATGATAAGTAGAAAATTAATTTTTAATATTCTTTATCTCTTTAATGGGCAATATTTTGTTAAGGCCATATTTGGCTAAATTGCATTATTTTTATATCTAGAATCTAATTACTTTATGACCCAATCATTACGGACCATCCCATATAAATTAAATAAATCAAATTTAAAATCATTTTGCGGTATAGGTTTATAGTGCTTGCTCAGATCAACCGCGGCGCTAGTGAAACTCGTCGACCCATCTATAGCAGTTCAGTAATCTGTGATTGGGATTATAAAGAATTTGATAGTGTTTTAAAAGGTTGGTTTATGGGACCTAAAAATTGAAAGCTATCTATTTATTTATTCTTTATATAAAAATGTTAAGTATCATTATTAAAAAAAGAAAGTAAATTAATAAAAATAAACTTCCTTACCTTGAAAGCAAAGCTTCACTGAACCGCTTCTGAGGATCACACACACACACGTGTGTGTACACATGTATATACAGGGTGTTCCAGAATGATGGTAAAATATTTTACCACTGTATTCCACAAGCCATTTCAAGGGGGGATTTGACAGTTTTTGCAAATATTTGTAAATAACTGACTCTTCCGTGCAAATATTAGCGAATAAATTGACGGAATATGCATACGGCAGGATTGACAACAGTTATAAAATACTTTTGTTTAGAAATATTTGCAAAACCTGTCAATTATAGACCTAATGGCGATTTGTTTGATAAGACAACAGAGAAACATCAACATAGCAACCGCCTACTGCGGTTATCAGTAACCGGTAACGAAAAGATGTTTAGAGTAAGTAAAACTATTTTTATTTTTTTCCGCGCAAACTGTTGGTTGTATGAAAAAATTACAAGACGGAAAAAAGTAGTAAAATTAGGTGTAGTATTTAAAAAAGTTTTGTTGAAATCGGCTATTGCAGGAAAAAGTTCTGAAAGAAATAAATATAGGGGTTGCTTATTCCCGCCCTCCAGAAACATGAGTCAAAAAATAGCTTTTGACTAGCTGATAATGTGTACCAAAATTGAAGTTTCTAAGTGTAACCGTTTTTAAGGAAAAATAAAAAAACTATTTTTTCCGCCATTTTGGGACTCGAATATCTCAGCAAGAAGGATCCAAATTGAAAAATTTCATATGAAGATCCCCCCCTGAAATGGCTTGTGGAATACAGTGGTAAAATATTTGACCATCATTCTGGAAAGTATGGGACCTAGCTTAAACATAGCTTCCTGTGATCAAATAAAACCGATTTAGATAAACTTAGCTTAGTTCAAAAGTGCCTCGTTTAGAAATTACAGGGCTTCAAAGAAAAAGAAAATGTTTTCTTGTTATGGGCATAATTATGAAACGAAACGTCCAATCATGTTGAAATTTGGTACAGTTATGTTTTAGATAAGTACAAGTATTGCGAAGGAGTAAGTAGTGCCGCATATCGTAGAGGGCGCTCTTGACAGTTTTTTTGTAAATCATTTTTATCGTATCTTTTTTGATGGTGCTATTCTGATACGCCTGACTGGAAATTATGATGGAGAAATAAATTTTGCATAGAAAAACTATAACTCTTCCATGTTTATACAATGCACCGTTTTCGGTAAAAACTATACCTTCTTGCTGCAGCTTCTCCATAAAATTGATTTTGACAATAAACAGCGATCATATCTGCCGTTTCTGGTTGGAAAACTGATTATGTCGAAGCATGTTTTTAAAATTTGACGAAACAATCCTAATAATTTGAAATTTACACATTATATTTACACTTTACACAATGATAATAATTAACTCAATATAACAATTAGCATTAATCTGGCGGGTTTTTGATCAAATTTGAATTCATTTAAGCATATCAACGTCAGTTTGACAAGTGGTAACTTGATTGAATTAGAAAACGGTGCATTGTATCAACATTGGACAGGTACAGCTTTTTTACGAAAAACTAATTTCTCCATCATAATTTTCAGTCAAGCGTATCAGAATAGGACCATCAAAAATATACGACAAAAATTAACTACAAAAAACTGCCTAGAGCGCCCTCTACGATATGCGGCACTACTTACTCCTTCGCAATGTTTGTACATAACTGTACAAAATTTCAACATGATTGGACGTTTCGTTTCATAATTATGCCCATAACAAAAAACATTTGTTTTTCTTTGAAGCCCTGTAACTTCTAAACGAGGCACGTTTGGACTGAGCTAAGTTTATCTAAATCGGTTCTATTTAATCACAGGAAGCTATGGTTAAGGTGTATATATATTGTTATATTTTATTTTTTTGTTGTATTGTCTTTTGTATCGTGTCTTTTAGTGTGGTAATTTGTTTAGATCTTTAAAAATTTAAATTTCAATTTGAAAATTTTTTGTGACTATCATAAATTATATCTTTACTTACCCGAGGTAGCTTTTATCTGCGCCTTTCTGATGAATAACTATTATAAAATTTATTTTATGCCTACTAATGTTGATTAATAATAAATTTGGAAATTACCTCTTATATTCTTTTATAACTCTTTATCTCAATGGTAGGTTCAAAACAGGATTAATATTTACTATGCAGATAAATTTTACTAATAATTTTGATAACTTTAATTTATGAATGAATATTCAATTTTAATTAATTTACTTTTATTTAAAATATTAAAATTTTAACAATTTGATTGATTGAATTTTTCCTACTCCACCTAAATCCTGCTCTATCTTATACTCTAATCACAATAAATTCTACTAAATACAAAGTTTATTACCGAATTTTCTTCTAAAGGCCTTATTCATTAAATTTAACCCCTCTCTCACTTCCATCTGCGTTTTTCCTTTTTATCGATGTCTACTTTCTAATTCCTTGTAGTTGTCTCGGTTTCCAGGTTTCTCTTTTCCTTATTCTGAAATTCAGCTTCTAGTGATTGCTCCTCGTATCGTTCTTGTCAATCCGTCATCCGTGAATTAATTTTGTATAATGATGTTTTTCGGATATGTTATGATCAGAAATATAATTTGAATAACTTGCCTAATATTAATTGTTTAATGCCTTTTATCCTTAAGTTGGTCTTCTTTATTTCTTATTTATTTTTGATAACTGTAGGGCTGTTTATTCCTGTTCTATTTTCAATTTTTAATTTCAATTTTCAATAGAAATCTTCTTATTTCTTCTTTTATAGACGTTTGTATAATTTTCTGTTATACAAGCTTCCCTCCAATCTATTTTATTTTTTATCTCTCTGACTTCTTGTTATCCGTTTCCTTGATTACCTTTTTCTTTTTTATTTTTTTTTCAATGTACCATTATTTTTACTTTACATATTTTTTATAAATATTACATTCCCTTCAATCAATCAAATTAATTTTTTAAATTTTATAAAATTTACTTATCATCTACTTAAATATCTCTTAACTTTAAAAAAACTTATTTTCATACTCTATTTCCTTTCTTTTACCTTCCATTGAAACTTAGTTTTAATTTCACTATAATTTTAATGCCTGTATTAACATATTAACATTATATTAAGCCTTCTCAATTTTTTTTTTATTTTTGAAAATTAATCTATTTATATATCTTGTAATGTGAAATTTAATGAGTGTAATGTGTATTTCCCTTATAGCTCAGAATTAATACACTTACCTTACTTTTCTAAACCGCCAGTCTAAAGCGTAACACTTTTACTTTTATTTTTTAACACAGTTTCTGAATTATATTTATTTTATTTATTTTTTAATTTTGTTTTATTACTTCCGAGACTAATATTCTTTATATTTTCTCTTTTCAAAACAATTTAACTAGAAAGGTGGCAAGACGGCTATCGCCGACTTGACCTTTCTTGGGCTGATGGACACCGGATATTTTCATTAGTATAGTTTTTCTGTAGACCATTGCGAAGAGTTTCAGAAAAAGAAATTTTTAAATCCATGAATTTTGAGGATTATTTGAGAATGGTTCGGTTTTTTTAAACACCCTGTATTGTTCTCATTAAAATAGTTTCCATATAGACCATTGTTAAAAGTTTCATCAAAGGAATATTATACTTCCATGACAGTTTCAGTTATCGCAGGTGCAGATCAGTAGTATGATCTGTTCTTTAATTTAATACATTATAAAATTTTTGGTTATAATATTATGTACTCTTGTATTTTTATCACTATCAATTGTCGTAGGTGCAGATCAGCAATATGATCTGTTCTTTTATTTACCATTTCTCAAAATTGTTAAATACATTAGTTATGCTTTTCTGTTTTTTATCAATTATCGTAGGCGCAGATCAGCAGTATGATCTGTTCTTTCATTTAACACTTCTTAAAATTTTTGTTTATAATATTATGCACTCTTGTACTTTTATCACTATCAATTGTCGTAGGTGCAGATCAGCAGTATGATCTGTTCTATTATTTAACACTTCTCAAATTGTCTATCTTTTATCAATTATCGTAGATGCAGATAAGCAGTAGAGAATGGTTCGGTTTTTTAAACACCCAGTATTTTGTCTTTAGTATATTTTTCCTACAGAACATTGTAAAAAGTTTCATAAAAAAAATTTTCAATTCCAGGAATTTTGAGGACTTTTAGAGAATGGTTTGGTTTTGTTAAACACCCTGTATTTTTTCATTATTACAGTTTTTTTACAGCCTATTGTGAAAGGTGTCTACAAAAAAAAATATTAATTCCACGATTTGTGAGGATTTTTAGAGAACGGTTCGGTTCTCTTAAACACTGGATATTTTCATCAGTATATATATTTTTTAACAGCCTATTGCAAAAAGTGTTTACTAAAAATTTTTTAATTCCACGAAATTTGAGGATTTCAAGAGAATGGTTCTGTTTTTCTGCAGACTATCGCGAAGAGTTTCAGAAAAAAAAGGAATTTTAAAATCCACGAATTTTGAGGATTTTTAGATAAGGGTTCGGTTTTTTAAAACACTCCGTATTTTTTTCGATAATTAGTGCGGTAAGAGACCCCCGACTGAAGTTTCGTAAAAAAAAATTTCAGTTCCCTTAATTTTGACATTTCTTTAGCGTTCGACATTTTTCCAACACTTTGTATATAAAACGGTCTTTCGCACATTAGACGACCCCTCCGAAGCGAAAAAACCGAAAATTTCCTCGAATCTGTAATTTTTATTTTTTTCTCGTCAATTTTTATCGGAACACCCCGTACATCAAGCTTTTTTGAGTCGCACTGTATATACGCGAAGCGCCTCGAAAAATTTGAAGAGCGCCACATTGCTGACGTCACTGTTACCCCGTCTTGGTCTTGGATTTATGCAAATTTCGATACAAAAACGACCTCAAAACCCAGCGCTCGCATAACAGAAAGTATCTAGAGACTTCAAATTTACCGTTTTCGGCCTTCGGGGGGCTCCGATCGGCCCATTTAGCGAAATTTTCTGTTTTAATCTGAACTGTCACCACTCGTCGTTTGACGTTTCTGAAGGTTGCGCTCCCAGCGGAGTGCAGTCTACCAAATTTTCTATATTTTCACTATAAAATCGAATTTTAAACCCGGATCTGAGGCACGCGGGATATTGTAGAAGGTTCAAAGTTTACGTTTCGATATGGCTTTATGGAAATAAAGAGGTACTTACTTTGGAGAATGTAATCGGATTGAAATTTTTGTGATGTCGGCCATTTGCCTTCCTCTTCCTTCCCGTCGTTATTTTTGCACATTTCCATCTAAAAACGAACTCAAAACCCAGCGCTCGCATAACGGAAAGTATCTAAAGACTTTAAATTTACCTTTTCTGACCTTTGCGGGCCTCCGATCGGCCCATTTAGCGAAATTTCTTACGTTTTCTTGGGAGATGTTACCGCATCGCACCGTCGGGCTCAAAGTTTGACGTTTCTGAAGGTCGATTGTCGGGCGAACGTGTGTGGACGCATATTTTCACTATTTTCGCTATAAAATCGAATTTTAAACCCAGATCTGAGGCACGCGGGATATTGTAGAAGATTCAAAGTTTACGTTTCGATATGGCTTCGTGGAAAGGAATGCGGGAAAATACGAAAATATCGAATCCAAAATAGTTTGACGTCTAAATATATTTCGCACTGAACAACTGACGTTTCTCCGGTTCCGTGCCGATAAGCTATATCCATCTCACTTTTGTGTCGTTTCCTCGCGAAAATCGCAAACCGGCGTCCGCGGACCTCCGGAAAAACGGAAAATTCGCCTGGAAAAGAGTAAAAAGAACTTATCAAAATACGCCTAAGCGACAACCAAAGGACCGAACCCGATTCCCCGCACCCGGGCTCGCCGCTGCGCGGCTCGCTTCAAAAGCCTTAGGGGACGCAAAATGCCCCTTTTTCGCCCGCCCGGTGGGAGCGAGAAAAAACAACGGATTTTAATATATAAGGACTAGAAAGGTGGCAAGTCGGCGATAGCCGTCTTGACCTTTCTTGGGATGGTGGACACTGGATATTTTCATTAGTATAGTTTTTCTGCAGACCATTGCGAAGAGTTTCAAAAAAAGAAGTTTTTAAATCCATGAATTTTCAGGATTATTTGAGAATGGTTCGGGTTTTTTAAACACCCTGTATTGTTCTCATTAATATAGGTTCCATATAGACCATTGTTTAAAGTTTCATTAAATTAATATTATACTTCCATGACAGTTTCAATTATCGCAGGTGCAGATCAGCAGTATGATCTGTTCTTTAATTTAATACATTTTACAATTTTTGGTTACAATATTATACACTCTTGTATTTTTATCACTATCAATTGTCGTAGGTGCAGATCAGCAGTTTGACCTGTTCTTTTATTTAATATTTCTCAAAATTGTTAAATACATTAGTTATGCTTTTCTGTTTTTTATCAATTACTGTAGGTGCAGATCAGCAGTATGATCTGTTTTTCCATTTAACACTTCTTAAAATTTTTGTTTATAATATTATGCACGCTTCTATTTTTATGACTATTAATTATCGTATGTGCAGATCAGCAGTATGATCTGTTCCATTATTTAACACTTCTCAAATTTGTTACCTATATTAGTTACGCTTGTCTGTCTTTTATCAATTATCGTAGATGAAAGTCAGCAGTAGAAAATGGTTCGGTTTTTTTAAACACCCAGTATTTTTTCATTAGTATAGTTTTCCTTCACAGTATGTAAAATGTTTCATCAAAAAAAATTTATTCCACGAATTTTGAGGAGTTTTAGAGGATGGTTCGGTTTTTTTAAACACCCTGCATTTATTCATTAGGGTAGTTTTTTGCAGCCTATTCTGAAAAGTTTTATGAAAAAAAATTTTTAATTCTAAGAATTTCGAGGTTTTCAAGAAAATGGTTCGGTATTTTTAAACACCCAGTATTTTTTCAATATTACAGTTTTTTTTACAGCCAATTGTGAAAGGTGTCTAAAAAAAGAAATATTAATTCTACGGATTTTGAGAATATTTAGAGAATGGTTCGGTTTTTCTAATCACCCAGTATATATTAATTAGTATAGTTTTTCTGCAGACTATTGCGATAAGTTTTATAAAAAAAGTTTCATTCCATGTATTTTGAGGATTTTTAGTGAATGGTTAGGTTTTTTTAAACACTCTATATTTTTTCATCATTACAGTTTTTTTACAGCAACATTTCTCAAAATTGTTAAATACATTAGTTATGCTTTTCTGTTTTTTATCAATTATTGTAGGTGCAGATCAGCAGTATGATCTGTTTTTTCATTTAACACTTCTTAAAATTTTTGTTTATAATATTATGCACGCTTCTATTTTTATGACTATTAATTATCGTATGTGCAGATCAGCAGTATGATCTGTTCTATTATTTAACACTTCTCAAATTTGTTACCTATATTAGTTACGCTTGTCTGTCTTTTATCAATTATCGTAGATGCAAATCAGCAGTAGAGAATCGTTCGGTTTTTTAAACACCCTGTATTGTTCTCATTAAAATAGTTTCCACATAGACCATTGTTAAAAGTTTTATCAAATTAATGTTATACTTCCATGACAGTTTCAATTATCGCAGGTGCAGATCAGCAGTATGATCTGTTCTTCAATTTAATACATTTTAAAATTTTTGGTTACAATATTATACACTCTTGTATGTTTATCATTATCAATTGTCGTAGGTGCAGATCAGCAGTATGATCTGTTCTTTTATTTAACATTTCTCAAAATTGTTAAATACATTAGTTATGCTTTTCTGTTTTTTATCAATTATCGTAGGCGCAGATCAGCAGTATGATCTGTTCTTTCATTTAACACTTCTTAAAATTTTTGTTTATAATATAATGCACGCTTCTATTTTTATGACTATTAATTATAGTAGGTGCAGATCAGCAGTATGATCTGTTCTTTCATTTAACACTTCTTAAAATTTTTGTTTATAATATTATGCACGTTTCTATTTTTATGACTATTAATTATCGTAGGTGCAGATCAGCAGTATGATCTGTTCTATTATTTAACACTTCTCAAATTTGTTACCTATATTAGATACGCTTGTCTATCTTTTATCAATTATCGTAGATGCAGATCAGCAGTAGAGAATGGTTCGGTTTTTTTAAACATCCTGCATTTTTTCGTTAGGGTAGTTTTTCTGCAGACTATTGCAAAAAGTTTCATAAAATAATAAATTAATTCCATGAATTTTGAGGATTATTAGGGAATAGTTCGGTTTTTTTAAACATTCTGTATTTTGTCATTAGCATAGTTTTTATACAAAACATTGTAAATAGTTTCATCAAAACAAACTTTTGTAATTCCATGTATTTTGGGAGTTTCAATATTGGTTGATTTTACTTAAACACCCTGTATTGTTCTCATTAAAATAGTCTCTATATAGACCATTGTTAAAAGTTTAATCAAAGTAATATTATACTTCCATGAATGGTGCGGTTTTTGTAAATATCCAGTAGTTTTTTAATTAGTATAGTTTTCTTACAGACCATTGTGAAAAGTTTCATAAAAAAATATTCCATGCATTGTGAGGATTCTTAGAGAATGGTTTGGTTTCGTTAAACACCCTCTATTTTTTCAATAGTATAATTTTTTTACAATCGTGAAAAGTTTCGTAAAAAAAATAAATTCCATAAATTTTGTGGATCTAGAGAATGGTTCTTTATTTTACACCCTGTATTTTTTCATATATATGTATTTGCATACACATAATAATACCTAAGTATGTATTGTTTATAGTTTTTTACAAACTATTGCAAAAAGTTTCATTAAAAATCAAAAAAGAACGCCGAACGTGTAGGTGCCATAAAATTTGAGGATTTTTAGAGAATGGTTCGGTTTAAACACCCTGTATTGTTCTCATTAAAATAGTTTCCATATAGACCATTGTTAAAAGTTTCATCAAAGAAATATTTATACCTCCATGACAGTTTCAATTATCGCAGGTGCAGATCAGCAGTATGATCTGTTCTTTAATTTAATACATTTTAAAATTTTTGGTTACAATATTATGCACTCTTGTATTTTTATCACTATCAATTGTCGTAGGTGCAGATCAGCAGTATGATTTGTTCTTTTATTTAACGTTTCTCAAAATTGTTAAATACATTGTTATGCTTTTCTGTTTTTTATCAATTATCGTAGGTGCAGATCAGCAGTATGATCTGTTCTTTCATTTAACACTTCTTAAAATTTTTGTTTATAATATTATGCACGCTTCTATATTTATGACTATTAATTTTCGTAGGTGCAGATCAGCAGTATGATCTGTTCTATTATTTAACACTTCTCAAATTGTCTATTTTTTATCAATTATCGTAGATGCAGATCAGCAGTAGAAAATGGTTCGGTTTTTTTAAACACCCAGTATTTTGTCATTAGTATATTTTTTCTACAGAACATTGTAAAAAGTTTGATCAAAAAAATTTTTCAATTTCAGGAATTTTGAGGACTTTTAGAGAATGGTTTGGTTTTGTTAAACACCCTGTATTTGTTCATTAGTTTAACTTTTTTACAATCGTGAAGTTTCATTAAAAAAAATTAAATTCCCTTAATTTTGTGGATCTAGAGAATGGTTGTTTATTTTACACCCTGTATTTTTTCATAAGTATGTGTTTATATACACATAATAATTCCAAAGTATGTATTTTTTATAGTTTTTTTACAAACTATTGTAAAAAGTTTCATCACAAATCAAAAAAAAATTTTCAGTTCCAGGTTTTAAGGATTTTTAGAATGATTCGATTTTTTTAAACATCCAGTATTTTTTCATTAGTATAGTTTTCCTTCACAATATGTAAAATGTTTCATCAAAAAAATTTGTTTTGTTCCATGAATTTTGAGGATTTTTAGAGAATGGTTCGGTTATTTTAAACGCCCTGTATTTTTTAATTAGTATAGTTTTTCTGCAGACTATTGCAAAAAGTTTCATAAAAAAATTAATTCCATGAATTTTGAGGATTATTAGAGAATAGTTCGGTTTTTTTAAACATTCTGTATTTTGTCATTAGCATAGTTTTTATACAAAACATTGTAAATAGTTTCATCAAAACAAACTTTTGTAATTCCATGTATTTTGGGAGTTTCAATATTGGTTCAGTTTTCTTAAACACCCTGTATTGTTCTCATTAAAATGGTCTCTATATAGACCATTGTTAAAAGTTTCATCAAAGAAATATTATACTTCCATGAAGGTTTCTAGAGAACAGTTCGGTTTGTTTAAACACGCAGCAGTTTTTTAATTAGTATAGTTTCTTTTACAGATCATTGTGAAAAGTTTCATAAAAAAATATTCCATGAATTTTAAGGATTCTTAGAGAATGGTTTGGTTTCGTTAAACACCCTCTATTTATATATATATATAAAGTCACTATGGAATGTAGTCTCGGAATTGACTTGTAAAAATAAATGCACTGATAACATCTGCATCAAAATTGATGGCGATACAGAAAATGATCCTGAAAAGATAGCCAATTACTTTAATGATTTTTTTGTAAACGCACCAGTAAATTTGATTAATCAAATACCTCCTACTCCTGTAAATTATGTTCCTAACAGTGGTAGTAATTTTGTTAATACTAACAGTATGTTTTTATACCCTTTCCTAGAAGAAGAATTAGTCACTTTGCTCAATACAAAAATAAAAAATAAGAGATCATGTGGTGAAGATGATATCCCTGTATTTTTAATAAAAAGAGTGTTAAAATTAATCATAAATCCAATGACATTCCTAATAAATTTTTCATTCAGTTCGGGTCTATATCCTCAAAATTTTAAATTAAATAAAGTGGTACCGTTACACAAAAAGAAAAATCCTTTATTATTGGAAAATTACCGACCTGTATCCATGCCCAATAGTTTATCAAAAATGTTTGAATATGCCTATTTGGACAGGCTATTTAAGTTTTTGGAAAAAAATAATATATTCTCAGACTGTCAACACGGATTTCGACCACTAAAATCAACAAGTACAGCTATGTTTGCTTTTTTCAATCAAATAATTGAAGTTTTTGACGCGGGAGATAGCCCGGTCGCAGTACTATGTGACTTGAGCAGAGCTTTCGACTGCGTCAACCACGATAAACTGTTTAGCATTCTTGAAGACTATGGGGTCAGAGGAATTACTTTAAACTGGCTAAAATCATTTTTACGTGATCGTCATCAATTTGTCTCTTTAAATATGACAAACAATAACCAGACATCGCAGTTTAAATCAAAAATTTTAAATGTTGACATTGGGGTCCCACAAGGGTCTGTCCTGGGCCCTATACTATTTATCTTATATATTAATGAAATTAATTCTGCTGCAAAGTGGTGTCATCTTACTGCTTATGCAGATGATGTTGCGTTGGTAATTTCTGACAAGAATCATGACGTTTTAACTCGTAAATGCTCTGACGCTTTAAATAATATTATAAGCTATCTTAATAATTATAACCTTTTTTTTAATGTCGAAAAAACTAATTTATTACAAATTCATAATTACCAAAAAAAGTAGATAATATTACTATTAAAGTTAATGACACTTTTTTGTCTTCTTCGCATGATGCTGTACGATTTTTGGGTCTTTATGTCGACGAGAATTTGAATTGGATACATCACTGCGATAAGTTAGTTTCCAACTTAAATAAATTGATGTTTATGTTTTTAAATTTACGAACAGTACTACTGCAAAATCAACTTTTAAATATTTATTATGCAAAAGTTGATTCTATTATAAGATATGGCATATGTTTCTGGGCTGGCTCGGCTTCTAGTTCTACTATATTTGTTGCACAAAAAAGGATTATTAGGTCTATTGCTGGAATATCTTCCATTGAATCATGTAGACCTTTTTTTAAGAAATATAGAATATTGACGTTGACATCCTTATATATTTATGAATTATGTATTTATGTATTTAACAATGTTCACTCATTTCTATTCAATCAAGATATTCACAGTTACAATACACGTCATAAACACGACTTCATACGATACACGATATTTCATTAGTTAATTTTAATGTAACCAAAATGTCTCCAAATTATATCGGGCTAGAAGTATTTAATCGTCTTCCAAATTATTTAAAATCGGCTGAAAACATAAAAAAGTTTAAAAAAGATTTAAAAATTTATCTGATAGATAAGGCTTTTTATTCATTGTCAGAGTACATGTAATTTTATATGTATATGTGCATTAATCTCTTAAATGTCCCGATCTGTTGATATTTTATATATGTACTGACTTTAGAAAATATATTTTATGTATATACGTATGTTTCTAATTCTTATTTTTATTATATGTAATTTATTGTTTTATCTTAATGTGTGTATGTTTTGTACTTTGAATACAATTAAACTGTATTCACTATTTTGTGATTATTCCTATACAATGTATATTGTCGATAAGGAAAATAAACTATTATTATTATTATTATTATTATTTCAATAGTATAATTTTTTTACAATCGTGAGAAGTTTCATAAAAAAAATAAATTCCATAAATATTGTGGATCTAGAGAATGGTCCTTTATTTTACACCCTGTATTTTTTCATAAGTATGTATTTGTATACACATAATAATACCTAAGTATGTATTTTTTATAGTTTTTTTACAAACTATTGAAAAAAGTTTCATCAAACTAAAAACAAAATTATAATTCCAAGTTTTAAGGATTTTTTAGAATGATTCGATTTTTTTAAACATCCAGTATTTTTACATTAGTATAGTTTTCCTTCAGAATATTATGTAATATGTTTCATCAAAAAAATTTTTTAATTCCACGAATTTCGATGATTTTAGAGAATAGTTCAGTTTTTTTAATTACCCAGTATTTTTTAATTAGTACAGTATTTTCTAATTAGTACAGTTTTTTTGCAACTAATTGCGAAAAGTGACATAAAAAAAATTTTCAACTCCCTGAATTTGGAGGAATTTTAGATAATGGTTCGGTTTTTTTGAACCTCCTGTATTTTTTCATTATTACAGATTTTTTACAGCCTATTGTGAAAAGTTTTATCAAAAAATTTTTTTAATTCCATGAATTTCGAGGATTTCAAGAGAATGGTTCGGTTTTTTTAAACACCCAGTATTTTCTAATTAGTATAGTTTTTCTGCAGACTATTGCGATAAGTTTTATAAAAAAAAGTTTAATTCCATATATTTTGAGGATTTTTAGTGAATGGTTAGGTTTTTTTAAACACTATATTTTTTCATCATTACAGTTTTTTTACAGCCTATTGTGAAAAGTGTCTACAAAAAAAAATTAATTCCATATATTGCGAGGATTTCAAGAGAATGGTTCGGTTTTTTAAACACCCAGTATTTTTTCATTAGTATGGTTTTTCTGCAGACTATTGCGATAAGTTTCATAAAAAAAAATTAATTCCATGAATTTTGAGGATTATTAGACAATGGTTCGGTTTTTTTAAACACCCTGTATTATTTCATTATTACAGTTTTTTTACATTCTATTGTGAAAGGTGTCTACAAAAAAAAATATATTAATTCCTTTAATAATTTTTAGGGAATGGTTCGTTTATTTTAAACATCCTGTATTTTTTCAGTACGGTAGTTTTTTGCAGCCTTTTGTGAAAAGTTTTGTAAAAAAAATTCTTTAATTCCATGAATTTCGAGGATATCAAGAGAATGGTTCGGTATTTTTAAACACCCAGTATTTTTTCATTATTACAGTTTTTTTACAGCCTATTGTGAAAAGTGTCTAAAAAAAGAAATATTAATTCCACGAATTTTGAGAATATTTAGAGAATGGTTCGGTTTTTTAAACACCCAGTATTTGTTCATTAGTATAGTCTTTTTGCAGACTATTGCGATAAGTTTCATAAAAAAAAATTTAATTCCATGAATTTTGAGGATTATTAGAAAATGGTTCGGTTTTGTAAAACACCCTGCATTTTTTTAATGAGGGTAGTTTTTTTGCAGCCTATTGTGAAAGGTGTCATAACAAAAATATTAATTCCATAAATTTTGAGGATTTTTAGGGAATGGTTCGGTTTTTTGTAAACACCTAGTAGGTTTTTAATTAGTAAAGTTTTCTTAGAGAATGGTTTGGTTTTGTTAAACACCCTGTATTTTTCATTATTACAGTTTTTTTTACAGCCTATTGTGAAAAGTGTCTACAAAAACAAAATATTAATTCCATAAATTGCGAGGATTTCAAGAGAATGGTTCGGTTTTTTAAACACCCAGTATTTTTTCATTAGTATGGTTTTTCTGCAGACTATTGCGATAAGTTTCATAAAAAAAATTTAACTCCATGAATTTTGAGGATTATTAGACAATGGTTCGGTTTTTTTAAACACCCTGTATTATTTCATTATTACAGTTTTTTTACATTCTATTGTGAAAGGTGTCTACAAAAAAAAATATATTAATTCCTTAAATTTTGATGATTTTTAGGGAATGGTTCGTTTTTTTAAACATTCTGTATTTTTTCAGTAGGGTAGTTTTTTGCAGCCTTTTGTGAAAAGTTTTGTAAAAAAAATTTTATTCCATGAATTTTGAGGATTATTAGAAAATGGTTCGGTTTTGTAAAACACCCTGCATTTTTTTAATAAGGGTAGTTTTTTTGAAGCCTAATGTGAAAGGTGTCATAACAAAAATATTAATTCCATAAATTTTGAGGATTTTTAGGGAATGGTTCGTTTTTTTGTAAACACCCAGTAGTTTTTTAATTAGTAAAGTTTTCTTACAGACCATTGTGAAAAGTTTCATTAAAAAATATTCCATGAATTGTGAGGATTCTTAGAGAATGGTTTGGTTTTGTTAAACACCCTGTATTTTTTCATTAGGGTAGCTTTTTAATAGTGTATAGCGAAAAGTGTCGTTAAAACAAAATTTTAAATTCCACGAATTTCGATGATTTTAGAGAATAGTTCGGTTTTTTTAATTACCCAGTATTTTTTAATTAGTACAGTATTTTCTAATTAGTACAGTTTTTTTGCAACTTATTGCGAAAAGTGACAAAAAAAAATTTTCAATTCCCTGAATTTGGAGGAATTTTAGATAATGATTCGGTTTTTTGAACCTCCTGTATTTTTTCATTATTACAGTTTTTTTACAGCCTATTGTGAAAAGTTTTATCAAAAAAAATTTTAATTCCATGAATTTGGAGGATTTCAAGAGAATGGTTCGGTTTTTTTAAACACCCAGTATTTTTTAATTAGTATAGTTTTTCTGCAGACTATTGCGATAAGTTTTATAAAAAAAAGTTTAATTCCATGTATTTTGAGGATATTTAGTAAATGGTTAGGTTTTTTTAAACACTATATTTTTTCTTCATTACAGTTTTTTTACAGCTTATTTTGAAAAGTGTCTACAAAAAAATATATTAATTCCATAAATTGCGAGGATTTCAAGAGAATGGTTCGGTTTTTTAAACACCCAGTATTTTTTAATTAGTATGGTTTGTCTGCAGACTATTGCGATAAGTTTCATAAAAAAAAATTTAATTCCATGAATTTTGAGGATTATTAGACAATGGTTCGGTTTTTTCAAACACCCTGTATTATTTCATTATTACAGTTTTTTTACATTCTATTGTGAAAGGTGTCTACAAAAAAAATATATTAATTCCTTAAATTTTGATGATTTTTAGGGAATGGTTCGTTTTCTTTAAACATCCTGTATTTTTTCAGTAGGACAGTTTTTTGCAGTTTTTTGTGAAAAGTTTTGTAAAAAAATTTTTTTAATTCCATGAATTTCGAGGATATCAAGAGAATGGTTCGGTATTTTTAAACACCCAGTATTTTTTCATTATTACAGTTTTTTTACAGCCTATTGTGAAAGGTGTCTAAAAAAAGAAATATTAATTCCACGAATTTTGATTTGTTCATTAGTATAGTCTTTTTGCAGACTATTGCGATAAGTTTCATAAAAAAAAATGTATTCCATGAATTTTGAGGATTATTAGAAAATGGTTCGGTTTTGTAAAACATCCTGCATTTTTTTAATAAGGGTAGTTTTTTTGCAGCCTATTGTGAAAGGTGTCATAACAAAAATATTAATTCCATACATTTTGAGGATTTTTAGGGAATGGTTCTGTTTTTTGAAACACCCAGTAGTTTTTTAATTAGTAAAGTTTTCTTACAGACCATTGTGAAAAGTTTCATTAAAAAATATTCCATGAATTGTGAGGATTCTTAGAGAATGGTTTGGTTTTGTTAAACACCCTGTATTTTTTCATTATTACAGTTTTTTTTACAGCCTATTGTGAAAGGTGTCTACAAAAAGAAATATTAATTCCACGAATTTTGAGGATTTTTAGAGAATGGTTCGGTTCTCTTAAACACTGGATATTTTCATTAGTATATATATATTTTTTAACAGCCTATTGCAAAAAGTGTTTACAAAAAAAACTTTGAATTCCACGAAATTTGAGGATTTCAAGAGAATGGTTCGGTTTTTTTAAACCCCCTGTATTTTTAATTAGTATAGTTTTTCTGCAGACTATCGCGAAGAGTTTCAGAAAAAAAAGGAAATTTTAAATTCACAAATTTTGAGGATTTTTCGATAAAGGTTCGGTTTTTTTAAACACCCCGTATTTTTTTCGATAATTAGTGCGGTAAGAGACCCCCGACTGAAGTTTCGTAAAAAAAAAAATTTCAGTTCCCTTAATTTTGACATTTTTTAGCGTTCGACATTCTTCCAACACTTTGTATATAAAACGGTCTTTCGCACGTCAGACGACCCCTCCGAAGCGAAAAAACCGAAAATTTCCTCGAATCTATAATTTTTATTTTTTTCTCGTCAATTTTTATCGTAACACCCCGTACATCGAGCTTTTTTGAGTCGCATTGTATATAACTGAAGCGCCTCGAAAAATTTGAAGAGCGCCACATTGCTGACGTCACTGTTACCCCGTCTGGGTGCGAATTTATGCAAATTTCGATACAAAAAAGACCTTAAAACCCAGTATCTAAAGTATCTAGAGACTTTAAATTTACCGTTTTCGGCCTTCGGGGGGCTCCGATCGGCCCATTTAGCGAAATTTCCTATGTTTTAATATGAACTGTCACCACTCGTCGTTTGACGTTTCTGAAGATCGCGCTCCCGACGGAGTGCAGTCTACCAAATTTTCGTTATTTTCACTATAAAATCTAATTTTAAACCCAGATCTGAGGCACGCGGGAAATTGTAGAAGGTTCAAAGTTTACGTTTCGATATGGTTTTATGGAAATAAAGGGGTACTTACTTTGGAGAATGTAATCGTTTTGAAGTTTTTGTGATGACTGGCATTTGCCTTCCTCTTCCTTGCCGTCTCGGTCGTTATTTTTGCACATTTCCATCTAAAAACGAACTGGAAACCCAGCGCTCGCATAACAGAAAGTATCTAGAGACTTTAAATTTACCTTTTCTGGCCTTTGCGGGCCTCCGATCGGTCCGTTCGGCGAAATTTCCTATGTTTTAATCTGAACTGTCACCACTCGTCGTTTGACGTTTCTGATGGCGGAGTGCAGTCTACCAAATTTTCTATAATTTCACTATAAAATCGAATTTTAAACCCAGATCTGAGGCACGCGGGATATTGTAGAAGGTTCAAAGTTTACGTTTCGATATGGTTTTATGGAAATAGAGGGGTACTTACTTTGGAGAATGTAATCGTTTTGAAGTTTTTGTCATGACTGGCATTTGCCTTGCTCTTCCTTGCCGTCTCGTTCGTTATTTTTGCACATTTCCATCTAAAAACGAACTGGAAACCCAGCGCTCGCATAACATAAAGTATCTAGAGACTTTAAATTTACCTTTTCTGGCCTTTGCGGGCCTCCGATCGGCCCATTCGGCGAAATTTCTTACGTTTTCTTGGGAGATGTCACCGCACCGCACCGTCTGGCTCGAAGTTTGACGTTTCTGAAGGCCGATCGTCGGGCGAACGTGCGTGGACGCATATTTTCACTATTTTCGCAATAAAATCGAATTTTACACCCAGATCTGAAGCACGCGGGATATTGTAGAAGGTTCAAAGTTTACGTTTCGATATGGCTTCGTGGAAAGGAATGCGGGAAAATACGAAAATATAGAATCGGAAATAGTTTGACGTCTAAATATATTTCGCACTGAACAACTGACGTTTCTCTGATTCCCAGCCGATAAGCTCCGCCCGCGCTATATCCATCTCTGTCGCCGAGATCGGCGGGCGAGGACCCTACGAAAAACGGAAAATTTACCTAGAAAAACGCGAAAAACGGTCCGCCGGGCGCCTCGTCGCGACGAAGAAAGGTTCAAATAAACCGATTAGCCCGCTGCGGCGTCGCCGGAAGGCTCGCGTAAAATACCTCGCGCGAAGCAAAATCGGCCTCGGAGCGGTCGCGGGACTTCCGATAAGGGGCGTTTTTTTCGACTTTTGTCTCGTTCCCTCGCGAAAATCGAAATGTAGCGTCCGCAGACCTACGGAAAAACGCAAATTTCGCCCGGAAAAAAGTAAAAATAACCAACGAAAATACGCCTAAGCTACGCAGGAAGGACCGAACTCGACTCGACGCGCCCGTACTCGCCGCCGCGCGGCTCGCGAAAAAAGCCTTAGTGGCGGTAAAACGCCACTTTTTCGCGCCCCCGGTGGGAGCGAGAAAAAACAACGGATTTTAATATAATAGAACTAGAAAGGTGGCAAGTCGGCTATCGCCGACTTGACCTTTCTTGGGATGGTGGACACCGGATATTTTCATTAGTATAGTTTTTCTGCAGACCATTGCGAAGAGTTTCAGAAAAAGAATTTTTAAATCCATGAATTTTGAGGATTAGCTGAATGGTTCGGTTTTTTTAAACACCCTGTATTGTTCTCATTAAAATAGTTTCCATATAGACCATTGTTAAAAGTTTCATCAAAGAAATATTTATACTTCCATGACAGTTTCAATTATCGCAGGTGCAGATCAGCAGTATGATCTGTTCTATTATTTAACACTTCTCAAATTTGTTACCTATATTAGTTACGTTTGTCTGTCTTTTATCAATTATCGTAGATGCAGATCAGCAGTAGAGAATCGTTCGGTTTTTTAAACACCCTGTATATTTTCAGTAGGGTAGTTTTTTGCAGCCTTTTGTGAAAAGTTTTGTAAAAAAAATTCTTTAATTCCATGAATTTCGAGGATATCAAGAGAATGGTTCGGTATTTTTAAACACCCAGTATTTTTTCATTATTACAGTTTTTTTTACAGCCTATTGTGAAAGGTGTCTAAAAAAAGAAATATTAATTCCACGAATTTTGAGGATATTTAGAGAATGGTTCGGTTTTTTTAAACACCCAGTATTTTTTAATTAGTACAGTTTTTCTACAGCCTATTGCGAAAAATGTCATAAAAATTTCAATTCCATGAATTTTGAGGATTATTAGAAAACGGTTCGGTTTTGTAAAACACCCTGCAATTTTTAATAAGGGTAGTTTTTTTGCAGCCTATTGTGAAAGGTGTCATAACAAAAATATTATTAATTCCATAAAATTTGAGGATTTTTAGGGAATGGTTCGGTTTTTTGTAAACACCCAGTAGTTTTCTAATTAGTAAAGTTTTCTTACAGACCATTGTGAAATGTTTCATTAAAAAATATTCCATGAATTGTGAGGATTCTTAGAGAATGGTTTGGTTTTGTTAAACACCCTGTAGCTTTTCATTATTACAATTTTTTTACATTCTATTGTGAAAGGTGTCTACACAAAAAATATATTAATTCCTTAAATTTTGATGATTTTTAGGGAATGGTTCGTTTTTATTAAACATCCTGTATTTTTTCAGTAGGGTAGTTTTTTGCAGCCTTTTGTGAAAAGTTTTGTAAAAAAAATTCTTTAATTCCATGAATTTCGAGGATATCAAGAGAATGGTTCGGTATTTTTAAACACCCAGTATTTTTTCATTATTACAGTTTTTTTTACAGCCTATTGTGAAAGGTGTCTAAAAAAAGAAATATTAATTCCACGAATTTTAAGGATATTTAGAGAATGGTTCGGTTTTTTTAAACACCCAGTATTTTTTAATTAGTACAGTTTTTCTACAGCCTATTGCGAAAAATGTCATAAAAATTTCAATTCCATGAATTTTGAGGATTATTAGAAAACGGTTCGGTTTTGTAAAACACCCTGCATTTTTTTAATAAGGGTAGTTTTTTTGCAGCCTATTGTGAAAGGTGTCATAACAAAAATATTATTAATTCCATAAAATTTGAGGATTTTTAGGGAATGGTTCGGTTTTTTGTAAACACCCAGTAGTTTTTTAATTAGTAAAGTTTTCTTACAGACCATTGTGAAATGTTTCATTAAAAAATATTCCATGAATTGTGAGGATTCTTAGAGAATGGTTTGGTTTTGTTAAACACCCTGTATTTTTTCATTATTACAGTTTTTTTTACAGCCTATTGTGAAAGGTGTCTACAAAAAGAAATATTAATTCCACGAATTTTGAGGATTTTTAAAGAATGGTTCGGTTCTCTTAAACACTGGATATTTTCATTAGTATATATTTTTTTTTAACAGCCTATTGCAAAAAGTGTTTACAAAAAATTTTTTAATTCCACGAAATTTGAGGATTTCAAGAGAATGGTTCGGTTTTTTTAAACCCCCTGTATTTTTAATTAGTATAGTTTTTCTGCAGACTATCGAGAAGAGTTTCAGAAAAAAAAGGAATTTTTAAATCCACAAATTTTGAGGATTTTTAGATAAGGGTTCGGTTTTTTTAAACACCCCGTATTTTGTTCGATAATTAGTGCGGTAAGAGACCCCCGACTGAAGTTTCGTAAAAAAAAAATTTCAGTTCCCTTAATTTTGACATTTTTTTAGCGTTCGACATTTTTCCAACACTTTGTATATAAAACGGTCTTTCGCACGTCAGACGACCCCTCCGAAGTGAAAAAACCGAAAATTTCCTCGAATCTGTAATTTTTATTTTTTTCTCGTCAATTTTTATCGGAACACCCCGTACATCGAGCTTTTTTGAGTCGCACTGTATATGCCTCGAAAAATTTGAAGAGCGCCACATTGCTGACGTCACTGTTATCCGGTCTGGGTGCGGATTTATGCAAATTTCGATACAAAAACGACCTCAAAATCCAGCGCTCGCATAACAGAAAGTATCTAGAGACTTCAAATTTACCGTTTTCGGCCTTCGGGGGGCTCCGATCGGCCCATTTAGCGAAATTTCCTATGATTTAATCTGAACTGTCACCACTCGTCGTTTGACGTTTCTGAAGGTGGCGCTCCCGACGGAGTGCAGTCTACCAAGTTTTCTATATTTTCACTATAAAATCGAATTTTAAACCCAGATCTGAGGCACGCGGGATATTGTAGAAGGTTCAAAGTTTACGTTTCGATATGGTTTTATGGGAATAAAGGGGTACTTACTTTGGAGAATGTAATCGTTTTGTAGTTTTTGTGATGACTGGCATTTCCCTTGCTCTTCGCTCCCGTCTTGGTCGTTATTTTTGCACATTTCCATCTAAAAACGAACTCAAAATCCAGCGCTCGCATAACAGAAAGTATCTAGAGACTTCAAACTTACCTTTTCTGGCCTTTGCGGGCCTCCGATCGGCCCATTTAGCGAAATATCTTACGTTTTATTGGGAGCTGTCAATGCACCACACCGTCCGGCTAGTCGTTTGAGGATTAGGACGGCCGAGCGAACACGAATGCCGCCGAACGTGTAGGTGCCGCAAATTATCTATAATTTTACTATAAAATCGAATTTTAAACCCAGATCTGAGGCACGCGGGATATTGTAAAAGGTTCAAAGTTTACGTTTCGATATGGCTTTATGGAAATAAAGGGGCACTTACTTTGGAGAATGTAATCGTTTTGAAGTTTTTGTCATGACTGGCGTTTGCCTTGCTCTTCCTTCCCGTCTCGGTCGTTATTTTTGCAAATTTCCATCTAAAAACGAACTCAAAACCCAGCGCTCGCATAACATAAAGTATCTAGAGACTTTAAATTTACCTTTTCTGGCCTTTGCGGGCCTCCGATCGGCCCATTTAGCGAAATTTCCTATGTTTTATTCTGAACTGTCACCCAGTCGCCGTTTGACGTTTCTGAAGGGCGTGAGAATTTTCGCTATTTTCACTATAAAATCGAATTTTAAACCCAGATCTGAGGCACGCAGGATATTGTAGAAGGTTCAAAGTTTACGTTTCGATATGGTTTTATGGAAATAAAGAGGTACTTACTTTGGAGAATGTAATCGTTTTGAAATTTTTGTGATGTCGGCCATTTGCCTTACTTTTCGTTCTCGTCTTGGTTGTTATTTTTGCACATTTCCATCTAAAAACGAACTGAACACCCAGCGCTCGCATAACAGAAAGTATCTAGAGACTTTAAATTTACCTTTTCTGACCTTTGCGGGCCTCCGATCAGCCCATTTAGCGAAATTTCTTACGTGTTCTTGGGAGATGTCACCGCATCGCACCGTCGGGCTCGAAGTTTGACGTTTCTGAAGGCCGATCGCCGGACAAACGTGCGTGGACGCATATTTTCACTATTTTCGCTATAAAATCGAATTTTACACCCAGATCTGAGGCACGCGACACATTGTAGAAGGTTCAAAGATTACGTTTCGATATGGCTTGGTGGAAAGGAATGCGGGAAAATACGAAAATATCGAATCCGAAATAGTTTGACGCCTAAATATATTTCACACTGAACAGCTGACGTTTCTCTGATTCCCAACCGATAAGCTCCGCCCGCGCTATATCCATCTCGCTCGCCGAGAAACGCCGGCGAGGACCCTACGAAAAACGGAAAATTTACCTAGAAAAACGCGAAAAACGGCCCGCCGAGCGCCTCGTCGCGACGAAGAAAGGACCAAATAAACCGATTCGCCCGCTGCCGCGTCGCCGGAAGGCTCGCGTAAAATACCTCGCGCGAAGCAAAATCGGCCTCGGAGCGGTCGCGGGACTTCCGATAAGGGGCGTTTTTTTCGACTTTTGTCTCGTTCCCTCGCAAAAATCGAAATGTAGCGTCCGCAGACCTCCGGAAAAACGCAAAATTCGCCCGGAAAAAAGTAAAAAGAAGCGATCAAAATACGCCTAAGCTACGCAGGAAGGACCGAACTCGACTCCACGCGCCCGTACTCGCCGCCGCGCGGCTCGCGAAAAAAGCCTTAGTGGCGGTAAAATGGCACTTTTTCGCGCCCCCGGTGGGAGCGAGAAAAAACAACGGATTTTAATATAATAGAACTAGAAAGGTGGCAAGTCGGCTATCGCCGACTTGACCTTTCTTGGGATGGTGGACACCGGATATTTTCAGTAGTATAGTTTTTCTGCAGACCATTGCGAAGAGTTTCAGAAAAAGTAATTTTTAAATCCATGAATTTTGAGGATTATTTGAGAATAGTTCGGTTTTTTTAAACACTTTGTATTGTTCTCATTAAAATAGTTTCCATATAGACCATTGTTAAAAGTTTCATCAAAGAAATATTTATACTTCCATGACAGTTTCAATTATCGCAGGTGCAGATCAGCAGTATGATCTGTTCTTTAATTTAATACATTTTACAATTTTTGGTTACAATATTATGCACTCTTGTATTTTTATCACTATCAATCGTAGGTGCAGATCAGCAGTATAATCTGTTTTTTCATTTAACACTTCTTAAAATTTTTGTTTATAATATTTTGCACGCTTCTATTTTTATGACTATTAATTATCGTAGGTGCAGATCAGCAGTATGATCTGTTTTTTATTTAACATTTCTCAAAATTGTTAAATACATTAGTTATGCTTTTCTGTTTTTTATCAATTATTGTAGGTGCATATCAGCAGTATGATCTGTTCTTTTATTTAACATTTCTCAAAATTGTTAAATACAATAGTTATGCTTTTCTGTTTTTTGATCAATTATTGTAGGTGCAGATCAGCAGTATGATCTGTTCTTTAATTTAATACATTTTAAAATATTTGGTTACAATATTATGCACTCTTGTATTTTTATCACTATCAATTGTCATAGGTGCAGATCAGCAGAATGATCTGTTCTTTTATTTAATATTTCTCAAAATTGTTAAATACATTAGTTATGCTTTTCTGTTTTTTATCAATTATTGTAGGTGCAGATCAGCAGTATGATCTGTTCTTTAATTTAATACATTTTAAAATATTTGGTTACAATATTATACTCTTGTATGTTTATCACTATCAATTGTCGAAGGTGCAGATCAGCAATATGATCTGTTCTTTTATTTAATATTTCTCAAAATTGTTAAATACATTAGTTGTGCTTTTCTGTTTTTTATCAATTATTGTAGGTGCAGATCAGCAGTATGATCTGTTCTTTCATTTAACATTTCTTAAAATTTTTGTTTATAATATTATGCACGCTTGTATTTTTATGACTATTAATTATCGTAGGTGTAGATCAGCAGTATGATCTGTTCTATTATTTAACACTTCTCAAATTTGTTACCTATATTAGTTACGCTTGTCTATCTTTTATAAATTATCGTAGAAGCAGATCAGCAGTAGAGAATGGTTCGGTTTTTTTAAACACCCTGCATTTTTTCGTTAGGGTAGTTTTTCTGCAGACTATTGCAAAAAGTTTCATAAAAAAATAAATTAATTCCATGAATTTTGAGGATTATTAGGGAATAGTTCGGTTGTTTTAAACATTCTGTATTTTGTCATTAGCATAGTTTTTTTACAAAACATTGTCAATAGTTTTACCAAAACAAACTTTTGTAAGTCCATGTATTTTGGGAGTTTCAATATTGGTTCAGTTTTCTTAAACACCCTGTATTGTTCTCATTAAAATAGTCTCTATATAGACCATTGTTAAAAGTTTGATCAAAGAAATATTTATACTTCCATGACAGTTTCAATTATCGCAGGTGCAGGTCAGCAGTATGATCTGTTCTTTAATTTAATACATTTTAAAATTTTTGGTTACAATATTATGCACTCTTGTATTTTTATCACTATCAATTGTCGTAGGTGCAGATCAGCAGTATGATCTGTTCTTTTATTTAACATTTCTCAAAATTATTAAATACATTAGTTATGCTTTTCTGTTTTTTATCAATTATCGTAGGCGCAGATCAGCAGTATGATCTGTTCTTTCATTTAATACTTCTTAAAATTTTTGTTTATAATATTATGCACGCTTCTATATTTATGACTATTAATTATCGTAGGTGCAGATCAGCAGTATGATCTGTTCTATTATTTAACACTTCTCAAATTGTCTATCTTTTATCAATTATAGTAGATGCAGATCAGCAGTAGAGAATGGTTCGTGTTTTTTAAACACCCAGTATTTTGTCATTAGTATATTTTTCCTACAGAACATTGTAAAAAGTTTCATCAAAAAAAATTTTCAATTCCAGGAATTTAAGGACTTTTAGAGAATGGTTTAGTTTTGTTAAACACCCTGTATTTGCTCATTAGTATAACTTTTTTACAATCGTGAAAAGTTTCATAAAAAAAATTAAAATCCATAAATTTTGTGGATCTAGAGAATGTTTCTTTATTTTACACCCTGTATTTTTTCATAAGTATGTGTTTATATACACATAATAATACCAAAGTATGTATTTTTTATAGTTTTTTTACAAACTATTGTAGAAAGTTTCATCACAAATCAAAAAAGAATTTTCAATTCCAGGTTTTAAGGATTTTTAGAATGTAAAATGTTTCATTAAAAAATTTTTTTAATTCCACGAATTTTGAGGATTTTTAGAGAACGGTTCGGTTTTTGTAAACACTAAGTATTTTTTCATTAGGTTAGATTTTTTATAGTGTATTGCGAAAAGTGTCGTTAAAACAAAATTTTCAATTCCACGAATTTCGATGATTTTAGAGAATAGTTCGGTTTTTTTAATTATCCAGTATTTTTAATTAGTACAGTATTTTCTAATTTGTACAGTTGTTTTGCAACTTACTGCGAAAAGTGACATAAAAAAAATTTTCAATTCCCTGAATTTGGAGGAATTTTAGATAATGGTGCGGTTTTTTTGAACCTCCTGCTTTTTTCCATTATTACAGTTTTTTTACAGCCTATTGTGAAAAGTTTTATCAAAAAAAATGTTTAATGTCATGAATTTCGAGGATTTCAAGAGAATGGTTCGGTTTTTTTAAACACCCAGTATTTTTTAATTAGTATAGTTTTTCTGCAGACTATTGCGATAAGTTTTATAAAAAAAAGTTTAATTCCATGTATTTTGAGGATTTTTAGAGAATGGTTCGGTTTTTTTAAACGCTCTGTATTTATTCATTATTACAGTTTTTTACGGCCCATTGTGAAAAGTGTCTACAAAAAAAATATTAATTCCATAAATTTCGAGGATTTCAAGAGAACGGTTCGATTTTTTTAAACACCCAGTATTTTTTAATTAGTATAGTTTTTCTGCAGACTATTGCGATAAGTTTTATAAAAAAAAGTTTAATTCCATGTATGTTGAGGATTTTTAGTGAATGGTTAGGTTTTTTTTAAAACACTCTATATTTTTTCATCATTACAGTTTTTTTACAACCTATTGTGAAAGGTGTCTACAAAAAAAAAATATTAATTCCATAAATTGCGAGGATTTCAAGAGAATGGTTCGGTTTCGGTTAAACACCCAGTATTTTTTCATTAGTATGGTTTTTCTGCAGACTATTGCGATAAGTTTTATAAAAAAAAAATTAATTCCATTAATTGCGAGGATTTCAAGAGAATGGTTCGGCTTTTTAAACACCCAGTATCTTTTCATTATTACTGATTTTTTACATTCTATTGTGAAAGGTGTCTACAAAAAAATATATTAATTCCTTAAATTTTGATGATTTTTAGGGAATGGTTCGTTTTTTTTAAACATCCTGTATTTTTTCAGTAGGGTAGTATTATGCAGCCTTTTGTGAAAAGTTTTGTAAAAAAAATTTTTAATTCCATGAATTTCGAGGATATCAAGAGAATGATTCGGTATTTTTAAACACCCAGTATTTTTTCATTATTACAGTTTTTTTACAGCCTATTGTGAAAAGTGTCTAAAAAAAGAAATATTAAATCCACGAATTTTGATTTGTTCATTAGTATAGTCTTTTTGCAGACTATGCACTATATGACTATTTTGAGGATTATTAGAAAATGGTTCGGTTTTGTAAAACATCCTGCATTTTTTTAATAAGGGTGGTTTTTTTGCAGCCTATTGTGAAAGGTGTCATAACAAAAATATTAATTCCTTACATTTTGAGGATTTTTAGGGAATGGTTCTGTTTTTTGTAAACACCCAGTAGTTTTTTAATTAGTAAAGTTTTCTTACAGACCATTGTGAAAAGTTTCATTAAAAAATAATCCATGAACTGTGAGGATTCTTAGAGAATGGTTTGGTTTTGTTAAACACCCTGTATTTTTTCATTATTACAGTTTTTTTTACAGCCTATTGTGAAAGGTGTCTACAAAAAGAAATATTAATTCCACGAATTTTGAAGATTTTTAGAGAATGGTTCGGTTCTCTTAAACACTGGATATTTTCATTAGTATATATATTTTGTTTAACAGCCTATTGCAAAAAGTGTTTACAAAAAGAACTTTGAATTCCACGAAATTTGAGGATTTCAAGAGAATGGTTCGGTTTTTTTAAACCCCCCGTATTTTTAATTAGTATAGTTTTTCTGCAGACTATCGCGAAGTGTTTCAGAAAAAAAAGGAATTTTTAAATTCACGAATTTGGAGGATTTTTCGATAAAGGTTCGGTTTTTTTAAACACCCCGTACTTTTTTCGATAATTAGTGCGGTAAGAGACCCCCGACTGAAGTTTCGTAAAAAAAAATTTCAGTTCCCTTAATTTTGACATTTTTTTAGCGTTCGACATTCTTCCAACACTTTGTATATAAAACGGTCTTTCGCACGTCAGACGACCCCTCCGAAGCGAAAAAACCGAAAATTTCCTCGAATCTATAATTTTTATTTTTTTCTCGTCAATTTTTATCGTAACACCCCGTACATCGAGCTTTTTTGAGTCGCATTGTATATAAGCGAAGCGCCTCGAAAAATTTGAAGAGCGCCACATTGCTGACGTCACTGTTACCCCGTCTGGGTGCGAATTTATGCAAATTTCGATACAAAAAAGACCTTAAAACCCAGCGCTCGCGTAACAGAAAGTATCTAGAGACTTTAAATTTACCGTTTTCGGCATTCGGGGGGCTCCGATCGGCCCATTTAGCGAAATTTCCTATGTTTTAATCTGAACTGTCACCACTCGTCGTTTGACGTTTCTGAAGATCGCGCTCCCGACGGAGTGCAGTCTACCAAATTTTCGTTATTTTCACTATAAAATCGAATTTTAAACCCAGATCTGAGGCACGCGGGAAATTGTAGAAGGTTCAAAGTTTACGTTTCGATATGGTTTTATGCAAATAAAGGGGTACTTACTTTGGAGAATGTAATCGTTTTGAAGTTTTTGTCATGACTGGCATTTGCCTTGCTCTTCCTTGCCGTCTCGTTCGTTTTGCACATTTCCATCTAAAAACGAACTGGAAACCCAGCGCTCGCATAACAGAAAGTATCTAGAGACTTTAAATGTACCTTTTCTGGCCTTTGCGGGCCTCCGATCGGCCCATTCGGCGAAATTTCTTACGTTTTCTTGGGAGATGTCACCGCACCGCACCGTCGGGCTCGAAGTTTGACGTTTCTGAAGGCCGATCGTCGGGCGAACGTGCGTGGACGCATATTTTCACTATTTTCGCTATAAAATCGAATTTTAAACCCAGATCTGAGGCACGCGACACATTGTAGAAGGTTCAAAGTTTACGTTTCG
Organism: Monochamus alternatus; assembly: GCA_037114965.1. Lineage (NCBI taxonomy): Eukaryota > Metazoa > Arthropoda > Insecta > Coleoptera > Cerambycidae > Monochamus > Monochamus alternatus. The sequence goes on from CM073430.1 coordinate 44,653,344, forward strand.
ATATGGCTTCGTGGAAAGGAATGCGGGAAAATACGAAAATATAGAATCGGAAATAGTTTGACGTCTAAATATATTTCGCACTGAACAACTGACGTTTCTCTGATTCCCAGCCGATAAGCTCCGCCCGCGCTATATCCATCTCGGTCGCCGAGATCGGCGGGCGAGGACCCTACGAAAAACGGAAAATTTACCTAGAAAAACGCGAAAAACGGCCCGCCGGGCGCCTCGTCGCGACGGAGAAAGAACGAACGAAGCCTCCCGGCCCGCTGCCGCGTCGCGGGAAGGCTCGCGTAAAATACCTTGCGCGAAGCAAAATCGGCCTCCGAGCGGTCGCAGGACTTCCGATAAGGGGCGTTTTTTTCGACTTTTGTCTCGCTCGCTCGCGAAAATCGAAATGTAGCGCCCGCAGACCTCCGGAAAAACGCAAAATTCGCCCGGAAAAAAGTAAAAAGAACTCGCCAAAATACGCCTAAGCGACAACCCAAGGACCGAACTCGACTCTTCGCACCCGGGCTCGCCGCTGCGCGGCTCGCGAAAAAAGCCTTTGGGAATGCAAAATGGCACTTTTTCGCCTGCCCGGTGGGAGCGAGGGGAAATCACGCATTTTAATAATATAGAACTAGAAAGGTGGCAAGTCGGCTATCGCCGACTTGACCTTTCTTGGGATGGTGGACACCGGATATTTTCATTAGTATAGTTTTTCTGCAGACCATTGCGAAGAGTTTCAGAAAAAGAATTTTTAAATCCATGAATTTTGAGGATTATCTGAATGGTTCGGTTTTTTTAAACACCCTGTATTGTTCTCATTAAAATAGTTTCCATATAGACCATTGTTAAAAGTTTCATCAAAGAAATATTTATACTTCCATGACAGTTTCAATTATCGCAGGTGCAGATCAGCAGTATGATCTGTTCTTTTATTTAACATTTCTCAAAATTGTTAAATACATTAGTTATGCTTTTCTGTTTTTTATCAATTATTGTAGGTGCAGATCAGCAGTATGATCTGTTCTTTCATTTAACACTTCTTAAAATTTTTGTTTATAATATTATGCACGCTTCTATTTTTATGACTATTAATTATCGTAGGTGCAGATCAGCAGTATGATCTGTTCTATTATTTAACACTTCTCAAATTTGTGACCTATATTAGTTACGCTTGTTTATCTTTTATCAATTATCGTAGATGCAGATCAGCAGTAGAGAATGGTTCGGTTTTTTTAAACATCCTGCATTTTTTCGTTAGGGTAGTTTTTCTGCAGACTATTGCAAAAAGTTTCATAAAAAAATAAATTAATTCCATGAATTTTGAGGATTATTAGGGAATAGTTCGGTTTTTTTAAACATTCTGTATTTTGTCATTAGCATAGTTTTTATACAAAACATTGTAAATAGTTTCATCAAAACAAACTTTTGTAATTCCATGTGTTTTGGGAGTTTCAATATTGGTTCAGTTTTCTTAAACACCCTGTATTGTTCTCATTAAAATAGTCTCTATATAGACCATTGTTAAAAGTTTCATCAAAGTAATATTATACTTCCATGAATGGTTCGGTTTTTGTAAATATCCAGTAGTTTTTTAATTAGTATAGTTTTCTTACAGACCATTGTGAAAAGTTTCATAAAAAAATATTCCATGCATTGTGAGGATTCTTAGAGAATGATTTGGTTTTTTATTTTACACTCTGTATTTTTTCATAAGTATGTATTTGTATATACATAATAATATCTAAGTATGTATTTTTTATAGTTTTTTTACAAACTATTGCAAAAAGTTTCATCAAAAATCAAAAAAGAACGCCGAACGTGTAGGTGCCATAAATTTTGAGGATTTTTAGAGAATGGTTCGGTTTTTTTAAACACCCTATATTGTTCTCATTAAAATAGTTTCCATATAGACCATTGTTAAAAGTTTGATCAAAGAAATATTTATACTTCCATGACAGTTTCAATTATCGCAGGTGCAGATCAGCAGTAAGATCTGTTCTTTCATTTAATACATTTTAAAATTTTTGGTTAAATTATTATGCACTCTTGTATTTTTATCACTATCAATTGTCGTAGGTGCAGATCAGCAGTATGATCTGTTCTTTTATTTAACATTTCTCAAAATTGTTAAATACATTAGTTATGCTTTTCTGTTTTTTATCAATTATCGTAGGCGCAGATCAGCAGTATGATCTGTTCTTTAATTTAATACATTTTAAAATTTTTGGTTACAATATTATGCACTCTTGTATTTTTATCACTATCAATTGTCGTAGGTGCAGAGCAGCAGTATGATCTGTTCTTTTATTTAACATTTCTCAAAATTGTTAAATACATTAGTTATGCTTTTCTGTTTTTTATCAATTATCGTAGGCGCAGATCAGCAGTATGATCTGTTCTTTAATTTAATACATTTTAAAATTTTTGGTTACAATATTATGCACTCTTGTATTTTTATCACTATCAATTGTCGTAGGTGCAGAGCAGCAGTATGATCTGTTCTTTTATTTAACATTTCTCAAAATTGTTAAATACATTAGTTATGCTTTTCTGTTTTTTATCAATTATCGTAGGTGCAGATCAGCAGTATGATCTGTTGTTTTATTTAACATTTCTCAAAATTTTTGTTTATAATATTATGCACGCTTCTATATTTATGACTATTAATTATCGTAGGTGCAGATCAGCAGTATGATCTGTTCTATTATTTAACACTTCTCAAATTTGTTAGCTATATTAGTTACGCTTGTCTATCTTTTATCAATTATCGTAGATGCAGGTCAGCAGTAAAGAAGTAGATGCAGGTCAGCAGTAAAGAATGGTTCGGTGTTTTTAAACATCCTGCATTTTTTCGTTGGGGTAGTTTCTCTGCGGACTAATGCAAAAAGTTTCATAAAAAAATAAATTAATTCCATGAATTTTGAGGATTATTAGGGAATAGTTCGGTTTTTTTAAACATTCTGTATTTTGTCATTAGCATAGTTTTTATACAAAACATTGTAAATGGTTTCATCAAATCAAACTTTTGTAATTTCATGAATTTTGGGAGTTTCAATGTTGGTTCAGTTTTCTAAAACACCCTGTATTGCTCTCATTAAAATAGTCTCTATATAGACCATTGTTAAAAGTTTCATCAAAGTAATATTATACTTCCATGAATGGTTCGGGTTTTGTAAATATCCAGTAGTTTTTTAATTAGTATAGTTTTCTTACAGACCATTGTGAAAAGTTTCTTAAAAAAATATTCCATGAATTGTGAGGATTCTTAGAGAATGGTTCGGTTTTCTTAAACACCCTGTATTGTTCTCATTAAAATAGTCTCTATATAGACCATTGTTAAAAGTTTCATCAAAGAAATATTTATACTTCCATGACAGTTTCAATTATCGCAGGTGCAGATCAGCAGTATGATCTGTTCTTTAATTTAATACATTTTAAAATTTTTGGTTACAATATTATGCACTCTTGTATTTTTATCACTATCAATTGTCGTAGGTGCAGATCTGCAGTATGATCTGTTCTTTTATTTAACATTTCTCAAAATTGTTAAATACATTAGTTATGCTTTTCTGTTTTTTATCAATTATCGTAGGCGCAGATCAGCAGTATGATCTGTTCTTTCATTTAATACTTCTTAAAATTTTTGTTTATAATATTATGCAAACTTTTATATTTATGACTATTAATTATCGTAGGTGCAGATCAGCAGTATGATCTGTTCTATTATTTAACACTTCTCAAATTGTCTATCTTTTATCAATTATAGTAGATGCAGATCAGCAGTAGAGAATGGTTCGTGTTTTTTAAACACCCAGTATTTTGTCATTAGTATATTTTTCCTACAGAACATTGTAAAAAGTTTCATCAAAAAAAATTTTCAATTCCAGGAATTTTGAGGACTTTTAGAGAATGGTTTGGTTTTGTTAAACACCCTGTATTTGCTCATTAGTATAACTTTTTTACAATCGTGAAAAGTTTCATAAAAAAAATTAAAATCCATAAATTTTGTGGATCTAGAGAATGGTTCTTTATTTTACACCCTGTATTTTTTCATAAGTATGTGTTTATATAGACATAATAATACCAAAGTATGTAGTTTTTATAGTTTTTTTACAAACTATTGTAAAAAGTTTCATCACAAATCAAAAAAGAATTTTCAATTCCACGAATTTTGAGGATTTTTATAGAACGGTTCGGTTTTTGTAAACACTAAGTATTTTTTCATTAGGTTAGATTTTTTATAGTGTATTGCGAAAAGTGTCGTTAAAACAAAATTTTCAATTCCACGAATTTCGATGATTTTAGAGAATAGTTCGGTTTTTTTAATTACCCAGTATTTTTTAATTAGTACAGTATTTTCTAATTTGTACAGTTGTTTTGCAACTTACTGCGAAAAGTGACATAAAAAAAATTTTCAATTCCCTGAATTTGGAGGAATTTTAGATAATGGTGCGGTTTTTTTGAACCTCCTGCTTTTTTCCATTATTATAGTTTTTTTACAGCCTATTGTGAAAAGTTTTATCAAAAAAAATGTTTAATTTCATGAATTTCGAGGATTTCAAGAGAATGGTTCGGTTTTTTTAAACACCCAGTATTTTTTAATTAGTATAGTTTTTCTGCAGACTATTGCGATAAGTTTTATAAAAAAAAGTTTAATTCCATGTATTTTGAGGATTTTTAGAGAATGGTTCGGTTTTTTTAAACGCTCTGTATTTATTCATTATTACAGTTTTTTACGGCCCATTGTGAAAAGTGTCTACAAAAAAAATATTAATTCCATAAATTTCGAGGATTTCAAGAGATGGTTCGATTTTTTTAAACACCCAGTATTTTTTAATTAGTATAGTTTTTCTGCAGACTATTGCGATAAGTTTTATAAAAAAAGTTTAATTCCATGTATGTTGAGGATTTTTAGTGAATGGTTAGGTTTTTTTAAACACTCTATATTTTTTCATCATCACAGTTTTTTTACAACCTATTGTGAAAGGTGTCTACAAAAAAAAAATATTAATTCCATAAATTGCGAGGATTTCAAGAGAATGGTTCGGTTTTTTAAACACCCAGTATTTTTTAATTAGTATGGTTTGTCTGCAGACTATTGCGATAAGTTTCATAAAAAAAAATTTAATTCCATGAATTTTGAGGATTATTAGACAATGGTTCGGTTTTTTCAAACACCCTGTATTATTTCATTATTACAGTTTTTTTACATTCTACTGTGAAAGGTGTCTACAAAAAAAATATTTTAATTCCTTAAATTTTGATGATTTTTAGGGAATGGTTCGTTTTTTTTAAACATCCTCTATTTTTTCAGTAGGACAGTTTTTTGCAGTTTTTTGTGAAAAGTTTTGTAAAAAAAAATTTTTAATTCCATGAATTTCGAGGATATCAAGAGAATGGTTCGGTATTTTTAAACACCCAGTATTTTTTCATTATTACAGTTTTTTTACAGCCTATTGTGAAAGGTGTCTAAAAAAAGAAATATTAATTCCACGAATTTTGATTTGTTCATTAGTATAGTCTTTTTGCAGACTATTGCGATAAGTTTCATAAAAGAAAATGTATTCCATGAATTTTGAGGATTATTAGAAAATGGTTCGGTTTTGTAAAACATCCTGCATTTTTTTAATAAGGGTAGTTTTTTTGCAGCCTATTGTGAAAGGTGTCATAACAAAAATATTAATTCCTTACATTTTGAGGATTTTTAGGGAATGGTTCTGTTTTTTGAAACACCCAGTAGTTTTTTAATTAGTAAAGTTTTCTTACAGACCATTGTAAAAAGTTTCCTTAAAAAATATTCCATGAATTGTGAGGATTCTTAGAGAATGGTTTGGTTTTGTTAAACACCCTGTATTTTTTCATTATTACAGTTTTTTTTACAGCCTATTGTGAAAGGTGTCTACAAAAAGAAATATTAATTCCACGAATTTTGAGGATTTTTAGAGAATGGTTCGGTTCTCTTAAACACTGGATATTTTCATTAGTATATATATTTTTTTTTAACAGCCTATTGCAAAAAGTGTTTACAAAAAAAACTTTGAATTCCACGAAATTTGAGGATTTCAAGAGAATGGTTCGGTTTTTTAAACCCCCTGTATTTTTAATTAGTATAGTTTTTCTGCAGACTATCGCGAAAGGTTTCAGAAAAAAAAGGAATTTTTAAATCCACGAATTTTGAAGATTTTTAGATAAGGGTTCGGTTTTTTTTAAACACCCCGTATTTTGTTCGATAATTAGTGCGGTAAGAGACTCCCGACTGAAGTTTCGTAAAAAAAAAATTTCAGTTCCCTTAATTTTGACATTTTTTTAGCGTTCGACATTTTTCCAACACTTTGTATATAAAACGGTCTTTCGCACGTCAGACGACCCCTCCGAAGCGAAAAAACCGAAAATTTCCTCGAATCTGTAATTTTTATTTTTTTCTCGTCAATTTTTATCGGAACACCCCGTACATCGAGCTTTTTTGAGTCGCACTGTATATGCCTCGAAAAATTTGAAGAGCGCCACATTGCTGACGTCACTGTTATCCCGTCTGGGTGCGGATTTATGCAAATTTCGATACAAAAACGACCTCAAAATCCAGCGCTCGCATAACAGAAAGTATCTAGAGACTTCAAATTTACCGTTTTCGGCCTTCGGGGGGCTCCGATCGGCCCATTTAGCGAAATTTCCTATGTTTCAATCTGAACTGTCACCACTCGTCGTTTGACGTTTCTGAAGGTGGCGCTCCCGGCGGAGTGCAGTCTACCAAGTTTTCTATATTTTCACTATAAAATCGAATTTTAAACCCAGATCTGAGGCACGCGGGATATTGTAGAAGGTTCAAAGTTTACGTTTCGATATGGTTTTATGGGAATGAAGGGGTACTTACTTTGGAGAATGTAATCGTTTTGAAGTTTTTGTGATGACTGGCATTTCCCTTGCTCTTCGCTCCCGTCTTGGTTGTTATTTTTGCACATTTCCATCTAAAAACGAACTCAAAATCCAGCGCTCACATAACAGAAAGTATCTAGAGACTTCAAACTTACCTTTTCTGGCCTTTGCGGGCCTCCGATCGGCCCATTTAGCGAAATTTCTTACGTTTTATTGGGAGCTGTCAATGCACCACACCGTCCGGCTAGCCGTTTGAGGTTTAGGACGACCGAGCGAACACGAATGCCGCCGAACGTGTAGGTGCCGCAAATTATCTATAATTTTACTATAAAATCGAATTTTAAACCCAGATCTGAGGCACGCGGGATATTGTAGAAGGTTCAAAGTTTACGTTTCGATATGGCTTTATGGAAATAAATGGGTACTTACTTTGGAGAATGTAATCGTTTTGAAGTTTTTGTAATGACTGGCGTTTGCCTTGCTCTTCCCTCCCGTCTCGGTCGTTATTTTTGCACATTTCCATCTAAAAACGAACTCAAAATCCAGCGCTCGCATAACATAAAGTATCTAGAGACTTTAAATTTACCTTTTCTGGCCTTGGCGGGCCTTCCATCGGCCCATTTAGCGAAATTTCCTATGTTTTATTCTGAACTGTCACCCAGTCGCCGTTTGACGTTTCTGAAGAGCGTGAGAATTTTCGCTATTTTCACTATAAAATCGAATTTTAAACTCATACCTGAGGCACGCGGGATATTGTAGAAGGTTCAAAGTTTACGTTTCGATATGGTTTTATGGAAATAAAGGGGTACTTACTTTGGAGAATGTAATCGTTTTGAAATTTTTGTGATGTCGGTCATTTGCCTTGCTGTCGTTTCCCGTCCGGGTTGTTATTTTTGCACATTTCCATCTAAAAACGAACTGAAAACCCAGCGCTCGCATAACAGAAAGTATCTAGAGACTTTAAATTTACCTTTTCTGGCCTTTGCGGGCCTCCGATCGGCCCATTCAGCGAAATTTCTTACGTTTTCTTGGGAGATGTCACCGCACCGCACCGTCGGGCTCGAAGTTTGACGTTTCTGAAGGCCGATCGCCGGACAAACGTGCGTGGACGCATATTTTCACTATTTTCGCTATAAAATCGAATTTTACACCCAGATCTGAGGCACGCGACACATTGTAGAAGGTTCAAAGTTTACGTTTCGATATGGCTTTGTGGAAGGGAATGCGGGAAAATACGAAAATATCGAATCCGAAATAGTTTGACGCTTAAATATATTTCGCACTGAACAACTGACGTTTCTCTGATTCCCAACCGATAAGCTCCGCCCGCGCTATATCCATCTCGGTCGCCGAGAAACGCCGGCGAGGACCCTACGAAAAACGGAAAATTTACCTAGAAAAACCCGAAAAACGGCTCGCCGGGCGCCTCGTCGCGACGGAGAAAGGACGAATGAAGCCTCCCGGCCCGCCGCCGCGTCGCCGGAAGGCTCGCGTAAAATACCTCGCGCGAAGCAAAATCGGCCTCGGAGCGGTCGCGGGACTTCCGATAAGGGGCGTTTTTTTCGACTTTTGTCTCGTTCCCTCGCGAAAATCGAAATGTAGCGTCCGCAGACCTCCGGAAAAACGCAAATTTCTCCCGGAAAAAAGTAAAAATAACCAACCAAAATACGCCTAAGCGACGACCCGAGGACCGAAGCCGACATCGCGCACCCATACTCGCCGCTGCGCGGCTCGCGAAAAAAGCCTTTGAGGAGATACTTTGCCGCTTTTTCGCACCCCCGGTGGGAGCGAGAGGAAATCACGCATTTTAATAATATAGAACTAGAAAGGTGGCAAGTCGGCTATCGCCGACTTGACCTTTCTTGGGATGGTGGACACCGGATATTTTCAGTAGTATAGTTTTTCTGCAGACCATTGCGAAGAGTTTCAGAAAAAGTAATTTTTAAATCCATGAATTTTGAGGATTATTTGAGAATGGTTCGGTTTTTTTAAACACCCTGTATTGTTATCATTAAAATAGTTTCCATATAGACCATTGTTAAAAGTTTCATCAAAGAAATATTTATACTTCCATGACAGTTTCAATTATCGCAGGTGCAGATCAGCAGTATGATCTGTTCTTTAATTTAATACATTTTACAATTTTTGGTTACAATATTATGCACTCTTGTATTTTTATCACTATCAATCGTAGGTGCAGATCAGCAGTATGATCTGTTTTTTCATTTAACACTTCTTAAAATTTTTGTTTATAATATTATGCACGCTTCTATTTTTATGACTATTAATTATCGTATGTGCAGATCAGCAGTATGATCTGTTCTATTATTTAACACTTCTCAAATTTGTTACCTATATTAGTTACGCTTGTCTGTCTTTTATCAATTATCGTAGATGCAGTTCAGCAGTAGAGAATCGTTCGGTTTTTTAAACGCCCTGTATTGTTCTCATTAAAATAGTTTCCATATAGACCATTGTTAAAAGTTTGATCAAAGAAATATTTATACTTCCATGACAGTTTCAATTATCGCAGGTGCAGATCAGCAGTATGATCTGTTCTTTCATTTAATACATTTTAAAATTTTTGGTTACAATATTATACACTTGTATGTTTATCACTATCAATTGTCGTAGGTGCAGATCAGCAGTATGATCTGTTCTTTTATTTAACATTTCTCAAAATACATTAGTTATGCTTTTCTGATTTTTATCAATTATTGTAGGTCCAGATCAGCAGTATGATCTGTTCTTTCATTTAACACTTCTTAAAATTTTTGTTTAAAATATTATGCACGCTTCTATATTTATGACTATTAATTATCGTATGTGCAGATCAGCAGTATGATCTGTTCTATTATTTAACAGTTCTCAAATTTGTTACCTATATTAGTTACGCTTGTCTGTCTTTTATCAATTATCGTAGATGCAGATCAGCAGTAGAGAATAGTTCGGTTTTTTAAACACCCTGTATTTTTTCAGTAGGGTAGTTTTTTGCAGCCTTTTGTGAAAAGTTTTGTAAAAAAAAATCTTTAATTCCATGAATTTCGAGGATATCAAGAGAATGGTTCGGTATTTTTAAACACCCAGTATTTTTTCATTATTACAGTTTTTTTACAGCCTATTGTGAAAGGTGTCTAAAAAAAGAAATATTAATTCCACGAATTTTGAGGATATTTAGAGAATGGTTCGGTTTTTCTAAACACCCAGTATTTTTTAATTAGTACAGTTTTTTTACAGCCAATTGCGAAAAATGTCATAAAAATTTCAATTCCATGAATTTTGAGGATTATTAGAAAACGGTTCGGTTTTGTAAAACACCCTGCATTTTTTTAATAAGGGTAGTTTTTTTGCAGCCTATTGTGAAAGGTGTCATAACAAAAATATTACTAATTCCATAAAATTTTAGGATTTTTAGGGAATGGTTCGGTTTTTTGTAAACACCCAGTAGTTTTTTAATTAGTAAAGTTTTCTTACAGACCATTGTGAAATGTTTCATTAAAAAATATTCCATGAATTGTGAGGATTCTTAGAGAATGGTTTGGTTTTGTTAAACACCCTGTAGTTTTTCATTATTACAGTTTTTTTACATTCTATTGTGAAAGGTGTCAACAAAAAAAATATATTAATTCCTTAAATTTTGATGATTTTTAGGGAATGGTTCGTTTTTATTAAACATCCTCTATTTTTTCAGTAGGGTAGTTTTTTGCAGCCTTTTGTGAAAAGTTTTGTAAAAAAAATTCTTTAATTCCATGAATTTCGAGGATATCAAGAGAATGGTTCGGTATTTTTAAACACCCAGTATTTTTTCATTATTACAGTTTTTTTTACAGCCTATTGTGAAAGGTGTCTAAAAAAAGAAATATTAATTCCACGAATTTTGAGGATATTTAGAGAATGGTTCGGTTTTTCTAAACACCCAGTATTTTTTAATTAGTACAGTTTTTTTACAGCCTATTGCGAAAAATGTCAAAAAAATTTCAATTCCATGAATTTTGAGGATTATTAGAAAACGGTTCGGTTTTGTAAAACACCCTGCATTTTTTTAATAAGGGTAGTTTTTTTGCAGCCTATTGTGAAAGGTGTCATAACAAAAATATTACTAATTCCACAAAATTTTAGGATTTTTAGGGAATGGTTCGGTTTTTTGTAAACACCCAGTAGTTTTTTAATTAGTAAAGTTTTCTTACAGACCATTGTGAAATGTTTCATTAAGAAATATTCCATGAATTGTGAGGATTCTTAGAGAATGGTTTGGTTTTGTTAAATACCCTGTAGTTTTTCATTATTACAGTTTTTTTACATTCTATTGTGAAAGGTGTCTACAAAAAAAATATATTAATTCCTTAAATTTTGATGATTTTTAGGGAATGGTTCGTTTTTATTAAACATCCTGTATTTTTTCAGTAGGGTAGTTTTTTGCAGCCTTCTGTGAAAAGTTTTGTAAAAAAAATTCTTTAATTCCATGAATTTCGAGGATATCAAGAGAATGGTTCGGTATTTTTAAACACCCAGTATTTTTTCATTATTACAGTTTTTTTTACAGCCTATTGTGAAAGGTGTCTAAAAAAAGAAATATTAATTCCACGAATTTTGAGGATATTTAGAGAATGGTTCGGTTTTTTTAAACACCCAGTATTTTTTAATTAGTACAGTTTTTCTACAGCCTATTGCGAAAAATGTCATAAAAATTTCAATTCCATGAATTTTGAGGATTATTAGAAAACGGTTCGGTTTTGTAAAACACCCTGCATTTTTTTAATAAGGGTAGTTTTTTTGCAGCCTATTGTGAAAGGTGTCATAACAAAAATATTATTAATTCCATAAAATTTGAGGATTTTTAGGGAATGGTTCGGTTTTTTGTAAACACCCAGTAGTTTTTTAATTAGTAAAGTTTTCTTACAGACCATTGTGAAATGTTTCATTAAAAAATATTCCATGAATTGTGAGGATTCTTAGAGAATGGTTTGGTTTTGTTAAACACCCTGTATTTTTTCATTATTACAGTTTTTTTTTACAGCCTATTGTGAAAGGTGTCTACAAAAAGAAATATTAATTCCACGAATTTTGAGGATTTTTAAAGAATGGTTCGGTTCTCTTAAACACTGGATATTTTCATTAGTATATATTTTTTTTTAACAGCCTATTGCAAAAAGTGTTTACAAAAAAATTTTTTAATTCCACGAAATTTGAGGATTTCAAGAGAATGGTTCGGTTTTTTTAAACCCCCTGTATTTTTAATTAGTATAGTTTTTCTGCAGACTATCGCGAAGAGTTTCAGAAAAAAAAGGAATTTTTAAATCCACGAATTTTGAGGATTTTTAGATAAGGGTTCGGTTTTTTTAAACACCCCGTATTTTATTCGATAATTAGTGCGGTAAGAGACCCCCGACTGAAGTTTCGTAAAAAAAAAATTTCAGTTCCCTTAATTTTGACATTTTTTTAGCGTTCGACATTTTTCCAACACTTTGTATATAAAACGGTCTTTCGCACGTCAGACGACCCCTCCGAAGCGAAAAAACCGAAAATTTCCTCGAATCTGTAATTTTTATTTTTTTCTCGTCAATTTTTATCGGAACACCCCGTACATCGAGCTTTTTTGAGTCGCACTGTATATGCCTCGAAAAATTTGAAGAGCGCCACATTGCTGACGTCACTGTTATCCCGTCTGGGTGCGGATTTATGCAAATTTCGATACAAAAACGACCTCAAAATCCAGCGCTCGCATAACAGAAAGTATCTAGAGACTTCAAATTTACCGTTTTCGGCCTTCGGGGGGCTCCGATCGGCCCATTTAGCGAAATTTCCTATGTTTTAATCTGAACTGTCACCACTCGTCGTTTGACGTTTCTGAAGGTGGCGCTCCCGGCGGAGTGCAGTCTACCAAATTTTTTATATTTTCACTATAAAATCGAATTTTAAACCCAGATCTGAGGCACGCGGGATATTGTAGAAGGTTCAAAGTTTACGTTTCGATATGGTTTTATGGGAATAAAAGGGTACTTACTTTGGAGAATGTAATCGTTTTGAAGTTTTTGTGATGACTGGCATTTCCCTTGCTCTTCGCTCCCGTCTTGGTTGTTATTTTTGCACATTTCCATCTAAAAACGAACTCAAAACCCGGCGCTCGCATAACAGAAAGTATCTAGAGACTTCAAACTTACCTTTTCTGGCTTTTGCGGGCTTCCGATCGGCCCATTTAGTGAAATTTCTTACGTTTTATTGGGAGCTGTGAATGCACCACACCGTCCGGCTAGCCGCTTGAGGTTTAGGACGGCCGAGCGAACACGAATGCCGCCGAACGTGTAGGTGCCGCAAATTATCTATATTTTCACTATAAAATCGAATATTAAACCCAGATCTGAGGCACGCGGGATATTGTAGAAGGTTCAAAGTTTACGTTTCGATATGGCTTTATGGAAATAAATGGGTACTTACTTTGGAGAATGTAATCGTTTTGAAGTTTTTGTAATGACTGGCGTTTGCCTTGCTCTTCCCTCCCGTCTCGGTCGTTATTTTTGCACATTTCCATCTAAAAATGAACTAAAAACTCAGCGCTCGCATAACAGAAAGTATCTAGAGACTTTAAATTTACCTTTTCTGGCCTTGGCGGGCCTCCCATCGGCCCATTTAGCGAAATTTCCTATGTTTTACTCTGAACTGTCACCCAGTCGCCGTTTGACGTTTCTGAAGGGCGTGAGAATTTTCGCTATTTTCACTATAAAATCGAATTTCAAACTCATACCTGAGGCACGCGGGATATTGTAGAAGGTTCAAAGTTTACGTTTCGATATGGTTTTATGGAAATAAAGGTGTACTTACTTTGGAGAATGTAATCGTTTTGAAATTTTTGTGATGTCGGCCTTGCTGTCGTTTCCCCTCTGGGTTGTTATTTTTGCACATTTCCATATAAAAACGAACTGAAAACCCAGCGCTCGCATAACAGAAAGTATCTAGAGACTTTAAATTTACCTTTTCTGGCCTTTGCGGGCCTCCGATCGGCCCATTCAGCGAAATTTCTTACGTTTTCTTGGGAGATGTCACCGCACCGCACCGTCGGGCTCGAAGTTTGACGTTTCTGAAGGCCGATCGCCGGACAAACGTGCGTGGACGCATATTTTCACTATTTTCGCAATAAAATCGAATTTTACACCCAGATCTGAAGCACGCGGGATATTGTAGAAGGTTCAAAGATTACGTTTCGATATGGCTTGGTGGAAAGGAATGCGGGAAAATACGAAAATATCGAATCCGAAATAGTTTGACGCCTAAATATATTTCACACTGAACAGCTGACGTTTCTCTGATTCCCAACCGATAAGCTCCGCCCGCGCTATATCCATCTCGGTCGCCGAGATCGGCGGGCGAGGACCCTACGAAAAACGGAAAATTTACCTAGAAAAACGCGAAAAACGGCCCGCCGGGCGCCTCGTCGCGACGGAGAAAGGACGAACGAAGCCTCCCGGCCCGCTGCCGCGTCGCGGGAAGGCTCGCGTAAAATACCTCGCGCGAAGCAAAATCGGCCTCGGAGCGGTCGCGGGACTTCCGATAAGGGGCGTTTTTTTCGACTTTTGTCTCGTTCCTTCGCGAAAATCGAAATGTAGCGTCCGCAGACCTCCGGAAAAACGCAAATTTCGCCCGGAAAAAAGTAAAAATAACCAACCAAAATACGCCTAAGCGACGACCCGAGGACCGAAGCCGACATCGCGCACCCATACTCGCCGCCGCGCGGCTCGCGAAAAAAGCCTTTGAACGGACACTTTGCCGCTTTTTCGCACCCCCGGTGGGAGCGAGAGGAAATCACGCATTTTAATATATAAGAACTAGAAAGGTGGCAAGTCGGCTATCGCCGACTTGACCTTTCTTTGGGATAGTTCGGTATTTTTAACCACCCTGTATTTTTTCGATAATTAGTGCGTTAAGAGACCCCCGATGGAAGTTGAGTAAAAAAAAAATTGTCAGTTTCCTTTATTTTAAGATTTTTTTAACGTTCAACATTTTTCCAACACTTTGTATATAAAACGGTTTTTCGCACATCCGACAACCTATCCGACGTAAAAAAAAATTTGTATTCCATGAATTTTGGGAGTTTCAATATTGGTTCAGTTTTCTTAAACACCCTGTATTGTGTTTATTAAAATAGTTTCCATATAGACAATTGTTAAAAGTTTCTTGAAAGGAATAATTATACTTTCATGAAGGTTTGTCCTACAGAACATTGTAAAAAGTATTATATATTAAATATATCCAGGGTGTTGCAGTTTTAATGATCAGTACTTTGATATTCGATAATTTTATTTTAATATGAAAAGTTCTTCTTCTTTTTTGATTGGCCTTATACAATTGTGAATTTAGCCAGATACAATGAAAAATTCATATAAACATAGGTCCTGAAGTTCCTCTTTTCTGACATAGAGGGCGTTAATAGTTTCTGTAGGAGAGTTTTAAAAATATTTAAGTATTTGTATGTTACTGATATTTGGTTCATTGTAATTTTGAGAAAGGTAGGGTATCAGTTAGACTTTATTTTTAAAATTTTTTATAATATAAATTTTTAGTTCAAAGTTATTTCATAAATTAGTGGGAAAATATTTTAAAATGTAATATTTAAATAAACAAAAATAAATGCAGGAAAACAGATTTATTTTAAGATTATAATATATTGAGTGTTAAAGAAATTAACAAATTATAAAAATTACAGTAAATTATTATTAAAATTTAAATAAGTACATATATATATATATATATATATATATATATATATATATATATATATATATATATATATATATATATTATTTTATCACAGAATAAATTGGTAGGTTATATATTTATAGTATGAAATAATGAACATGTTATAATGATTAAATTGTTATTAGAATTTAAATACATATGAAATCTACAACAAATGTAAAATTAAACGTTATATTTGATTATGCAATTAATTGATAGAATAAGATTATAATTCATTTACAGTGTAAAAAAGTGAATATATTACAATTAATAAATTAAATTATTATTAGAATTTAAATACATATAAAACCTACAATAAATGTAAAATTGAACATTTTATTTGATTATGCAATTAATTGATAAAATAAGATTATAATTCATTTACAGTGTAAAAAAATGAACATATTATAATTAATAAATTAAATTATTATTAGAATTTAAATACATATAAAACCTACAATAAATGTAAAATTAAAGTTTTTATTTAATTACTTTCATTTCTTTGATTGTTATGCCATGATTTAGATATTTGACCATAATTACAATTACAGGGCTCTATATATTGCTTAGTGTTATTAATGGTTTTAGGGCTGTTAGATAAAACCGCTTAGGTAATAGTAGGTTTCTGAAGGAGTTCAATAGTTATTTTTATAAGTGATTTATTTAATTTTGAGTGATAGGTCATGGAGTAAGATCAGTTATTTTAAATTATGGCATAGTAATCTGGAAAATTATAACAGAAATAATCGTGGTAATGAATTTAACCTCGTCTATATCGTTTGTATTTCTGGATAAATTGTAGCATGATTTTGAAGAATAGTAAATTCATTTTATTTCATAATATTTTACGAAAATATTATGAAAGTTTTGAAAAAGTATTATAATTATTTATCCAGAAATATACACATTTTTTCACAAATTATTAAATTAACAATAGTTTTGTATTACATAATTTTAAAATAATTTTTGACATACATAATATAGTTTTGAAATTTTTTGTGGGTTGTGCTGGGATAATCTAAGAAGAAATAAAATGTAATGAGAATGTGGGATGACAAAACAACTTGAAAGATATTACCTCTTCATAGATAAAAGTAATTGAAACTTTAATAGTGATTTTTAGTTATATTTTGGGCAGTCGCTCTTGTAAATAATCTAATTTATAATATTGATAGTAAAGTGTTAGTGGACATTCTTGTTTCATGTTGGTGACCTTTAAAAAATGAGAAAAAGTGTTTTTAATTTATGAAAAATTATTATTAGAATTTAATAATGAATTACCTTTTTCAATTTTCTGTATATAAGGAATTGGAAAAAACGTGAATCATTGAAGTCCTTCAGATTTTATATTGGGTTAGGGTAGTCTAGGCTAGGTTAGGGTTTTTCTTGAGTGGCACAAAAAAGCAGGTTCTATTGGAATATTGTTGTATGTTATAGCATACTCATGTT
Source organism: Monochamus alternatus (assembly GCA_037114965.1). Lineage (NCBI taxonomy): Eukaryota > Metazoa > Arthropoda > Insecta > Coleoptera > Cerambycidae > Monochamus > Monochamus alternatus. The sequence goes on from CM073430.1 coordinate 44,670,384, forward strand.
TTCTTCTGTAATGGCCTGAAATAGAAGTGGAAATAATTGAAAATAATGTTTTAAAAAGATATGTACAATACTTTCAAATAAGTTTACTCCAAGTGAGGAATTTCCAGTAGCGTTAAATGGTTTCCAATGTATATTTTGGATAGATAGTATGGTTAATATTTTCTAATGTAATGTAGGATCTGCAATAAAGGTGTATGAATGGATATTAATAATTTAACATAAATAATAAATATTGATTAATATAGTTTTAGTTACATGAAATGATGGAATTGGTTTTTTTAATCCTATCGTTTTCAAAAATATAATATAGATCGTCTGTAATAAAAAAATAATAATGAATGAGTGCATAGTAAATGGTAAATAGAAATACCTTTTGTTAATATACGACTAATCTTGGCGAGTACACACTGAAAGAGTAGATTTTGTTTATTTTTGTGATTGAAGTAGTATCCAGAAGAGATCTTAAAATAGTTTGCTTGATCTAAAAGTAAATGTAGATAAAATATTTTTTTAAATTTTGTTATAAGAAGTTATATTAATAGAAAAATGAAGTAATAGCTTACTGTATTATGTAAGGTATTCAGCATACAGATGAACAGGAATGTGTCCGTAATATTACAATTCTTGATGAGAAAATGTTGAGTTAGAGTTGATATACTTCATTTATATAAATAACAATATTACAAAGTAGATTTCAGTGAAAGATAGATAAAAATATAATTTTTCTACATCAAAAATGGAAAGTACAATTGTAAAATATGAAAAATAATTAATAAATGACAATATTAAATACAGAAAAGATCTTATAGAAACGAAGGGCGAATCTTTCCTTGTGTAACTGGCTTGCCTTTATCATTTAAGCTCGAAAGCATAGGTGCCAGTTTCTTAAATTTTGGTGAAACATTGGCAGTGTATGATTAGGCCTTAGTGCCAGGAATGTACTTAGGTCATCGTCTTATCTTAAGTCTATAGAGAATAATTTCTGTGTAAAAAAAAGTATGCAAAAAATATATGAAATATTTTAATGTAGAAAAATGTATATTCCAAAGTGTTGATACTTTGATAATTAATGATTTATATTTATGATAATATTCTTGTGTGGCACGAAAAAGCAGGTTCTATTGGAATATTGTTGTATGTTATAGCATACTCATGTTTTTTTCTGTAATGGCCTGAAATAGAAGTGGAAATAATTTAAAATAATGTTTTAAAAAAGATATTTACAATACTTTGAAATAACTCAACTGTAAGTGAGGAATTTCCAGTAGCGTTAAATGGTTTCCACTGTATATTTTGGATAGACAGTTTGGTTCATATTTTCTAATGTAATAGGATCTGCAATAAAGGTGTATGAATGGATATTAATAATTTAATATAAATAGAAATACCTTTTGTTAATATACGATTATTCTTGGCGAGTACACACTGAAAGAGTAGATTTTGTTTATTTTTGTGATTGAAATAGTATCCAGAAGAGATCTTGAAATAGTTTGTTTGATCTGAAAGTAATATGGTAAATGTAGAATAAAGTATTTTTTTAAATATTGTTATAAAAAGTTACATTAATAGAAAAATGAAATAATAGCTTACTGTATTATGTAAGGTATTCAGCATAGAGATGAACAGGAATGTGTCCGTAATATTACACAATTCTTGATGAGAAAATGTTGAGTTAGAGTTGATATACTTCGTTTATATTAATAACAATATTACAAAGCAGATTTCAGTGAAAGATAGATAAAAACATAATTTTTCTACATCAAAAATGAAAAGTATAATTGTAAAATATGAAAAATAATTAATAAATGACAATATTAAGTACAGAAAAGATCTTATAGAAACAAAGGGCGAATCTTTCCTTGTGTCACCGGCTTGGCTTTATCATTTAAGCTCGAAAGCATAGGTGCCAGTTTCTTAAATTTTGGTGAAACATTGGCAGTGTATGATTATGCCTTAGTGCCAGGAATGTACTGAGGATTCATCGTCTTATTTTAAGTCTATAGAGAATAATTTCTGTGTAAAAAAAAGTATGCAAAAAATATATGAAATATTTTAATGTAGAAAAATTGATATTCCAAAGTGTTGATACTTTGATAATTAATGATTTATATTTATGACAATATTAGAAATTATTTAAGTAGAATAACAATTTTGAAAAAATAATTATAAGACATGGCTTGTGAACATGATCTATGAATAATATTTAGTAAATATATTCATTTAGATGGAAAATGTTTCAAAAAAAGTTTTTAGTGAAAATAATATATATAATTTTTCTACAATTTTAGAAAACAATAGAAAAAATATTTAACAGAAAATACCGTATAGAAAAGGCGGACAAATTTTTCCTTGTGTAATTGGCTTGGCGTTATTATTTATGCTCGAAAGCATAGGTGACGGCCTTAATGCCATTAATACATTTGGGATTTATCGTCCATCTCAAATTTATAGGGCATAGTTTCTGTATAAAAGATTATGGAAAAATGAATAATTTAGTATCAATTCAATATTTCTCTATAAAGTAAGTTCTGATAATTTTATATGTTTTTCAGGAACCGTAAGTAGTACCTAATTTCCAAGTCTAGAGGTCGTAATTTACTAAAATATGGCATTGGTATAATAGCCAATTATCCAAATAGTATTTTGTGACCTAGGGAAATATAAGAAAATGTTTAACATATGAATAATTATCAGAAAATAGTGGTTATTAGGAGAAATAACAATTTTATATATTTTTGGCAATTTATAAGAGAAATGTGTGCCAAAATATTAAAGAGAAAATGTTAAATATATAAGGAAAATAATTTACAGTACCTCTCTGTATACGACATTCCTTGTATATACGTTCTCACTGTTTGGTAATAGTTTACCTTATTCCGGACGTTTTGACATATAAATTTTAACGTCCTCCAAGTTTTTAGCTCTTGAAAAAGCTACATAAAGTTGACCGTGGGTAAATACGGGTTCATCCAGAAAAATACCCACTTTTTCAAAGGTTTGTCCTTGTGACTTGTGAATGGTCATAGTATAAGCTAAGCGGATGGGAAATTGTCTTCTTTTTAATTTAAATGGTAAGACACCATCACCTCCCGTCTTTAGGTCTATACGTGGAATAAAGACTCGTTCTCCGGTAGGTCTTCCGCTACTGTCGATTTTTTCTGCGTCTATGTATTGGTTTCCCAACAAACGAACGATTAATCTGGTACCATTGCACAATCCTTTTTTAAGGTTTAAATTTCGTAGTAGCATAACAATTGCATCTTTTTTTAACTCCAATCTGTGGGGTGGAAGTCCACTTGGAGTTCAGGAATTTAGAAATTCTACGGTGTAATTGGCTACTTCGGCTGCAGGATCATCGGTAGTATCGATGGAGTCAACACTGCAATAGGTTTTGCTGGAGCCCTCTAATTTTTGCAAAATTTTTTTGTTAATAGAATGGCTGGTGTTATTTGTAGGGACTAAAATTGCTTTTCGTATAGCTATCCTTGGATCTAGGTCGTTAAAGCAAAATTCGATTAGATCATCGACATTGGTAACGTAGCAGTCTGAAGGTATTTGTATTATATTACCATACAGAGTTCTACGTAGAGGTTGTATTGTACCGTTGCCCAAATTGAGCAGCCATCTGGCAAACTCTTCATTGTGAATGGCTCTGACGTTTGTCTGTAATTCGTAATTCATGAATAAGGGCCAATGTCGGCTACCTTTTATACAGGCATTTACTATTGTACATCTGTTTCCTCCAATGACAACTGGTAAGGTTTGTCTGAAATCTCCGCCTAAAAGGACAACTTTATTACCGAAGGGTCTGTTGTCGGCACATATATCTCTCAGTGCTCTTTCGATAATGTTAAAAATTAGATTTGTCACCATGGACACTTCATCGATTATCAGCAGTTTAACTGAGGCTATGTAACGACCTTCTGCCGTTGTTGGAGCAATTCCGGAGGTTGTGGTTTCATTTATATTGAAAGGCAATTTAAATGTGGAATGTATTGTTCGACCGCCTTTCAAAATTGAAGCAGCTATGCCGGTGGGACAGGCTACTAAAACGGGTAACTCTTCACCTCGAAGCTTTGAGATTAAGGTTTGAAATAGATATGATTTGCCTGATCCAGCTGCGGCGTTTATCAAGAAGAGACGGTTCGGTTCGTGGGCATTACGAACCGCAGCCATAACTGCATTGCAAATAACTCTTTGTTCGTGATTGAGATTTTCGTACATTTCTTGACCTTGTACTCTTTCCGCTTCTACGTTTACGGGATCAAAATCTATTATAATTTCTCTAGGTTCGGGTAAACCGTATGATGCCAATCTAGTTCCGTTTAGTAATAACACGGTTTGGATGCATCTTAGTGTTTGTTGCAGAGCTTCCTCGTCGGAAAGACCGCGACGCTTGAAATCTTCCATGAAATACTCTTGGAATTCATCCCAAAGCGCCGGAGCATCTGAAACATCACAAAAAATTAGTATAAATGCAAACATGTTTCTAAGTTGGTACGGCATATCCCTAGAGCACACTTCTCTTAATGTTCGTTTCCATTCAGCATCATCGGCTAATAAATTCCGATGCTGACAGGATTCTTTGAATGTATCGTATGTTATTCCGTTGAAGGTACGCAGCTCTGCATATGAACGCGCTCCGGGAATATGCAGGAGCAGCAAACGCAGATAATATAATTCCTGGTTGCGTATACTCACGGAGTACATTCGAACTACAATTTTGTCTGCGCCTCTTTGGCGTCGTTTCCAACGTTTGGTTGCAATATCAGTATAGAGGTACTGTCGTGCTTGCACGTCATTTTGGTTTAGAGTAAACCATGCCGTTAGTTGTGTGCTTTCGTTATTTTGTAAAGCTTGTATTTCGTATCCAGGCTGGAATCGAACAATTTGCCTATCGGGTAGATGCATGCAAAGTCGATAGACGGTATGAGTGTTTTTGTGCGTAGCAAATTGATTAATGTGCCAGCATGCTTCAGGTGGAGTCATATATCTGGACATTTATACGAACTAAAGCCATATCTACTCCTTTAAAAAGGTATTTATATAAATATTTGACACAATGCGTAGTGGCGCAAGCTTCGGCATTGATATGGCATTTATATTTTAGTAGGATATATGGATTATACGGAACTATCCAGCGATTGTCCAAAATACAATTTCTACTGTTGGCTCTAGTCGTTATAGTCCTACCGTCGTTTCGTCTCCTGTAAATGACTTGACCGTTATCCGATATTACTGTCAATTCATTAGTCTTTAGGATAGTTTTTGGAACATTTGCCATTCACCATATAGACAGAATCGGGGTTTAATTGGCCACATGGTCCGTGAACCATAAAAGACGTAACTATTTGATATAATTCTGGCTCGGTTTGCGGATCTGGTATTTCCGCGCTAATCAGAGCGTCTATTTTATATGGACTTGTTAATTTGTCCTCTTCTCTCAATATCAACAAATTGTGACAGTGAGGCAAACCTCTTTTTTGAAATTCTATGACATAGAGATTGGCTAGAGGTATACCAAAAATGTGCCTTTTGAGCAAGTCATCCATGAGTTCATTCAATTTGCATTGAAATACTCTATCTATCAAGGAGGGATGATCACTTGCCGTAGAACCTCTGGGAATATTATCTATTATTTCTGGCCAGTTTGCGTTAGTGGTCATGGTAATAAATAGACTGGGCGTACCAAATCGAGCCACAACTGCCATGGCATCTTGAAAGAGTTGTTGTTGATAGCGAGGCGAACCGATAAAAGAGGAAGGTAAAATAATCATTCTACCTAATGTTGCAGCTTCATCATCGTCATTACCTTCTTCAATTCTATGATGAAGGTAATCGGCTAATCCAACATATTCTGTCGCCCGCAACCTCTCTTGGTTACGTAGAATATATTTAAGACGGTTATTTTCTATTTTAATATATGAGGTAACGGCATATTGTTGTGTCAGTCTGCCTCCATACTTAAATCTAGAATCATCGTTTCTAATTCCAAAACGATATGCATAGTACTCGCATAAAGTTACGTTGCGGTTATCGTTTTGATGGGGAATTCCTATATACCATCCCGGTTTACCTTGAGGAAACAGTAGAGGGAAAACTAAAGGATCGTTAAGTTCACTTTCCTCAGAAATGTTTTCTAATCGGGTGGGTTCGTCCCGTACGTAAATACGCATATTTGGAGTTGCTGGTGTATCCGGCAATAAATTATATATAGCGGCGACTTCTTCAACTATAGGTAAATCGTACTGCCTTCTATTTCTCCCTCGCACATTTAATAACTCCAATGTGACAGTAGGTATTTGTAAGGGGAGAGGATCGATACGGTTACGTAAAGCTTCTGCACGTAATCTTTCGATTGTGTCTACTTCTAATTGATATCGTTCACGTAAATGCATATATGCTCTAGCATAAGGATTTATTTCACGTAGTAATTGTTCCAATAGAGCAATCAATTGTCTGTCCAAGATCTGATTGTTGTTTCGTGCACGTGAATTGACAGCCTCATCTGGATCTAAAAAATAGATGGGTCCGTAACGCTGCATTGGTTCGTTAATATTTATATTGGATATGTGATGGTAGACTTTCCCTTTTATACAATAAACTGGTGGAGCTCTGTTTCTGGGCAAGTCGCGTAAGTTTGCTTCTAAGGATACAAACTGAAAAGCATAATTATACAATAATATATGTCTTTTGAACAAATTAGAGAGAGGATGAAAGCCTTGGAAGAGGGCTATTAAAACGTCAGGCATATTTGGAAAATTGTCTAAACGTACATTACCTCGTTGACAGCATTTTGTGTATTGGTTATTATGAAGCGTGATTTCGGCATGAAAATATAAGGCAGAACAATGTCTACAGACCTGATCCAGTGGGCCCAAATTAAATGGGCCCTGTCTTACGATTCGTTCGCTAGCCATGAGGTATGTGGGCACGTGATTTCCATCGTTGCGTAGACGTTGTATTTCCTGAAATATATTTTCTCTTAAAGGTGCATCAGCAATGGCAGCATTTACTTGATTTGCTTGATGTCTTTGAATATTCACTGCTACTTCGGCAAATTCATTTTGTATATCATCAAATAATGATGGTGATAATTCGGAAAACATTTCATCATTTTCAACATGCATATCTAGAAATAAAATATGAAATTAAATTAATAACTAAAAAATGTTACTTATTTTTATTTAGTTTATTCAGTAGCGTATAATTTGAAGAACGTTATTGAAAAAAATGATTACCAATAATTATAGAAAATACCTACCAACGTCTATAACATCCTGTGAAACTTGTGCTAAAGCCCCGATAGGAATGTTATTTGGATTTGCAGGAATTATAGTAGTTGATGAAGTTCCCGGGAAGTTTTGTCTAACGTCACCATTAGCGGTTGTATGAACCATAACTTCTACAACCATAGGTTGAGGTAATTCATTTTCCGAATCAGTTGAAATGGTTCGTGCTAATGCAGGTGCTAAAATGTTTTTGTTATTTATAATAGAAATATTTTTAATGTTATTAGTAGTAAAATGACCGTTTAATTACAATATGCATGTAGAAAAATGTATTTCATGTTTATATTCAACAAATTCAGTAATAGATAGAACATATGAGATTGTTATGTATGAATTTGTTGGAGTTTGTTGTAACAGTAGTAATTTCGTCAATTGTTACGTAAAATACAGTTGCTCGGGTTTTGATAACCTTTATTAGGTTTGTTTATAAATTAAAGTCGCGAGCTGTGTATATTTTCGCTACTGGTTGTTAAAAGTGTTTGCTATACACATATAGACACATTTTATGAAACCTTATTTAGGTGCTCTGTCTGCCAAATATAGTTCATATATCTTTACTGCCTCGGTAATTATATATAAAAAATCTTTTTTTTTAAATTTAACATCTCATATCTTTTATATAAAGTTCCAAAACAATGAACATAATATAATAAACTAACAAAATTTTTCGAAGTTCTAATCATTTTTCAAGTTTGTTAACTAAAATTTGATTTACTTTGTATACTATACGTATAGTATTGTCAATTGTAGATAAAAAATAACTTATAGATACAAATTTGGGTACTTATGTTTTTCTGTCATTAAGTGGATTGCAAAAATATTTTTACACAAAAATAATTAATATAATAAATATATTAAAGAACAATTTTGTGATAAAAAAATATCGTTTTGTCTTCATTTCATTTTTAAATTTTTGAAATAACAGGATTTTTTCTAATGTATAGTACCCAGATAACCCAAAATGTAAGGTACTTCGTTGTCTTTAATAAATCATAGTAAATATTTCTTTATTCACGGTTGTATTTCGTTAAAATATACATATAAAATTATTTTGTAAAAAAATATATTTTATTGAATAAATCTAAAACTATAATTTTTTATAAAGAATTTATTAATGATATAAAAATAGGAATATTTGTAACATTATTTTTTGAAATTCTAATAACCTTTCAAATTTGTTAATTAAAAATTAATTTACTCTGTATTTATATGTATAGTATTGTTACTTTTAGATAAAAAATAACCTATACCTATACAAATACAGGTATTTATGTTTTTCTATCTAGTCCATTGAAATGTTACATTATTTTGGCCTTAGCCTGCATTTTTTTGAGGACGCAATTTTATTGTTTGGATGTGAAGGGGGGGTCAAAAAAAGCTTAACTTGAAGTTTGTAGGGTCACAACCCTCAAGGTTTGGCTGCCATCTTGGAAAAGAGGATTAAATTGTTTTCAGCATTTATCAGGTAAACTATTAGTCAAAAAAATTTTGTAAAAATATTTTTTATTACAAATTGAATCCTTTATAATTTTAGTCCAGTAACTTTTTGTTGTAAAATCAAAAATAACAAGGATATTAAAGAAAAACCATCAAAATTTTTGGACAAATTTTCTTTTGGATGCCATAATTTAATTATTTTTTTAATTAGGAAAAAATGACATCAGAGTGGTTGTGTGGTTGTAGAGTGGTTTTCAACGAAGAATTTTTATACTTTTTTTTATTATATTCATTAGTTTGGGTTTTACAGCGCTGTGAAGAGAAAACAAATTTTTTCTATAGTCCATTGAAACGTTACATTTGGGGTTGCATTTTTTAGAGGACGCAATTTTATTGTTTAGATGTGAGAGGGGGGTTAAAGAAAGCTTAACTTGAAGTTTGTGGGGTCACAACCCTCAAGGCTTGGCCGTCATCTTGGAAGAGGGGGTAAAATTGTTTTTAGAATTTATCAGGTAAACTATTGGTCATACAAAAATTTTGTAAAAACATTTTTTGTTACAAATTGAATCCTTTATAATTTTAGTCCAGTAACTTTTTGTTGCAAAATCAAAATAACAAAGATATTAAAGAAAAACCATCAAAATTTTTGGACAAATTTTCTTTTGGATGCCATAATTTATTTACTTTTTATTTAGGAAAAATTACATCAGAGCAATTTTGTAGAGTAGTTTTCAACGAAGAATTTTCATTATATACTTTTTTTATTATATTCATTAGTTTGGGTTTTACAGCGCTGTGAAGGGAACACAAATTTTTTCTATAGTCCATTGAAACATTACATTTGGGCGTCCAAAAGAAAATTTGTCCAAAAATTGTGATGGTTCTTCTTTAATATCTTTTTTATTTTTGATTTTACAACAAAAAGTTACTGGATTAAAATTGTAGAGGATTCAATTTAAAATAAAAAATGTTTTTACAAAATTTTTGTATGAACAATAGTTTACTTGATAAATGCCTAAAACAATTTAGCCCCCTTTTCCAAGATGGCGGCCAAACTTCGAGGCTTGTGACCCCACAAACTTCAAGTTAAGCTTTTTTTGATCCCCTCCTCACATCCAAACAATAAAATTACGTCCTTTAAAAAATGCACGCTAAGGCCAAAATAATTTAACATTTCAATGGACTATTTGTTTATAAATTAAAGTCGGGAGCTGTGTATATTTTCGCTACTGGTTTTTAAAAGTGTTTACACATACACATATGGACATATTTTATGAGACCTTATTTAGGTAGTCTGTCTGCCAAATATAGTTCATATATCTTTACTGCCTCAGTAATTATATATAAAAAAATCCTTTTTTTTTAATTTAACCAATTAAATTAATAACTAAAAAATGTTAGTTATTTTTATTTAGTTTATTCAATAGCGTATAATTTGAACAACGTTATTGAAAAAAATTATTACCAATAATTATAGAAAATACCTACCAACGTCTATAACATCCTGTGTTGATGAAGTTCCTGGGAAGTTTTGTTTAACGTCACCATTAGCGGTTGTATGAACCATAACCTCTACAACCATAGGTTGAGGTAATTCATTTTCCGAATCAGTTGAAATGGCTCGTGTTAATGCAGGCGCTAAAATGTTTTTATTATTTATAATAAAAATAATTTTGATTTTATTAGTAGTAAAATAATACATATGGACACATTTTATGAAACTTTATTTAAGTACTCTGTCTGCCAAATATAGTTCATATATTTTTTACTGCCTTGGTAATTATATATAAAAAATCCTTTTTTTTTATTTAACACCTATATCTCTTTTATAAAGTTCCAAAACAATGAACATAATATAATAAACTAATATTATTTTTCGAAATTCTAATCACCTTTAAAGTTTGTTAATTAAAATTTGATTTATTCTGTATACTATACGTATAGTATTGTTGATTGTAGATAAAAAATAACCTATAGATACAAACTTAGGTACTTATGTTTTTCTATCATTAAGTGGATTGCAGAAATATTTTTACACAAAAATAATTAATATTAGGACACCTTTCCTTAAATTTTGTAGCTGGCACACGACCTACTTCCCCTTCAAAGTACCGAAAAACTATACAAATATTATATACGATGGGTTTTACTTTTAAGTTTAAGTTAAGTTTTAAGTAATTTGTATTAATTTTAAATTTTTTGTGATTAATTTCCGATTCATAAGAGATACATGTGCAGTTATATTGTAGTATTTAGTGCATTGCATACTATTTCTTAAATATATCCATTATTTTACCCAGTGACGTATGTACGTCCATGAATGTTTGGACCTCTTCGGAATTTTGGCCGCTGTTTGCACGCCGGTTTTGTATACTTATAAGGTAGTTTGTATTATCAAATTGAATAGAGTAACCGGTATACCTTTTTAAATTTCGTTTTTAGAGATGCAACGGTCAGTTTAATATTGAAGAGATATGATTATGTTCTTTCAAAAGACATATATACATTCACTTTTTTGTCGTTAAAAATGTAGATGAATAAACTTACCTAAGGAAGAGGAAGGTCCAGCTCTTCCGCTTAAAAAGGAGTCACGGAAAATATCATCTGTTTCGTTTGGTTTGGAGCCTTTCATTAGTGGTTCACCTGCTGGTTTAACGGAATTATTTTGTAGTACCACTATTTCACTTTGTGAAGGAGACTCGGAAACAGCAGTTGAAGTCTTTACAGGAACACATTTTTTGTTGACCCGACCTTTGATATCGACTCCCTTTCTTTGAGTCAATCTTTTTTTACCTTTACGGGGCATTGTAATTGACCTAAAAATAAATAAATGATGTAACATATTAAATGTGCAAATGTAGTAATTCGAAGTGTACCTAAATAGGGAATTAAATTAATGACTATGGAAGGTACTTACTGTCAAAATTATGCGGAATATAGTCGTTTTGAAAAAAACGGATTTAAATTATACGAAAAGTGCAAGTTTATTTACGTAAACGGAAATTTATGAAAATAAATTGCACATATAAAAATGGCGTGGTGAAAATATAATTTGTTGATTTCTAGATATGCATTTGTTATGTAGGTTACCAAAGACACAGAATACAGAATCAGAAAGTTTAAAGGTGCGTTCCCAACGAAACTATTCGCGTTTTGCTTTTTGCGTTGTGGAATTGTATTGGTGACGCAGGATTAAAAAAATGTAGGTGGGAAAGTGCAAAAAAAATATTTTTACATTTAGTTACTCTTTTCGGTAAATGTGACTATTACTAAAACAATTTTTCAAGTTTTATAAACATAACACAAATTCGGTGTAAACGTAAACAAAAAATTTTTACTGTAAAAAGTTGAAAATATTCAGCTTTATCCCGTCAATACTATTTTAAATTTTGCATCTTCAAGAGAATATCATAACTCAAAAAGCAAAACGCGACAAATTTTGTTGCGGGCTTACCTTAAGTCGATTGCGGATTATGCAGATTAGTGTTGGTATCACTCGAGTGAAAGATAACTGATAATTCGGTTATTGCAATAACCGAAATTACTCGGTTATCAGTTATATGAGTAACGAATTATTTATTTAACTTTTTTAATTGTTTAAGAAGTAGGTTTGCCACCTTTTCATAAGCGCAAGTAAGGACAATTTTATTTTTTTAAATTCTCAAGTAAGGATATTCTTTGCCTTGTCAAATAGCAACGGGTTGTATACATAAATTTAAGTTGTATTTGGATTATTTTTTTTACATATTTAGTCTGTGTCCTGATAATTATATTTTAATATGAATTCAATAATTTCCTTCAACTAACGACATTTCGAGAAAAAGTATAGGCGGAAGGACACAGAGGCTGCAGTAAGGACTGTTCCTCCAAAGTAAAGAACAGGTGGCAACCCTACATTCCACTTACAGTTACAAAAATAGTAATATGTCAGCTGATGAGAATTCAAGTGACCATCACTCGAGTTATCAATCGGTTTTTGAAATTTCTTATAAACTTAGTATTCGATTATTGAAATAACTTGTTTTTTTCCAATACTAATCATGATACATAAAACGTAGAACGTGTAATCTTTTCGTGTTTGAAAAATTAGTTTCAATGGAGTATTTATATAAAATTTGAATTATAAGATGAAAAATTTTGTTTAAAATTTAAGATGGAATTATTTATCTGCTGAAATTTGAATTAAATTTTGTTTGGAATTGAGGGAATATACGCCATTTTAAAGATTTGTTTTGCTAGACAGTATGTGGTATTAAAATAAGAAAAAACATAATTAAATGTACCCGACAGATATTTTGAGAAAAGAAATAGGTGCCTACAATTATTTACATTTGATGTACCTACCTACAATGTACGATGAAGAAGTTATCCAGAAACGTAAATAAAGTTGGATATTGTTATGCGTCATATTTATATTGCGTTATTTGAAATATTATATGTATTAAATATGCATTTTTAATGATAATTTTATTTTAATATGAAAAGTTCATATAAACATAGGTTTTAAAGTTACTCTTTTCTAAGATAGAGGACATTAATATTTTATATAGGAAATAGTTTGACTTTATTTCTTAAATTTTTTTATAATATAAATTTTTAGGTCAAAGTTATTTTATAAATTAGTGAAAACGTAATATTTAAAAAAAAATAAATAAAAATAAATGCAGGAAAACAGGTGTATTTTAAGATTATAATATATTAAGTGTTAAAAAAATTAACAAATTATAAAAATTATAGTAACTGATTATTAAAATTTAAATAAGTACATATATACATTTTATTTTATAACAGAATAAATTGGTAGGTTATATATTTATAGTATAAAATAATGAACATGTCATAACGATTAAATTGTTATTAGAATTTAAATACATATGAAATGTAAAATAAATGCAAAATTACAATTTTTATTTAATTACTTTGATTGCTATGCCATGATTTGGATATTTGACCATAATTACAATTACAGGGCCCTATATATTGCTTAGTGTTATTAATGGTTTTAGGGCCGTTAGATAAAATCGCTTAGGTAATATTAGTTTTCTGAAGGAGTTCAATAGTTATTTTTGTAAGTGATTTATTTAATTATTTTTTTGAGTGATAGGTCAGAGAGTAAGATCAGTTGTTTTAAATTATGGCATAGTATTATGGAAAATTATAACAGAAATAATCGTGGTATTTCTGGATAAATTGTAGTATGATTTTGAATAATAATAAATTCATTTTATCTCATATTATTTTATGGAAAATTATGAAAATTTTGAAAATTTTGAAAAAGCATTATAATTATTTGTCCAGAAATATACATATTTTTTCACAAATCATTAAATTAACAATAGTTTTATATTATAGAATTTTAAAATAATTTTTGACATACATAATATAGTTTTGAAATTTTTGGGTTGTACTGGAATAATCTAAAGAAGAAGTAAAATGTAATGAGAATGTGGGATGACAATACAACTTGAAAGATATTACCTCTTCATGGATAAAAGTAATTGAAATTCTAATAGTGATTTTTAGTTATATTTTGGGTAGTCGCTCTTGTAAATAATCTAATTTATAATATTGATAGTAAAGTGTTAGTAGCCATTCTCGTTTCATGTTGGTGACCTTTAAAAAATGAAAAGAATTGTTTTTAATATATGAAAAATTATTAGAATTTAATAATGAATTACTTTTTTCAATATTTTGTATATAAGGAATTGGGAAAAACGTGAATCATTGAAGTCCTTTAAATTTTATATTAGTAGTAGGGTAGTCTAGGTTAGGTTAGGTTTTTTCTTGAGTGGCATGAAAAAGCAGGTTCTATTGGATTATTGTTGTATGTTACAGCATACTCATGGTTTCTTCTGTAATGGCCTGAAATAGAGGTGGAAATAATTTAAAATAATGTTTTAAAAAAGATATTTGCAATATTTTGAAATAAGTCAATTGCAAGTGAGGAATTTCCAGTAGTGTTAAATGGTTTCCACTGTATATTTTGGATAGACAGTTTGGTTCATATTTTCTAATGTAATAGGATCTGTAATAAAGGAGTATGAATAGATATTAATAATTTAACATAAATAAAAAATAATAATTAATAGTTTTAGTTACATGAATTGATGGAATTGTTTTTTTTAATCCTATCATTTTTAAAAATATAGTATAGATGGTCTGTAATAAAAAAATAATAATGAATGAGTGCATAGTAAATGGTAAATAGAAATACCTTTTGTTAATATACGACTATTCTTGGCGAGTACACACTGAAAGAGTAGATTTTATTTATTTTTGTGATTTAAGTAGTATCCAGAAAAGATCTTAAAATAGTTTGCTTGATCTAAAAGTAATATGGTAAATGTAGAAGTATTTTTTTAAATATTGTTATAAAAAGTTACATTAATAGAAAAATTAAGTAATACCTTACATTATATAAGGTATTCAGCATGCAGATCAGCAGGAATGTGTCCGTAATATTTTTCCATAAGTATAGCTTTCCTAAGGAGTATTGTAAAAAGTTACATAAATTTTTTTAATTCCATGAATTTTGAGGATTTCTAGAGAATGGTTCGGTTTTTGTAAACGCCAAGTATTTTGACATTGGTTTAGTTTTTTATAGTGTATTGCGAAAAGTGTCATCGAAAAAAAATTTTCAATTCCACGAATTTTGAGGATTTTTAGAATGATTAGATTTTTTTAAACACCCAGTATTTTTTCATTAGTACAGTTTTTCTGCATACTATCGCGAAGAGTTTCATCAAATAATAATTTTTAATTCCACGAATTTTGTGGATTTTTAGAGAACGGTTCGGTTTTTTGAATACACTCTGTATTTTTTTCGTTATTACAGTTTTTTACAGTCTATTGTGAAAGGTGTCTACAAAAAAAATATTAATTCCATAAATTTTGAGGATTTTTAGAGAATGGTTCGGTTTTCTAAAACACCTAGCATTTTTTCATTAGGGTAGTTTTTTTGCAGCATATTGTGAAAAGTTTCATCAAAAAAAAATTTTAATTTCATGAATTTCGAGGATTTCAAGAGAATGGTTCGGTTTTTTTAAACACCCAGTATTTTTTAATTAGTATAGTTTTTCTGCAGACTATTGCGATAAGTTTTATAAAAAAAAGTTTAATTCCATGTATTTTGAGGATTTTTAGTGAATGGTTCGGTTTTATAAACACTCTGTATTTTTTCATTATTACAGTTGTTTTACAGCCTATTGTGAAAAGTGTCTACAAAAAAAATATATTAATTCCATAACTTTCGAGGATTTCAAGAGGTCTGGTTTTTTTAAACACCCAATATTTTTTCATTATTACAGTTTTTTTACAGCCTATTGTGCAAGGTGTCTACAAAAAGAAATATTAATTCCACGAATTTTGAGGATTTTTAGAGAACGGTTCGGTTCTCTTAAACACTGGATATTTTCATTAGTATATATTTTATTTTTAACAGCCTATTGCAAGAAGCGTTTAAAAAAAAAAAATTTAATTCCACGAAATTTGAGGATTTCAAGAGAATGGTTCGGTTTTTTTAAACCCCCTGTATTTTTAATTAGTATAGTTTTTCTGCAGACTATCGAGAAGAGTTTCAGAAAAAAAAGGAATTTTTAAATCCACGAATTTTGAGGATTTTTAGATAAGGGTTCGGTTTTTTTAAACACCCCGTATTTTGTTCGATAATTAGTGCGGTAAGAGACCCCCGACTGAAGTTTCGTAAAAAAAAAAATTTCAGTTCCCTTAATTTTGACATTTTTTTAGCGTTCGACATTTTTCCAACACTTTGTATATAAAACGGTCTTTCGCACGTCAGACGACCCCTCCGAAGCGAAAAAACCGAAAATTTCCTCGAATCTGTAATTTTTATTTTTTTCTCGTCAATTTTTATCGGAACACCCCGTACATCGAGCTTTTTTGAGTCGCACTGTATATGCCTCGAAAAATTTGAAGAGCGCCACATTGCTGACGTCACTGTTATCCCGTCTGGGTGCGGATTTATGCAAATTTCGATACAAAAACGACCTCAAAATCCAGCGCTCGCATAACAGAAAGTATCTAGAGACTTCAAATTTACCGTTTTCGGCCTTCGGGGGGCTCCGATCGGCCCATTTAGCGAAATTTCCTATGTTTCAATCTGAACTGTCACCACTCGTCGTTTGACGTTTCTGAAGGTGGCGCTCCCGGCGGAGTGCAGTCTACCAAATTTTTTATATTTTCACTATAAAATCGAATTTTAAACCCAGATCTGAGGCACGCGGGATATTGTAGAAGGTTCAAAGTTTACGTTTCGATATGGTTTTATGGGAATGAAGGGGTACTTACTGTGGAGAATGTAATCGTTTTGAAGTTTTTGTGATGACTGGCATTTCCCTTGCTCTTCGCTCCCGTCTTGGTTGTTATTTTTGCACATTTCCATCTAAAAACGAACTCAAAATCCAGCGCTCGTATAACAGAAAGTATCTAGAGACTTCAAACTTACCTTTTCTGGCTTTTGCGGGCCTCCGATCGGCCCATTTAGCGAAATTTCTTACGTTTTATTGGGAGCTGTCAATGCACCACACCGTCCGGCTAGCCGCTTGAGGTTTAGGACGGCCGAGCGAACACGAATGCCGCCGAACGTGTACGTGCCGCAAATTATCTATATTTTCACTATAAAATCGAATATTAAACCCAGATCTGAGGCACGCGGGATATTGTAGAAGGTTCAAAGTTTACGTTTCGATATGGCTTTATGAAAATAAATGGGCACTTACTTTGGAGAATGTAATCGTTTTGAAGTTTTTGTCATGACTGGCGTTTGCCTTGCTCTTCCTTCCTGTCTCGGTCGTTATTTTTGCAAATTTCCATCTAAAAACGAACTCAAAATCCAGCGCTCGCATAACAGAAAGTATCTAGAGACTTTAAATTTACCTTTTCTGGCCTTTGCGGGCCTCCGATCGGCCCATTCAGCGAAATTTCTTACGTTTTATTCTGAACTGTCACCCAGTCGACGTTTGACGTTTCTGACGGGCGTGAGAATTTTCGCTATTTTCACTATAAAATCGAATTTTAAACTCATACCTGAGGCACGCGGGATATTGTAGAAGGTTCAAAGTTTACGTTTCGATATGGACTTTGGAGAATGTAATCGTTTTGAAATTTTTGTGATGTCGGCCATTTGCCTTGCTGTCGTTTCCCGTCTGGGTTGTTATTTTTGCACATTTCCATCTAAAAACGAACTGAAAACCCAGCGCTCGCATAACAGAAAGTATCTAGAGACTTTAAATTTACCTTTTCTGGCCTTTGCGGGCCTCCGATCGGCCCATTCGGCGAAATTTCTTACGTTTTCTTGGGAGATGTCACCGCACCGCACCCTCGGGCTCGAAGTTTGACGTTTCTGAAGGCCGATCGCCGGACAAACGTGCGTGGACGCATATTTTCGCTATTTTCGCAATAAAATCGAATTTTACACCCAGATCTGAAGCACGCGGGATATTGTAGAAGGTTCAAAGATTACGTTTCGATATGGCTTGGTGGAAAGGAATGCGGGAAAATACGAAAATATCGAATCCGAAATAGTTTGACGCCTAAATATATTTCACACTGAACAGCTGACGTTTCTCTGATTCCCAACCGATAAGCTCCGCCCGCGCTATATCCATCTCGGTCGCCGAGAAACGCCGGCGAGGACCCTACGAAAAACGGAAAATTTACCTAGAAAAACCCGAAAAACGGCCCGCCGGGCGCCTCGTCGCGACGGAGAAAGGACGAATGAAGCCTCCCGGCCCGCCGCCGCGTCGCCGGAAGGCTCGCGTAAAATACCTCGCGCGAAGCAAAATCGGCCTCGGAGCGGTCGCGGGACTTCCGATAAGGGGCGTTTTTTTCGACTTTTGTCTCGTTCCCTCGCGAAAATCGAAATGTAGCGTCCGCAAACCTCCGGAAAAACGCAAATTTCGCCCGGAAAAAAGTAAAAATAACCAACGAAAATACGCCTAAGCGACGACCCCAGGAGTAGTATAGCTACTGGGGTTCTGGATCACTTTGGTAACCTGTCCATCCGAGTCTGGACGGCAGCGTAGAAGGGTGTATTTCTTGCAGAAAGTAGGTCAATGACCAGAGGGTAGTGGTCGAAGAAGTGTAGAAGAGCGTAGGGGGTGGTAGTAGAAGAAGTGTTGGTCAATGACCAGAGGGTGTGGAGGGTAAAAGAATGTGTTAGAGTGAGAGCGAGCCGAGCCGGCCTCGCCTCATGTATATTTTATTTGCGTCAAAAATAGAAGAGATTAGTTGACCCTGGGGTCATATTATATCTTTATCACATTAATTATGGAATTATTAGATTTTAAATATTTATTTTATTTAGAAATTTTCTTAGAGGAACAAAAAAGAGACAACAGATTGTAGTAATAAATTTTATTTTAGATGAGTGTAGATCATTTAAATATTTATTTTATTTAGAAATTTTCTTAGAGTAACAAAAAAAAAGACAACAGATTGTAGTAATAAATTTTATTTTAGATGAGTGTAGATCAAGAATTACAATTTCCTTTTTAAATTTGCATTGTTTACATTGTTGTAATATTTATATTTTTGGATGTCGTGCCATATGTCTTGCTTGATCCAATTCCAGTGGTCCCTGGTCACGGAGTCTTCCATTGCAGCGGTATCAAAATGTATGATCATCGCCGACCACTCGAACTCGCTGCATGGTTGGCTTTGATATAGCCTGTTACACGTGTCCATTTTATTGGTAATGATGTCATGTTTGGTCTTCAGCAACCCTGATCCACTACTTGGAATGGGACGTTCAAAACGAGGCTGTAAAAAATATATTTATTAAACAAATGTTTGAACTTAGAGAGAGAGAGATAGTACTACGAAATTATTCAAAGTCTAGAACGTACATCATAGTTTAAATCCAAGAAACTTGGATCGTCTTGTTGCAGGGTCTTGGTTGTAAACATACGGGACACGTGGCGATGACTATTTTCGGAGTCCAATCGTTATTTGTTGCAGGTCGCTTCCTAATAGTTTTTCCGCATACTCCACAAATCGTCGTCTCCATCACGTTGGCAGTGTATGATTTAAACTTAAAATTTGGCATCTTAAGACTTTTGAATCGTTTCGTAGCAATATAAATCTATTTGTTGTGTGGCGGTAGAATGTAGTTCAATTGAATTTCTGCAAAAACAGAAAAACTGTTGACAACTGCTGCACCAATTCGTTCCGTATGTCTTGTTATATTGGGGTTTCGGAATACTTCGTGGTTGTATTCTTCTGGTCGGTTGTTGTCTCCTCAATTTGTTTACGAATCTTGTTTTGGATCGGAATACTTCCTATGTCGTCATTTAGTGAATGAACTAGATTATTTAGAACAAAAAAACTCTGACTTTATAAGAAATCGTTAAATCCCCATGGTTTTGTGTCTGTATAAATATAATTTACAATTCGTTTGTCGTCGAAAGGACTCAAAGCAATTTTTTGTTGGGAAATTGTATAAACATCATGATGCCTTGAAATTATAGATTTTTGATTGATTGACACTTTGGTGTTTTGAAATAGGCACTTATAGTAGTCATCAAATGTTATTTCCTTCAAGGCGGACCTTTCGATACCTTTAGCCTTTTTAATTATGTTTTCGTCTTGATTTTTAGACATAACTTTTAGGGCATACATTTTAGATCTTAAGCCAATAAAATGTGTCATAATATTGCCTTGATTCTCGTCTTTCATCAAGCCTATTGTTTTTTTATTTTTTAAAGGAATCCCAAAAACATTATTTTCTGGATAATCAGAAGTATCAAATCTCTCAATATCTTCTTTAATGTATTTGTAAATGTCATCAATGTTGCAAAATTGATAAATTAAACTGTCTGTGTCGGTGTATAATAATTTAGCATCGTCATTAAACCTTTTCTTGATATAATTATAGTGAAAATCGTAAAGGAATGTTTTCGAAATATCTAGTATACACATGCCGATAAAAATAGGTTTATTTAAAGTCACCTTCAGTTTATTCATCTCAATGATTACCATGTCTTTATTGAAAATGGTGCAGCTATGAAAGTTGGGTTGCGCAATATAATATTTGGCACCATATCGTCCTGTCCATTTAGTAACTAATTTTATATCTTTATATTTTCTAACATTTTCAATGGTTTTTCCGTAAGGAGAATTATTCATTAATTTAAAAAAATTTTTTTCAAATTCATTTTTACTCGTTTTTCGTAATTCCGTATTGAGTTCAATATACTTTTTTAACCACGGTGATTGTTTGAATTTTAAACAGCGATGAATTTTTCGAATAACAATTCCTAATTGCAAAGCTTGTCTTAGTAACGTATAATGTATGACATACTTTTGTTTATCATACAATGTTGTCAACAATTTTGGTTTGTCAGAATCAGAAGAAGGCGGTACTAAATGTTCAGGACATAATGGTAAATCTTTATGTAATTCATATAGATGCCGAGGATAATATAAATCAATTTCTAATATGTACCCATACTCACTAGAGTCGTGATTACTATCAAAAATATTTTCATGATAAATGTTTTCAATAGGCACCCACTGAAAGTCCCCATATGGTAGAGGAAACATCATTGCAGCACCATACAAATTGTTAACATCGTAATACATTAGATATGAAATAGGAAGTTCTGGATTATAGTTACTTCCCATATATTTATTGTTAGCTTCCCCGTATCTATTGGAACATTGTGAAATACCGCCCCTGATGCCTTTTTCGATAAATAAAGCCATATCACAGTCAGTTAATAACTCCAATTCAACGCCGGTAACTTTTAACATGGCATCAAAAGCTAATCCGGGCGTTGTATAATAGTGGAGTGCATCTAAATCATATGTCTTCATGCACATTTTGCGAAAATTTTCAAACACATCAGCTAGTAACAGTACGTCAGTTTTTAAGTACAGTTCAGCGTAATCTTGAAGACTCTGTATATTAAATGAATGCCAAACATTTAATGCATGTTGATAATCACCATCTGAAATGTCCTCATTTTTCAGAGAGCTAAAAAATTTGTCTTTTGACGGTAAGCATTTATCTTTTAATTTGTCCCATGAATTTAGATATTCATAGGGAAATATTCCCTTCCTTGTCACTAATTTAAAATGTTCATCATCATCATCATCGTTAAAATATTTTTTGGTTATCAGTTTTTGATTATCGTCCAAATAAGATGACAATTTATCTAAACTGCTTGGCATAAATCTAAACGAATCTAAAAATCGAAAACTGATCTTAGTGCCCGATATGTGTTTTGTAAAAGAAATATAACGTTCCTTATTTAATGGCAACAAGCTGATGTTTCCCTCTATGTTTCTGCTGAGGGCTTTTATTATAAAGTGAGCATCGTAGCCCGATAAATTGTGAAATACGACGGGTACGGTGTACGAATTTTGATTTAATTGTAAGGGTTCCTGTTTGTGTTGATAAATTTCATGAATTTCTTTCGCAATTTCGAATAATTCATTTACGAACCAATCTTGGCAATGAGGACCCGTATGGATTCTAAATTTGGACAACATTTTATTTTCATAATTTGATTTTAAATAATAAGCTATACTGAAAGCCTCGTGTTGCTGACATAATTGTGACGTTTGTGTGGCATTATCATCATCATAATCCTTTAGTAAACTCTCAATGTCTGCATAGATGACAAAGGGGACACATAATGTATGTTTAAAATTTTTAAACTTCATTATATTATTGGTTTCATTCGGCATAATAATTTGAGTGATATTTAAATTTTTACAATTTTCTAAATGTTTATTTAAATGCATTTCGGTGGAAAAATAATTTAGACATCTTTCACAAATCCAGTTTTTATTTTTTTTCATGCCAATTTGTTTGCTAACTAAGCGTGACAAATTTTTTATATATGCAAAATGGTAAATAGTATTACTATTATCATCACTCTCATCATCCCAATTATTATTAGTTGAAATCATGAGTAAATTTATTTTAGGTGAATAATCAGTTTTACTAAGTAATAATGGTGCAACCTCATTCCTTTTTCTTTCAACCATAACAGTAAACACATTTATTGCTAATTTATTCAAGGCTTCAAATTTGGGTATATCTTTCAATTTAATAGGAAAACTAATGTTGTCATATTTTAATACTGTACTAAAGTGTGGATATGATGATGATCGTGTCACATTAGTGTTAGTTGGATATAAGGCACAGACAATTGACCACAGAAAGCAATGGTGATCACTATTTTGAATGTTAATGACACTTTTTGTATTTTTTATAAATTGCGGTAAATCGACGTAAGTTGAGCTACCAACGGTTAAAGGGCAATAGCTATTTATATTGACTTTTAAGTGTAAAATTTCCAATAAGGCCCAGCCCGAGTCCCGCTCTTGATACTCTTCCAATTTTACCAAAATTTCATCAATTACGTGAGTCTGATACCATTCCTTTAAATTAGTATTTTTATCAATAATATTACTTTTAGTAGAAAAATGTTTTATAGATCTTTCACCATTCTGAGGCTTGATGAACAATCCAAAGAAAATAACATTTGATTTAAGCAGACAAGTCTTTAGCTGTTTTTTAATTTGAATGGAAAAACTTCTAAATGCCTTTTTCAAAAATAATTTTGGATCTTTAATTTTCAAATTAACTATAATGCCTGTCTTTATTCTCCCATTGAAACACGATTCCAAATTTTCCCAAACAAGTTCCTTTGATTTCTTTGTATTATTTAGTTTAACTTTAAAATTTTGTAGATATGCTTTAAGAAGTCCCAAATTGGACTCAATTTTTGAAAAATTTTTAACACAATTATACTTATATTTAACACATTTATCCAACAATCGAATAGCTTTTTTGATTTCTCTGGTAAAAAGTTTTAAATCATTTTTTGTTCTAACTAATCTACTCACCACTTCTATTTTTCTAACAAATTCGTCGGAGACTGTATCAACAACTTTCTGGGAATTCATTTCAGTTTTTTCGTACACTGGAACTGAACACATAGCGATCACAGCAACTCCTTAAATATAGTCCAATATAAAAATATATTAACGTCATAAGTCACGAGCACAACAGAATTAGCAAGCAATCTAATTAATTGAGAAAAAATAAAATAAAAATGTTCTATAAATCGATAAAGTTAATTACCAGTTAAAATCTGACAGCGCCCTCAATCGCCTTCTTTCCTCATCCCGAAACTTTTTCTTTTCTGATTTCGATTTGCCAATTGGAGGTGTACGAATCACCGGTTTATTAGCAATCGTCGAAGAGGGATCGTAGGTCCCAGACCAATCGTTGTCCCACGATTCATCAGTAAGCAAAGAATTTGTGGCAACACAGTTACTTCTTTCTCCTAAAACCCATTTCCTATAAAGAAATGCCTGTTTTTCGGCTAGTTGGGCACAACGAATTTTTTCTTCTTTCTGGTAGTCTGTATCCCAATCATCAGTGTCCCAGGAAGGTTTTTTTTTTGTCGACACAGCACTATTTGTTGACACTTTTACTTGACCGTTGTTGTTGTTGTTGTTGATAGACATTTTCGAATGTTTTGAAAGTACTGCAGTTTCACTGGTGCTTACTTATATATATATCGGTGGTGCTAATTAAAAAAAAGACGATTTCACATTTCCAACGATCATAGCAACTGTTGAAATATGGTCAAATAAAAAATATATTAACGTCATAAGTCACGTTTTATTCAACTGGTACACAACAGAATTAGCGAGTAATCCAATTAATTGAGAAAAAATAAAATAAAAATGTTCTGGTGTAACGTCTTGACCTCCAAGTCACGTAATCTAATTCATTGATAAAAATAAAAAATGTTCTAACCTCTTGACCCCCCAAGTCATGCAATCCAATTAATTGAGTAAACATAAAATTGTTATTGACGTTTCAATTATCCAGCAAAAAAATTACTTTGCATGTGCAATATTAAATGGAAATATTTAACAAAGTAGCTATTTTCATGTCATATGACTCGTATAATTTTTATTTTATGCTGTATAAATTTACAAATTTGAATTGAATCCGCATCAGTTGAAACTGTGCTTTTTTTCCTACTACTCGTTATTATCATCAAGATGGCAACAACACCCAGCACGATTGTGGTCTTTACCCAGGACCCAATACACTTTCCAGCAAAGGTTGCTTTAGTGGTGATGAAGCAATTATTTCAGTAAGTATTCTTTACATTTCTTATAATTTTATTTTTGTGACTGGTTTTTTATTTGAATTAATTTCAGTGTTGCTTTTTTTTTAATTTCTCGCTTCTCGTTATTTCCAATAATTTCTCTCTCTGTCTACAACTTTAACAAGTTTGATTTACAAAAAAATGTTTTCAGATATGGTGTAAAGGAAATGTTTATACGGGGAGAAAAAATATTTATATCATTAACTTATTCTCCTCGATCGATTACTTTGAAGAAAAAGTTTGGTAATTTACCAGTCAAATATATGAGGACGAAACTGGAAAAGGAAGGGGATTTCAAGATTTTGGAAAGCGTCGTTAGAAAATATAAATTTAATCTCCTCGATGACCAGTTGGAGGATGTGGATAGAGTTCCAATAGAAGCACCAGGTTATAGTGGTAAAAAACGGAAACTGTATTTAGAAGCACCGACAATTCAAAATTCTACCAGGGATGATGATTATTATTATGAAGGTGTATCTGCTGCTGCTACTACTACTACTACTACTACTACTACTACTACTTCTCTTCCTCCGCCTCCAGCAAGCATAAACGATAATGAAATATCTGATTTATTGTCACAGGCACTTGAATAAATCAAACTTTTTTTTTTACACAATTTGTTTTTTTACTTTTTAAATCTTTTTCTCACATTTATTATCATTATTAATACCCTTCTAAATCACCATTGTAACAATGTAGGTATATTAAAAAACAATTTAATTGTAAAACCTGGTTTATTTTTATTTAACATTCACAATACTCTAAACATATATAAAACAAGTCTTTTCTCTATTGGAAAGTTCTATAAAGTTTTGTGTGAAATCATAAGAAGTAAATTCTAAATTATGAAAAGTAATGTATGTGCTATTTCCAAGTAATGTTTCTAAACTATATCTACCACAATACATTACAGAATTTTTTCTCGGTGCAATAGGATAATAATACATATCATGACCAACTACAAATCCAATGGTTTGATTGTTTAAATTTCTTATTGCTGTATTAACGGTAAATTCCTTCCATCCGTTTTCTTGAATAGCGGGGAAATAGAATGCAGGATACTCCATCAAAACCAGATTGTTTTCAGATTTCTCAAACAAATAAAAGGTTCCATCTTCTATTGAAATAGAATAATTTTCAACTTTTACAGCATCTCGTAAATAAATTGGATTATCGATAGTCACATTTAATTTAATTGGAAAATTATAATTCCCAATATTCATATCCTCTTGTATGTACAGCATTCTACAAACACTGCAATTTATTGCATACAAAACTAAAATGAGTAGTAAAAACATTCTTTTTTCTTTAACTTTAGAGTTGTTGATGTTGTTGTTGTTTGCCAAACTAAGGTTGTCAACATATATATGAGCAGAAACAAAGAAACATATCACTTTTATACATTTTTAAATCTCCCCCCCACCTCTTAAAACTAAAAAATAAAACAACACATTTTTTAACTACTTTTTATTCATAATATTATTTCTGTCATACCATATACTTAATATAATAGCATTTTCATAAGCACAAGCTAGATCGTTAAAAAGATGATTTTTACAATGGTAATGGTAGGTTCTAATATCTCTCCAATCACTAGACAACCATCCATAAATTTGTTTCCTCAAGGTTTTAAAACTTGGACAATTGAGTTCCTCCACATTAATTATATGGTTGTTGGAAATGAATTTACTTAAAACATTTTTTTTGTTCAGTCCTTTAACAATTACATATTCTTCACGGACAATGTTTTTTATAAAGTCACTTAGATCTTCTAAATGCAGATCGGAATCCAGTCCAAATCCATTATCCCAACTTAGTCCATGTACGTGTCTAGTTTTCCAATCAACGCATTTTCGAAATCCATCATCAAAGAAGGCGATACATGGTAGTCGTACAAATTTATGAGCCATACAACCATTTTGCATATTTAAAATAGCTATTTCTCTAATATAAAAATCACTATTCTTATATTGAAATCCATAAAAGTCGATCACAAACATTTTTTTTTTGTTTAAGCGATTCTAACAACACTAGTTAGAGGATTATACTTCACTAAACGATCGTGTAGTAGTAAGCAGTAAGCTGATGTGTTGGCAGGAATATTCTTATTCGTCTCGAATTCAATTCTTATATCCACTGCCCCTCCTTTTATTACATCATCATTTTGTCGACTGCAATCGATAACAACTAGAGGAGCTAGTTGTAGGTAATTTTCTGGTGACAAACAAGGTTCACCTTGATTTTTATAATAATACGATTGCTGGAACTGTGTGTACATTTCATATAAAATGGACCATTGTTTGTTGTCAAAGTTGAGGTTTAAGTTATCATAAGGATAAGTTTCAGAATTGAGATAAAGTTTAATGTTCGTTAAATTACAATGATCAAACTGACTCATAAATCTTGCTGGTATATTTTTCCTATTGGTTTGAAATCCGAAAATAATATATCGAGGTTTTTCCAATTGCGCACTGGTTTTTACTGCCCATGAATGTCTCATTGTTTCTTGCAATAGGGGATATTCTTGTAATTCCCAACATCTGAATGGTATGTCAAGGTCTCTGCCGCTGTCGACACATTTTAATATTTTCAGTTTTTCCGTATCAGATACAGATACATGGGGAACCTTCCATAATATTTTTTGTAATGCTATTTTAGGGGTTTCATCGGGTTTGGTTGTGTGAATAGCATTCACATCTGAAGTGCTCCTAATTAATATCAATTCTTGTCGTGTATTAACTATAATTTTGTTGAAATCCTCAGCAAATCCAAGAAACATTTTTAAAGGTACACATACACAAAAATTTCCATTCTGGTCTACTAGTTTTGGATTCGCCAAGTGGGACCATCCGGAATTATTAAGTTTCAAAGATTCATTTTCGGTGTAGGACACGTATCCCTTCATTAGAGCAGTTACACCTGGATTTCGAACACGATCCACAACAGTTCCACCTAATTCGTACCGAATTTCATCAAATAGAAAGAGAATGCCACAGTTAATAAAACTTAAAGTTGTACTGGCTTTTCCGGTTTGATCCAATAGTTTTCCCTCAATGTACAGAAAACTTTGTGACGGTAAAGTGTAAACATCCTGAGTTTGGATGGGTATTCGTATTTCATCGTTGTTATTATAACTTGTTGATGCATAAGGTTGATGGGTATGATATTCCAATTTGGTAATGGAAGTATCTACTTTCACCTGCTCTTGAATATTTAACATATCAAAACTCATATTGTTCTTCGTTTCTATAGCGACAGTTGCACCTTACAAATATGATAAGCTTTCTTATATTTACACTAAGCCTCAACTTGAAACTGTACCAAAAATTTCTAAATAATTTACTAATGTTTTTTTAAGCTAAATCCCAATAGTCGTAAAAATTTTTTGTTGCGCGGTATTAATCGTTTCACTTGTCGTCTCATACTAAACTGTCTTCTTCGTGCATCAGTTATTATTGTATTCTGATGAGGAGTAGGAGCCATGAAAACGGTTGGCAACGAATTATCCATATATCTAAACACCATCTTGTTACACAACTTCTTTCAAATGCAATCTTACCGTGATCAACTCTTGTTTAAAATTGATTAGATTACCATCTTGGTCGGAGATTTTAAGTACTATTTCATCAATGTATTGTGTGTTAATTGGTAAATAAATAACATTTGAAGGATTTTCAATCAGCTTATAACCTGGTGCAACGTTCGGATAAAACATGTGTAAGATGTGTACGAGGTTTTCATTGTTGAAGGAATTTGTTACTAAATTACACTCCACACAAATTGAATTCACCTTGAAAATGTCTATTGGAAAATCTGATGTATGTTTAATATCAGCCTGAAGTATGCGAGGTTTAAACCCTAATAACGTTCCTATGCTGCTATTTTTCGTAAAGTCAACACTTTTATTACACTTTAGTTCACACTTTAATGTATTATTGTTGGCCTTCAAGGTTAAAACTGTAGGTTCCGCCTCTTCTTTATCTGTTATATGATTCATTATATATTTTTCAATATCCTCTATTTCATAGGACCCTTCAGGTATAACCACTTCACTATTTTCATCATAATGGAATATATTATTAGAATTATCTACATTCGGAATTGAATTGTAACTAACAAAATCGATAAGACCCAAAACATAATCACTTTTAGGTAAAACTATAGGTGGATGAATTCGTGTTGAAAGTGTTGAAGTCCTCCCCGATATTGTAAACGTATATGACATGTTGACTTGTTAAAGGTTATAATTAAATAAATACATATTTCAAGTGTTCAACTATTTATTGAATAAAAATAATAAGCTTAAATGACCACACTTATAACTATTATAGGTTTGATATACCTTGTGATTATATAATACATGACATTGACCATTTGAATTAAAATATTTTATTGCTTCTGCAGGAGGCCGTAGATTTCCAAAACTGTCAAAATAAATTATGCGATCTTTATATTTCTTATATGCAGTCCAGTGTGTACCCGGTCCATCAATATTGTCCAAGTTGATTACTCCTGTTTCATATACATGTATTTTTCGAGGTAAATTATTTCTCATAAATACACCTCTAAAATTTGGAATGTTTAATGATTTAGCAAATTTAGCGATATCAATATTTGTTAAGGGTCGATGAGGAAGTGTTAGGGGAAGTTCTTTGAAATTCGACGTGGTGCTAAAAAAAGCCCCAAACCACTTTTATAAGGTTTCAAGTGGACACCTTTACCCATAGCTATAGATTCCATTGTCTTATTGTGACGTTGAGATTCGTCCAATTGTTGTTTGGCTTGTCGAGCATCATTTACAGCTTTTGCTATGCCAGCAGCACCGCCACTTAAAGCGCCTAATGCACTAAGTCCAGCAAATATTGGTATTAATGGTAATATTCCTCCCTTTTTCGGTACGTTTACGATGCGAGGAGAAGGTGTGATCTTTTTTTTAATCTTTTTTGCTGCCTTCATAGCTACTTGAATTGCTCCTGCAATAGTTTTAGGTTTATGATGACTTATACTTTTTCCAATTCGCTTAATTGCTTCTTTTAAATGTACACTATTTCCTTTTCCCTTTTTGATACATTTTCTTTTCTTACACTTTGTTTTCCTTTTGGCTCTACACATTTTTTTTTTTTTAGATATTTACTGTTTAACGTCTTTTTTAAACTGAAGTTATTACTAGTAATTATTGCTATTTAAATAATTTTCGGTTTTTTGGTTATTGCTTCTATTTGTAAATTATCTTTACTATCATTGACATATTTACGTTTTCTGTGTAACGGTAGGGGCTCATAATGAGCTAATTTTGATATTTTTTCAGCAAAACTATCTTCACCATTATTGGTATGTTTTCGTTTCCGGTGGAGCGGTAGAGGATTATAATGATTTAATTTTGATATTTTTTCAATGGGACCCACCACATCACCATCCAAATCACCGTTAATGTCATTTAATTTTCTCTTCCTCAAAGGTCTAGTATCCAACAGTTTACGCATTTTTTTTAAAGGATCATCACCACCGCCGCCTTCTTCTTCAATACCTAATTTTCTTTTCCTGTTAGATCTAGTATCTTTTAATTTATGTACTTTTTTTAAAGGACCATCATCATCTTCAATATTTAATTTTCTCTTTCTAAAAGATCCTATTTTACGTAATTTATTTAAAGGTTCTACACCAACAAAATCTAGTTTTCTTTTTTTCCCCTTCATTATCATCATTGACATTATTTTTTTTGCAGTTTTATTCAAATTTTTTTTCCTTCTCACCACATTTATATTTGTTTTACGCGCTTTTTTTACAGCAGCATTATTTTCCACATCTAATTTTCTTTTTCTGAACAATTTAATGCTTTTATTATTCTTATTATCATTATGCTTGTAATTAGATTCTATCTTGTTATGAGGTTGTTGTTGTTGTTGTGTATTAAAATGTGAAATTGTATCCAAATTTGCAATTCTACTATTGGTTACATATGTATTTCTTTTTAGCATTTTTTTTGTTTTCCTTCGCTTGCTTTTTGTTTGCTGAAATTGTTCTAAACACATGTTAATATTTTCTAAAGATTTCTCAGTTGATTTCTTAACTTTTTCCATTGATTTTACACAATTGCTCATAATGTTTTCTTTATTATCAAATCCCATACCAAGTTTTACTTTAGCTTTCATAGCCCCAGCAACTCCTAATGCTGCCAGTTTTTCCTTCCAAGATGCATCTTTTGCTTTAAATCTCGCCCAGGCATTTTTCCCTAAAGTTTTATCAGCAGCATGACGACTTTCAAGATCCGTATTTTTGGCATAAATTATATCATGTTCTTTGCATGCATCATCTAATCCGTTTATACCCTTATCACCTCGAGCTAACCTCTTTTCCAATTTCGTACCTACATGGAAAATAATAGGAAAATTAATAGATTTTTTGAATTTTTAAAATCAAATTAAAAAATAAGAATTACCAGGACCGCAAAAGTTGTATGATGGGATATGAAGTTCAAAGGGTAATTTATTTATTGCTGAATTTATGAGACCCCTGCCAGATTTAACGTTACCCACATAGTATTTCATTTTAAATGAATATATATAATTTATGTCATCAATTTTATACTTATTTTTCACATGGCATTTGTTGTGATAATACAAATTGAGAAACTATGACAATGAAAAGAATACATAAAAATGAACTGAAGATAGACAGGCAAAAAGTTAAGTTACAAGTCAACAACCATGATTTACTGTTTCGAAAAAACCAACAAACAAAACATAGCGTTTTATTGCCAAACACAGTAAGATGCATAATTACTGGCCCATCAAATTGTGGTAAAACCAATGTAATCATCACCTTATTAGAACATGAAAATGGACTAAAATTCGAAAACGTATATGTCTATTCAAAATCTCTGAATCAAGATAAATATGTGTACCTAAGAGATATATTATTAGGTCCTATAAAAGGTATAAGTTGTTTTCATTATGATAACAGTGAAGACATTCTGGAACCATCAAAAGCTAATCAAAATTCTGTGTTTATATTTGATGATGTTGCCTGTTCCAAACAAAATATAATTAGAGAATATTTCTGTATGGGAAGACATAATTCCGTCGACTGTTTTTATTTGCATCAATCCTATGCAAAAATTTCAAAGCATTTGATAAGAGACAATGCTAATGCACTAATTGTTTTCAAAGTAGATGACTTAAATTTGAAACATATTTATATGGATCATGTGAGTGCAGATATGACTTTTCCAAAATTTAAATATATTTGCTCGCTATGCTGGAAGCACCCCTATGGATTTTTGTCTATCTTCAAGGATTTTGATGTTAACAAAGGAGGATATAGGATTGGATTTCATGACTTTATAAATCCTGACACAATTTCCGATAAAATGATAAATTCTATAGAAAATAAATCAGTTTAGAAGCTAGAACAGATCCGTTAAAACCTGTTCAAAAAAAAACCTGTTCAGAAAGCAGTTCAGGAAACCTGTTCAAGAAACAAAGTGTCATGGATAAGGAAAAATTAAAAAAAGAACTTGTAGCTAAACGCAATATTATCAGACAAAAGCTGGAATTATTAAAATTAAATAAACTACATCAAGACAGTGTATTTTTCCCTATAACAAAACATCTACGAAATATTGAAAGTAAACTAGAAACAAAAGATCGACGTTTAAGAAAAACAAAAGATGAGGATGTGGAAAAAGAGGAAGAGGAAGGAGAAGAAAAGCAAGAAAAGAAAGAAAAAAACATTCCTAAAACTAAAAAATTAAATGATGAGTATAAAATGGATTATGATATAATACCTAGTACATCTACACCAAAAGCCTCTACATCTAAAAGAAATGTTCCAAATTTACCACGAGGTAATTTAAAACGAAAAATGATTGAACATTTTGATTCTGAAAATGAGGAAGATAGTAGTGGGCCTTTAATTAGGAATAGGCAAGAACAAATGTTTCAAGAATCATTTACAGATTATTTAAATCAATATGATGAATTACCTAGAAAATACATAAGTGAGATGATTACTACAACTGACAACGATGAATTCGATCATAAATATGGTGTTAGACATAATCCAACCCTGGAAAAGTTTTATATAGGCGATTCACAATTAAAAATAGATGGTTCTGATATTATAGTTAAAAATAAAAAATACAACGGCACCGAAGGTTTATATGAATTACTATTTAAAAAACATCCAAAAAATTTCTCTGATAATGATAAGAGAATGTATAAAGAAATTATTCTCGAAACAAATGCTCACAGACGTCACTATCAATCCTCGAAACAAGTTGATGGCAGCAAGTTGGCCAAATATAAAAAAATTATAGCTCCGATGGTGACAACTGGTTATGGGATGTTAATGGAATCAACAGAAAATAAAATAGACTACGTACATTGGGATGACCCCAACGAGTTAGTAGAGAGATTACGTTTATTGCTTGCTTCTCAAGAGGCTGGACATACTGGACATTTAAATGAAATTAATTCTATAATAGAAGAACTACGTGAAGCAAATATTATTGAATAAATGATGCCACCCAGAACTAAATTAGTAACTGATATTAAAAAACAAGTTGTTGAAGAACTACACAAACCTGCTAGAATTAACTTTAAACGGCGAAGAGTTATAATAAAATCTTTAACAGATTTATACCAGGCCGATCTTGTGGAAATTCAACAATTTTCAAAAGAAAATAAAGGATATAGATATATATTGGTTGTAATTAATTGTTTTTCAAAATTTGTTTGGGCCTTTCCTTTAAAAACAAAAACTGGACAAGAAGTAAGTAAGGCAATGGAGAACGTTTTCAGAACAGAAACAATTAAAAATCTGCAAACTGATAACGGGACTGAATATTACAACAAATACTTTAAACAACTAGTGAAAAAGTATAATATAAACCATTATAGTACATTTAGTGAAAAGAAGGCTTCTATTGTGGAAAGAGTTAACAGAACGTTGAAAAATTATATGTGGAAGGAATTTAATATTAACGGTCATTATAGATGGATAGAATTGCTACCTAAAATAGTTGAAAAATATAATAATACGAAACATCGAACAATTAAAATGAAACCAATAGATGTGTCAAAAAAGAATGAAAAAAGACTCTTAGAAACAGTATACAATCATATAAAGATTGCACCTAACAAAGTGAAATTTCAAGTTGGAGATCACGTTCGAATATCAAAAGTGCGAGGAGTATTCGATAAAAAATATATGGCTAATTGGACAACTGAGATTTTTATTATTAAAAAAGTACAATTAACTAATCCAGTAACATATCTGTTACAAGATATCAATAAACAGGACATTCAAGGAGGATTCTATCAAGAACAGTTACAAAAGGTCAAACACTCAGATGCGTACCTGGTTGAAAAAATTTTAAAACGGAGAAAAAACAAAGTCTTTGTTAAATGGCTAGGATTAAACAACAAACATAATAGTTGGATTTCTAAGAATAATGTGCTATAAAAGGAAAAGGAACAATTAAAACAGCTTAATAACCCTAAGATGCCCGTT
Organism: Monochamus alternatus; assembly: GCA_037114965.1. Taxonomy (NCBI): domain Eukaryota; kingdom Metazoa; phylum Arthropoda; class Insecta; order Coleoptera; family Cerambycidae; genus Monochamus; species Monochamus alternatus. The sequence goes on from CM073430.1 coordinate 44,704,786, forward strand.
CCGGTGAAATATAAATGTATAAGATGTAAAGGAGATACCAATTCTCCAAATACAATATGTTTTCCATGTTCAGTTCAGCAGTTTTTTCAAGAGGAAGATAAAGCTAAACATATACCTAGTAATTATTTTAAATGAATAACATAAAATTATGTAAATCATTCCAGTTTTTAATCAATAAATTATTTGGTTTCTGCTGCTGCACACACAGTTTAACGTGCAACTCTAGACAGTAAACAAGTGGAACAAAAAAAAAACTCCAACAAGATGTCGATGAATGAGACAGAATTCAAAAAACATATAAAACTTGCCAGAGAAAAAATTAGTAGTGAGATAAACCCAGGGAAATCAACACCACCACCACCAGCTACTCTCTCACCTGAGTCATCAGGATCAGACTCACCTACATCTCAGGAAATGACAGCAGCAGCAAAGAAACGAAAAAGAATTACACCAACAACAATAAGACCAAAAACATCCACAAAAAATAAAAAGAAATCTACACCATTTGAAATTTTACACGGCAAAACACCTCTGGAAAAGGCAGAACTGTTATTTGCAATATTAGAAAATATTCTAGATAAATACCTAATTGAATGTTAATGTAGTTGTCTGTCGCTGTGCTTTGTTTTATTATTACCTAACATTTTATAAAAATAAATTTGAAATACATTACATTATTTAAACAAATCGTTTTGTTTTCTTCTTTGGCCCACTGTATAAACTAATTTTAATATTTTAACTCATAATTAAACATTAGGCGACCTCAAGGGTCAACTAATCTTGTTTATTCCATAATTAATGTGATAAAGATATAATATGACCCCAGGGTCAACTAATCTCTTCTATTTTTGACGCAAATAAAATATACATGAGGCGAGGCCGGCTCGGCTCGCTCTCACTCTAACACATTCTTTTACCCTCCACACCCTCTGGTCATTGACCAACACTTCTTCTACTACCACCCCCTACGCTCTTCTACACTTCTTCGACCACTACCCTCTGGTCATTGACCTACTTTCTGCAAGAAATACACCCTTCTACGCTGCCGTCCAGACTCGGATGGACAGGTTACCAAAGTGATCCAGAACCCCAGTAGCTATACTACTCCCAGGACCGAACTCGACTCCGCGCACCCATACTCGCCGCCGCGCGGCTCGCGAAAAAAGCCTTTGAGGAGATACTTTGCCACTTTTTCGCACCCCCGGTGGGAGCGAGAAAAAACAACGGATTTTAATATAATAGAACTAGAAAGGTGGCAAGTCGGCTATCGCCGACTTGACCTTTCTTGGGATGGTGGACACCGGATATTTTCAGTAGTATACTTTTTCTGCAGATCATTGCGAAGAGTTTCAGAAAAAGTAATTTTTAAATCCATGAATTTTGAGGATTATTTGAGAATGGTTTGATTTTTTTAAACACCCTGTATTGTTCTCATTAAAATAGTTTCCATATAGACCATTGTTAGTTTCATCAAAGAAATATTTATACTTCCATGACAGTTTCAATTATCGCAGGTGCAGATCAGCAGTATGATCTGTTCTTTAATTTAATACATTTTAAAATTTTTGGTTATAATATTATGCACTTTTGTATTTTTATCACTATCAATTGTCGTAGGTGCAGATCAGCAGTATGATCTGTTCTTTTATTTAACATTTCTCAAAATTGTTAAATACATTAGTTATGCTTTTCTGATTTTTATCAATTATTGTAGGTGCAGATCAGCAGTATGATCTGTTCTTTCATTTAACACTTCTTAAAATTTTTGTTTATAATATTATGCACGCCTCTATTTTTATGACTATTAATTATCGTAGGTGCAGATCAGCAGTATGATCTGTTCTATTATTTAACATTTCTCAAATTTGTTACCTATATTAGATACGCTTGTCTATCTTTTATCAATTATCGTAGATGCAGATCAGCAGTAGAGAATGGTTCGGTTTTTTTAAACATCCTGCATTTTTTCGTTAGGGTAGTTTTTCTGCAGACTATTGCAAAAAGTGACATAAAAAAAAAATTAATTCCATGAATTTTGAGGATTATTAGGGAATAGTTCGGTTTTTTAAACATTCTGTATTTTGTCATTAGCATAGTTTTTATACAAAACATTGTAAATAGTTTCATCAAAACAAACTTTTGTAATTCCATGTATTTTGGGAGTTTCAATATTGGTTGATTTTACTTAAACACCCTGTATTGTTCTCATTAAAATAGTCTCTATATAGACCATTGTTAAAAGTTTCATCAAAGTAATATTATACTTCCATGAATGGTTCGGTTTTTGTAAATATCCAGTAGTTTTTTAATTAGTATAGTTTTCTTACAGACCATTGTGAAAAGTTTCATAAAAAAATATTCCATGCATTGTAAGGATTCTTAGAGAATGGTTTGGTTTCGTTAAACACCCTCTATTTTTTCAATAGTATAATTTTTTTACAATCGTGAAAAGTTTCATAAAAAAAATAAATTCCATAAATTTTGTGGATCTAGAGAATGGTTCTTTATTTTACACCCTGTATTTTTTCATAAGTATGTATTTGTGTACACATAATAATACCTAAGTATGTATTTTTTATAGTTTTTTTACAAACTATTGCAAAAAGTTTAATCAAAAATCAAAAAAGAACGCCGAACGTGTAGGTGCCATAAATTTTGAGGATTTTTAGAGAATGGTTCGGTTTTTTTAAACACCCTGTATTGTTCTCATTAAAATAGTTTCCATATAGACCATTGTTAAAAGTTTCATCAAAGAAATATTTATACTTCCATGACAGTTTCAATTATCGCAGGTGCAGATCAGCAGTATGATCTGTTCTTTAATTTAATACATTTTAAAATTTTTGGTTACAATATTATGCACTCTTGTATTTTTATCACTATCAATTGTCGTAGGTGCAGATCAGCAGTATGATCTGTTCCTTTATTTCATATTTCTCAAAATTGTTAAATACATTAGTTATGCTTTTCTGTTTTTTATCAATTATTGTAGGTGCAGATCAGCAGTATGATCTGTTCTTTTATTTAACATTTCTCAAAATTGTTAAATACATTAGTTATGCTTTTCTGTTTTTTTATCAATTATTGTAGGTGCAGATCAGCAGTATGATCTGTTCTTTAATTTAATACATTTTAAAATATTTGGTTACAATATTATACTCTTGTATGTTTATCACTATCAATTGTCGTAGGTGCAGATCAGCAGTATGATCTGTTCTTTTATTTAATATTTCTCAAAATTGTTAAATACATTAGTTATGCTTTTCTGTTTTTTTTTCAATTATTGTAGGTGCGGATCAGCAGTATGATCTGTTCTTTCATTTAACATTTCTTAAAATTTTTGTTTATAATATTATGCACGCTTGTATTTTTATGACTATTAATTATCGTAGGTGCAGATCAGCAGTATGATCTGTTCTATTATTTAATACTTCTCAAATTTGTTAACTATATTAGTTACGCTTGTCTATCTTTTATAAATTATCGTAGAAGCAGATCAGCAGTAGAGAATGGTTCGGTTTTTTTAAACACCCTGCATTTTTTCGTTAGGGTAGTTTTTCTGCAGACTATTGCAAAAAGTTTCATAAAAAAATAAATTAATTCCATGAATTTTGAGGATTATTAGGGAATAGTTCGGTTTTTTTAAACATTCTGTATTTTGTCATTAGCATAGTTTTTATACAAAACATTGTTAATAGTTTCATCAAAACAAACTTTTGTAAGTCCATGTATTTTGGGAGTTTCAATATTGGTTCAGTTTTCTTAAGCACCCTGTATTGTTCTCATTAAAATAGTCTCTATATAGACCATTGTTAAAAGTTTCATCAAAGAAATATTTATACTTCCATGGCAGTTTCAATTATCGTAGGTGCAGATCAGCAGTATGATCTGTTCTTTAATTTAATACATTTTAAAATTTTTGGTTACAATATTATGCACTCTTGTATTTTTATCACTATCAATTGTCGTAGGTGCAGATCAGCAGTATGATCTGTTCGTTTATTTAACATTTCTCAAAATTGTTAAATACATTAGTTATGCTTTTCTGTTTTTTATCAATTATCGTAGGCGCAGATCAGCAGTATGATCTGTTCTTTCATTTAATACTTCTTAAAATTTTTGTTTATAATATTATGCACGCTTCTATATTTATGACTATTAATTATCGTAGGTGCAGATCAGCAGTATGATCTGTTCTATTATTTAACACTTCTCAAATTGTCTATCTTTTATCAATTATAGTAGATGCAGATCAGCAGTAGAGAATGGTTCGTGTTTTTTAAACACCCAGTATTTTGTCATTAGTATATTTTTCCTACAGAACATTGTAAAAAGTTTCATCAAAAAAAAATTTTCAATTCCAGGAATTTTGAGGACTTTTAGAGAATGGTTTGATTTTGTTAAACACCCTGTATGTGCTCATTAGTATAACTTTTTTACAATCGTGAAAAGTTTCATAAAAAAAATTAAAATCCATAAATTTTGTGGATCTAGAGAATGGTTCTTTATTTTACACCCTGTATTTTTTCATATGTATGTGTTTATATACACATAATAATACCAAAGTATGTATTTTTGATAGTTTTTTTACAAACTATTGTAAAAAGTTTCATCACAAATCAAAAAAGAATTTTCAATTCCAGGTTTTAAGGATTTTTAGAATGTAATATGTGTCATCAAAAATTTTTTTTAATTCCACGAATTTTGAGGATTTTTAGAGAACGGTTCGGTTTTTGTAAACACTAAGTATTTTTGCATTAGGTTAGATTTTTTATAGTGTATTGCGAAAAGTGTCGTTAAAACAAAATTTTCAATTCCACGAATTTCGATGATTTTAGAGAATAGTTCGGTTTTTTTAATTACCCAGTATTTTTTAATTAGTACAGTATTTTCTAATTTGTACAGTTGTTTTGCAACTTATTGCGAAAAGTGACATAAAAAAAATTTTCAATTCCCTGAATTTGGAGGAATTTTAGATAATGGTTCGGTTTTCTTGAACCTCCTGCTTTTTTCCATTATTACAGTTTTTTTACAGCCTATTGTGAAAAGTTTTATCAAAAAAAATGTTTTAATTTCATGAATTTCGAGGATTTCAAGAAAATGGTTCGGTTTTTTTAAACACCCAGTATTTTTTAATTAGTATAGTTTTTCTGCAGACTATTGCGATAAGTTTTATAAAAAAAAGTTTAATTCCATGTATGTTGAGGATTTTTAGTGAATGGTTAGGTTTTTTTAAACACTCTATATTTTTTCATCATCACAGTTTTTTTACAACCTATTGTGAAAGGTGTCTACAAAAAAAAAATATTAATTCCATAAATTGCGAGGATTTCAAGAGAATGGTTCGGTTTTATAAACACCCAGTATTTTTTAATTAGTATGGTTTGTCTGCAGACTATTGCGATAAGTTTCATAAAAAAAATTTAATTCCACGTATTTTGAGGATTATTAGACAATGGTTCGGTTTTTTCAAACACCCTGTATTATTTCATTATTACGGTTTTTTTACAGCCTATTGTGAAAGGTGTCTAAAAAAAGAAATATTAATTCCACGAATTTTGATTTGTTCATTAGTATAGTCTTTTTGCAGACTATTGCGATAAGTTTCATAAAAAAAAATGTATTCCATGAATTTTGAGGATTATTAGAAAATGGTTCGGTTTTGTGAAACACCCTGCATTTTTTTAATAAGGGTAGTTTTTTTGCAGCCTATTGTGAAAGGTGTCATAAAAAAAATATTAATTCCATACATTTTGAGGATTTTTAGGGAATGGTTCTGTTTTTTGTAAACACCCAGTAGTTTTTTAATTAGTAAAGTTTTCTTACAGACCAAGTTTCATTAAAAAATATTCCATGAATTGTGAGGTTTCTTAGAGAATGGTTTGGTTTTGTTAAACACCCTGTATTTTTCATTATTACAGTTTTTTTTACAGCCTATTGTGAAAGGTGTCCACAAAAAGAAATATTAATTCCACGAAATTTGAGGATTTCAAGAGAATGGTTCGGTTTTTTTAAGCCCCCCGTATTTTTAATTAGTATAGTTTTTCTGCAGACTATCGCGAAGAGTTTCAGAAAAAAAAGGAATTTTTAAATTCACGAATTTTGAGGATTTTTCGATAAAGGTTCGGTTTTTTTAAACACCCCGTATTTTTTTCGATAATTAGTGCGGTAAGAGACCCCCGACTGAAGTTTCGTAAAAAAAAATTTCTATAATTTTTATTTTTTTCTCGTCAATTTTTATCGTAACACCCCGTACATCGAGCTTTTTTGAGTCGCATTGTATAGAAGGGAAGCGCCTCGAAAAATTTGAAGAGCGCCACATTGCTGACGTCACTGTTACCCCGTCTGGGTGCGAATTTATGCAAATTTCGATACAAAAAAGACCTTAAAACCCAGCGCTCGCATAACAGAAAGTATCTAGAGACTTTAAATTTACCGTTTTCGGCTTTCGGGGGGCTCCGATCGGCCCATTTAGCGAAATTTCCTATGTTTTAATCTGAACTGTCACCACTCGTCGTTTGACGTTTCTGAAGATCGCGCTCCCGACGGAGTGCAGTCTACCAAATTTTCGTTATTTTCACTATAAAATCGAATTTTAAACCCAGATCTGAGGCACGCGGGAAATTGTAGAAGGTTCAAAGTTTACGTTTCGATATGGTTTTAAGGAAATAAAGGGGTACTTACTTTGGAGAATGTAATCGTTTTGAAGTTTTTGTGATGACTGGCATTTGCCTTCCTCTTCCTTGCCGTCTCGGTCGTTATTTTTGCACATTTCCATCTAAAAACGAACTGGAAACCCAGCGCTCGCATAACAGAAAGTATCTAGAGACTTTAAATTTACCTTTTCTGGCCTTTGCGGGCCTCCGATCTGTCCATTCGGCGAAATTTCCTATGTTTTAATCTCAACTGTCACCACTCGTCGTTTGACGTTTCTGATGGCGGAGTGCAGTCTACCAAATTTTCTATAATTTCACTATAAAATCGAATTTTAAACCTAGATCTGAGGCACGCGGGATATTGTAGAAGGTTCAAAGTTTACGTTTCGATATGGTTTTATGGAAATAGAGGGGTACTTACTTTGGAGAATGTAATCGTTTTGAAGTTTTTGTCATGACTGGCATTTGCCTTGCTCTTCCTTGCCGTCTCGTTCGTTATTTTTGCACATTTCCATCTAAAAACGAACTGGAAATCCAGCGCTCGCATAACATAAAGTATCTAGAGACTTTAAATTTACCTTTTCTGGCCTTTGCGGGCCTCCGATCGGCCCATTCGGCGAAATTTCTTACGTTTTCTTGGGAGATGTCACCGCACCGCACCGTCTGTCTCGAAGTTTGACGTTTCTGAAGGCCGATCGTCGGGCGAACGTGCGTGGACGCATATTTTCACTATTTTCGTTATAAAATCGAATTTTAAACCCAGATCTGAGGCACGCGACACATTGTAGAAGGTTCAAAGTTTACGTTTCGATATGGCTTCGTGGAAAGGAATGCGGGAAAATACGAAAATATAGAATCGGAAATAGTTTGACGTCTAAATATATTTCGCACTGAACAACTGACGTTTCTCTGATTCCCAGCCGATAAGCTCCGCCCGCGCTATATCCATCTCGGCCGCCGAGATCGGCGGGCGAGGACCCTACGAAAAACGGAAAATTTACCTAGAAAAACGCGAAAAACGGCCCGCCGGGCGCCTCTTCGCGACGGAGAAAGGACGAACGAAGCCTCCCGGCCCGCTGCCGCGTCGCGGCTCGCGTAAAATACCTCGCGCGAAGCAAAATCGGCCTCCGAGCGGTCGCGGGACTTCCGATAAGGGGCGTTTTTTTCGACTTTTGTCTCGTTCCCTCGCGAAAATCGAAATGTAGCGTCCGCAGACCTCCGGAAAAACGCAAAATTCGCCCGGAAAAAAGTAAAAAGAACTCACCAAAATACGCCTAAGCGACGGCCCAAGGACCGAAGCCGACATCGCGCACCCATACTCGCCGCCGCGCGGCTCGCGAAAAAAGCCTTTGAGAATGCAAAATGCCCCTTTTTCGCCCGCCCGGTGGGAGCGAGAGGAAATCACGCATTTTAATAATATAGAACTAGAAAGGTGGCAAGTCGGCTATCGCCGACTTGACCTTTCTTGGGATGGTGGACACCGGATATTTTCAGTAGTATAGTTTTTCTGAAGACCATTGCGAAGAGTTTCAGAAAAAGTAATTTTTAAATCCATGAATTTTAAGGATTATTTGAGAATGGTTCGGTTTTTTTAAACACCCTGTATTGTTCTCATTAAAATAGTTTCCATATAGACCATTGTTAAAAGTTTCATCAAAGAAATATTTATACTTCCATGACAGTTTCAATTATCGCAGGTGCAGATCAGCAGTATCTGTTCTTTAATTTAATGCATTTTACAATTTTTGGTTACAATATTATGCACTCTTGTATTTTTATCACTATCAATTGTCGTAGGTGCAGATCAGCAGTATGATATGTTCTTTTATTTAACATTTCTCAAAATTGTTAAATACATTAGTTCACGCACGCTTCTATTTTTATGACTATTAATTATCGTATGTGCAGATCAGCAGTATGATCTGTTCTATTATTTAACACTTCTCAAATTTGTTACCTATATTAGTTACGCTTGTCTGTCTTTTATCAATTATCGTAGATGCAGATCAGCAGTAGAGAATCGCTCGGTTTTTTAAACGCCCTGTATTGTTCTCATTAAAATAGTTTCCATATAGACCATTGTTAAAAGTTTCATCAAAGAAATATTATACTTCCTCGACAGTTTCAATTATCGCTGGTGCAGATCAGCAGTATGATCTGTTCTTTAATTTAATACATTTTAAAATTTTTGGTTACAATATTATACACTTGCATGTTTATCACTATCAATTGTCGTAGGTGCAGATCAGCAGTATGATCTGTTCTTTTATTTAACATTTCTCAAAATACATTAGTTATGCTTTTCTGATTTTTATCAATTATTGTAGGTCTAGATCAGCAGTATGATCTGTTCTTTCATTTAACACTTCTTAAAATTTTTGTTTATAATATTTTGCACGCTTCTATTTTTATGACTATTAATTATCGTAGGTGCAGATCAGCAGTATGATCTGTTCTTTTATTTAACATTTCTCAAAATTGTTAAATACATTAGTTATGCTTTTCTGATTTTTATCAATTATTGTAGGTGCAGATCAGCAGTATGATCTGTTCTTTCATAAAAAAAATAAATTCCATAAATTTTGTGAATCTAGAGAATGGTTCTTTATTTTACACCCTGTATTTTTTCATAAGTATGTATTTGTATACACATAATAATACCTAAGTATGTATTTTTTATAGTTTTTTTACAAACTATTGCTAAAAGTTTCATCAAAAATCAAAAAAGAACGCCGAACGTGTAGGTGCCATAAATTTTGAGGATTTTTAGAGAATGGTTCGGTTTTTTTAACACCCTGTATTGTTCTCATTAAAATAGTTTCCATATATACCATTGTTAAAAGTTTGATCAAAGAAATATTTATACTTCCATGACAGTTTCAATTATCGCAGGTGCAGATCAGCAGTATGATCTGTTCTTTCATTTAATACATTTCAAAATTTTTGGTTACAATATTATGCACTCTTGTATTTTTATCACTATCAATTGTCGTAGGTGCAGATCAACAGTATGATCTGTTCTTTTATTTAACATTTCTCAAAATTGTTAAATACATTAGTTATGCTTTTCTGTTTTTTATCAATTATCGTAGGCGCAGATCAGCAGTATGATCTGTTCTTTCATTTAACACTTCTTAAAATTTTTGTTTATAATATTATGCACGCTTCTATGTTTATGACTATTAATTATCGTAGATGCAGATCAGCAGCAGAGAATGGTTCGGTTTTTTAAAACACCCAGTATTTTGTCATTAGTATATTTTTCCTAAAGTAAAGTAAAAAGTTTCATAAAAAAAAATTTTCAATTCCAGGAATTTTGAGGACTTTTAGAGAATGGTTTGGTTTTGTTAAACACCCTGTATTTGGTCATTAGTATAACTTTTTTTCAATCGTGAAAAGTTTCATAAAAAAAATTAAATTCCATAAATTTTGTGGATCTAGAGAATGGTTCTTTATTTTACACCTTGTATTTTTTCGTAAGTATTTGTTTATATACACATAATAATACCAAAGTATGTATTTTTTATAATTTTTTCAAACTATTGTAAAAAATTTCATCACAAATCAAAAAAGAATTTTCAATTCCAGGTTTTAAGGATTTTTAAAATTATTCGATTTTTCTAAACATCCAGTATTTTTTAATTAGTATAGTTTTTCCGCAGACTATTGCGATAAGTTTTATAAAAAAAAGTTTAATTCCATGTATTTTGAGGATTTTTAGTGAATGGTTCGGTTTTTTTAAACACTCTGTATTTTTTCATCATTACAGTTTTTTTACAGCCTATTGCGATAAGTATCATAAAAAAAATTTAATTCCATGAATTTTGAGGATTATTAGACAATGGTTCGGTTTTTTTAAACACCCTGTATTATTTCATTATTACAGTTTTTTTACATTCTATTGTGAAAGGTGTCTACAAAAAAAATATATTAATTCCTTAAATTTTGATGATTTTTAGGGAATGGTTCGTTTTTATTAAACATCCTGTATTTTTTCAGTAGGGTAGTTTTTTGCAGCCTTTTGTGAAAAGTTTTGTAAAAAAAATTCTTTAATTCCATGAATTTCGAGGATATCAAGAGAATGGTTCGGTATTTTTAAACACCCAGTATTTTTTCATTATTACAGTTTTTTTTACAGCCTATTGTGAAAGGTGTCTAAAAAAAGAAATATTAATTCCACAAATTTTGAGGATATTTAGAGAATGGTTCGGTTTTTCTAAACACCCAGTATTTTTTAATTAGTACAGTTTTTCTACAGCCTATTGCGAAAAATGTCATAAAAATTTCAATTCCATGAATTTTGAGGATTATTAGAAAACGGTTCGGTTTTGTAAAACACCCTGCATTTTTTTAATAAGGGTAGTTTTTTTGCAGCCTATTGTGAAAGGTGTCATAACAAAAATATTATTAATTCCATAAAATTTGAGGATTTTTAGGGAGTGGTTCGGTTTTTTGTAAACACCCAGTAGTTTTTTAATTAGTAAAGTTTTCTTACAGACCATTGTGAAATGTTTCATTAAAAAATATTCCATGAATTGTGAGGATTCTTAGAGAATGGTTTGGTTTTGTTAAACACCCTGTATTTTTTTATTATTACAGTTTTTTTTACAGCCCATTGTGAAAGGTGTCTACAAAAAGAAATATTAATTCCACGAATTTTGAGGATTTTTAAAGAAAGGTTCGGTTCTCTTAAACACTGGATATTTTCATTAGTATATATATTTTTTTAACAGCCTATTGCAAAAAGTGTTTACAAAAAAAAAATTTAATTCCACGAAATTTGAGGATTTCAAGAGAATGGTTCGGTTTTTTTAAACCCCCTGTATTTTTAATTAGGATAGTTTTTTTGCAGACTATCGCGAAGGGTTTCAGAAAAAAAAGGAATTTTTAAATCCACGAATTTTGAAGATTTTTAGATAAGGGTTCGGTTTTTTTTAAACACCCCGTATTTTGTTCGATAATTAGTGCGGTAAGAGACCCCCGACTGAAGTTTCGTAAAAAAAAAAATTTCAGTTCCCCTAATTTTGACATTTTTTTAGCGTTCAACATTTTTCCAACACTTTGTATATAAAACGGTGTTTCGCACGTCAGACGACCCCTCCGAAGCGAAAAAACCGAAAATTTCCTCGAATCTGTGATTTTTATTTTTTTCTCGTCAATTTTTATCGGAACACCCCGTACATCGAGCTTTTTTGAGTCGCACTGTATATGCCTCGAAAAATTTGAAGAGCGCCACATTGCTGACGTCACTGTTATCCCGTCTGGGTGCGGATTTATGCAAATTTCGATACAAAAACGACCTCAAAATCCAGCGCTCGCATAACAAAAAGTATCTAGAGACTTCAAATTTACCGTTTTCGGCCTTCGGGGGGCTCCGATCGGCCCATTTAGCGAAATTTCCTATGATTTAATCTGAACTGTCACCACTCGTCGTTTGACGTTTCTAAAGGTGGCGCTCCCGACGGAGTGCAGTCTACCAAGTTTTCTATATTTTCACTATAAAATCGAATTTTAAACCCAGATCTGAGGCACGCGGGATATTGTAGAAGGTTCAAAGTTTACGTTTCGATATGGTTTTATGGGAATAAAGGGGTACTTACTTTGGAGAATGTAATCGTTTTGAAGTTTTTGTGATGACTGGCATTTCCCTTGCTCTTCGCTCCCGTCTTGGTTGTTATTTTTGCACATTTCCATCTAAAAACGAACTCAAAACCCGGCGCTCTCATAACAGAAAGTATCTAGCGCTTAAGTATCTAGCATTTAGCGAAATTTCCTGTGTTTTATTCTGAACTGTCACCCAGTCGCCGTTTGACGTTTCTGTAGGGCGTGAGAATTTTCGCTATTTTAACTATAAAATCGAATTTCAAACTCATACCTGAGGCACGCGGGATATTGTAGAAGGTTCAAAGTTTACGTTTCGATATGGTTTTATGGAAATAAAGGTGTACTTACTTTGGAGAATGTAATCGTTTTGAAATTTTTGTGATGTCGGCCATTTGCCTTGCTGTCGTTTCCCGTCTGGGTTGTTATTTTTGCACATTTCCATCTAAAAACGAACTGAAAACCCAGCGCTCGCATAACAGAAAGTATCTAGAGACTTTAAATTTACCTTTTCTGGCCTTTGCGGGCTTCCGATCGGCCCATTCAGCGAAATTTCTTACGTTTTCTTGGGAGATGTCACCGCACCGCACCGTCGGGCTCGAAGTTTGACGTTTCTGAAGGCCGATCGCCGGACAAACGTGCGTGGACGCATATTTTCACTATTTTCGCTATAAAATCGAATTTTACACCCAGATCTGAGGCACGCGACACATTGTAGAAGGTTCAAAGTTTACGTTTCGATATGGCTTTGTGGAAGGGAATGCGGGAAAATACGAAAATATCGAATCCGAAATAGTTTGACGCCTAAATATATTTCGCACTGAACAACTGACGTTTCTCTGATTCCCAGCCGATAAGCTCCGCCCGCGCTATATCCATCTCGGCCGCCGAGATCGGCGGGCGAGGACCCTACGAAAAACGGAAAATTTACCTAGAAAAACGCGAAAAACGGCCCGCCGGGCGCCTCTTCGCGACGGAGAAAGGACGAACGAAGCCTCCCGGCCCGCTGCCGCGTCGCGGCTTGCGTAAAATACCTCGCGCGAAGCAAAATCGGCCTCCGAGCGGTCGCGGGACTTCCGATAAGGGGCGTTTTTTTCGACTTTTGTCTCGTTCCCTCGCGAAAATCGAAATGTAGCGTCCGCAGACCTCCGGAAAAACGCAAATTTCGCCCGGAAAAAAGTAAAAAGAACTCATCAAAATACGCCTAAGCTACGCAGGAAGGACCGAACTCGACTCAACGCGCCCGTACTCGCCGCCGCGCGGCTCGCGAAAAAAGCCTTAGTGGCGGTAAAACGCCACTTTTTCGCGCCCCCGGTGGGAGCGAGAAAAAACAACGGATTTTAATATATAAGAACTAGAAAGGTGGCAAGTCGGCTATCGCCGACTTGACCTTTCTTGGGATGGTGGACACCGGATATTTTCAGTAGTATAGTTTTTCTGCAGACCATTGCGAAGAGTTTCAGAAAAAGAATTTTTAAATCCATGAATTTTGAGGATTAGCTGAATGGTTCGGTTTTTTTAAACACCCAGTATTGTTCTCATTAAAATAGTTTCCATATAGACCATTGTTAAAAGTTTCATCAAAGAAATATTTATACTTCCATGACAGTTTCAATTATCGCAGGTGCAGATCAGCAGTATGATCTGTTCTTTTATTTAACATTTCTCAAAATTGTTAAATACATTAGTTATGCTTTTCTGTTTTTTATCAATTATTGTAGGTGCAGATCAGCAGTATGATCTGTTCTTTCATTTAACACTTCTTAAAATTTTTGTTTATAATATTATGAACGCTTCTATTTTTATGACTATTAATTATCGTAGGTGCAGATCAGCAGTATGATCTGTTCTATTATTTAACACTTCTCAAATTTGTGACCTATATTAGTTACGCTTGTTTATCTTTTATCAATTATCGTAGATGCAGATCAGCAGTAGAGAATTGTTCGGTTTTTTTAAACATCCTGCATTTTTTCGTTAGGGTAGTTTTTCTGCAGACTATTGCAAAAAGTTTCATAAAAAAATAAATTAATTCCATGAATTTTGAGGATTATTAGGGAATAGTTCGGTTTTTTTAAACATTCTGTATTTTGTCATTAGCATAGTTTTTATACAAAACATTGTAAATGGTTTCATCAAATCAAACATTTGTAATTTCATGAATTTTGGGAGTTTCAATATTGGTTCAGTTTTCTAAAACACCCTGTATTGCTCTCATTAAAATAGTCTCTATATAGACCATTGTTAAAAGTTTCATCAAAGTAATATTATACTTCCATGAATGGTTCGGGTTTTGTAAATATCCAGTAGTTTTTTAATTAGTATAGTTTTCTTACAGACCATTGTGAAGTTTCTTAAAAAAATATTCTATGAATTGTGAGGATTCTTAGAGAATGGTTCGGTTTTTTTAAACACCCTGTATTGTTCTCATTAAAATAGTTTCCATATAGACTATTGTTAAAAGTTTCATCAAAGAAATATTTATACTTCTATGACAGTTTCAATTATCGCAGGTGCAGATCAGCAGTTTGATCTGTTCTTTAATTTAATACATTTTAAAATTTTTGTTTATAATATTATGCACGCTTCTATATTTATGACTATCAATTGTCGTAGGTGCAGATCAGCAGTATGATCTGTTCTTTTATTTAACATTTCTCAAAATTGTTAAATACATTAGTTATGCTTTTCTGTTTTCTATCAATTATCGTAGGCGCAGATCAGCAGTATGATCTGTTCTTTCATTTAACACTTCTTAAAATTTTTGTTTATAATATTATGCACGCTTCTATATTTATGACTATCAATTGTCGTAGGTGCAGATCAGCAGTATGATCTATTCTTTTATTTAACATTTCTCAAAATTGTTAAATACATTAGTTATGCTTTTCTGTTTTCTATCAATTATCGTAGGCGCAGATCAGCAGTATGATCTGTTCTTTCATTTAACACTTCTTAAAATTTTTGTTTAAAATATTATGCACGCTTCTATATTTATGACTATTAATTATCGTAGGTGCAGATCAGCAGTATGATCTGTTCTTTTATTTAACATTTCTCAAAATTGTTAAATACATTAGTTATGCTTTTCTGTTTTTTATCAATTATTGTAGGCGCAGATCAGCAGTATGATCTGTTCTTTAATTTAATACATTTTAAAATTTTTGGTTACAATATTATGCACTCTTGTATTTTTATCACTATCAATTGTCGTAGGTGCAGATCAGCAGTATGATCTGTTCTATTATTTAACACTTCTCAAATTTGTTAACTATATTAGTTACGCTTGTCTATCTTTTATTAATTATCGTAGATGCAGGTCAGCAGTAGAGAATGGTTCGGTGTTTTTAAACATCCTGCATTTTTTCGTTAGGGTAGTTTTTCTGCGGACTATTGCAAAAAGTTTCATAAAAAAATAAATTAATTTCATGAATTTTGAGGATTATTAGGGAATAGTTCGGTTATTTTAAACATTCTGTATTTTGTCATTAGCATAGTTTTTATACAAAACATTGTAAATAGTTTCATCAAAACAAACTTTTGTAATTCTATGTATTTTGGGAGTTTCAATATTGGTTCAGTTTTCTTAAACACCCTGTATTGTTCTCATTAAAATAGTCTCTATATAGACCATTGTTAAAAGTTTCATCAAAGTAATACTATACTTCCATGAATGGTTCGGTTTTTGTAAATATCCAGTAGTTTTTTAATTAGTATACTTTTCTTACAGACTATTGTGAAAAGTTTCATAAAAAAATATTCCATGAATTGTGATGATTCTTAGAGAATGGTTCGGTTTTTTTAAACACCCTGAATTGTTCTCATTAAAATAGTTTCCATATAGACCATTGTTAAAGGTTTCATCAAAGAAATATTTATACTTCCATGACAGTTTCAATTATCGCAGGTGCAGATCAGCAGTATGATCTGTTCTTTAATTTAATACATTTTAAAATTTTTGGTTACAATATTATGCACTCTTGTATTTTTATCACTATCAATTATCGTAGGTGCAGATCAGCAGTATGATCTGTTCTTTTATTTAACATTTCTCAAAATTGTTAAATACATTAGTTATGCTTTTCTGTTTTTTATCAATTATCGTAGGCGCAGATCAGCAGTATGATCTGTTCTTTCATTTAACATTTCTTAAAATTTTTGTTTATAATATTATGCACGCTTCTATATTTATGACTATCAATTGTCGTAGGTGCAGATCAGCAGTATGATCTGTTCTATTATTTAACATTTCTCAAATTGTCTATCTTTTATCAATTATAGTAGATGCAGATCAGCAGGAGAGAATGGTTCGGATTTTTAAACACCCAGTATTTTGTCATTAGTATATTTTTCCTACAGAACATTGTAAAAAGTTTCATAAAAAAAATTTCAATTCCAGAAATTTTGAGGACTTTTAGATAATGGTTTGGTTTTGTTAAACACCCTGTATTGGCTCATTAGTATAACTTTTTACAATCGTGAAAAGTTTCATAAAAAAAATAAATTCCATAAATTTTGTGGATCTAGAGAATGGTTCTTTATTGTACACCCTGTATTTTTTCATAAGTATGTATTTATATACACATAGTAATACCTAAGTATGTATTTTTTATAGTTTTTTTACAAACTATTGCAAAAAGTTTAATCAAAAATCAAAAAAAAAATTTTTAATTCCAAGTTTTAAGGATTTTTTAGAATGATTCGATTTTTTTAAACATCCAGTATTTGTTCATTAGTATAGTTTTCCTTCAGAATATTATGTAAAATGTTTCATCAAAAAAATTTTTTAATTCCACGAATTTTGAGGATTTTTAGAGAATGGTTCGGTTTTTGTAAACACTAAGTATTTTTTCAATAGGTTAGTTTTTTTATAGTGTATTGCGAAAAGTGTCGTTAAAACAAAATTTTCAATTCCACGAATTTCGATGATTTTAGAGAATAGTTCGGTTTTTTTAATTACCCAGTATTTTTTAATTAGTACAGTATTTTCTAATTAGTACAGTTTTTTTGCAACTTATTGCGAAGAGTGACATAAAAATTTTTTTCAATTCCCTGAATTTGGAGGAATTTTAGATAATGGTTCGGTTTTTTTGAACCTCCTGTATTTTTTAATTAGTATAGTCTTTCTGCAGACTATTGCGATAAGTTTTATAAAAAAAAGTTTAATTCCATGTATTTTGAGGATTTTTAGTGAATGGTTAGGTTTTTTTAAACACTCTATATTTTTTCATCATTACAGTTTTTTTACAGCCTATTGTGAAAAGTGTCTACAAAAAAAAATTATTAATTCCATAAATTGCGAGGATTTCAATAGAATGGTTCGGTTTCGGTTAAACACCCAGTATTTTTTCATTAGTAAGGTTTTTCTGCAGACTATTGCGATAAGTTTCATAAAAAAAATTTAATTCCATGAATTTTGAGGATTATTAGACAATGGTTCGGTTTTTTAAACACCCTGTATTATTTCAATATTACAGTTTTTTACATTCTATTGTGAAAGGTGTCTACAAAAAAAATATATTAATTCCTTAAATTTTGATGATTTTTAGGGAATGGTTCGTTTTTTTTAAACATCCTGTATTTTTTCAGTAGGGTAGTTTTTTGCAGCCTTTTGTGAAAAATTTTGTAAAAAAAATTTTTTAATTCCATGAATTTCGAAGATATCAAGGAATGTTTCGGTATTTTTAAACACCCAGTATTTTTTCATTATTACAATTTTTTTACAGCCTATTGTGAAAGGTGTCTAAAAAAAGAAATATTAATTCCACGAATTTTGAGGATATTTAGAGAATGGTTCGTTTTTTTTTAAACACCCAGTATTTGTTCATTAGTATAGTCTTTTTGCAAACTATTGCAATAAGTTTCATAAAAAAAAATTAATTCCATGAATTTTGAGGATTATTAGAAAACGGTTCGGTTTTGTAAAACACCCTGCATTTTTTAATAAGGGTAGTTTTTTTGCAGCCTATTGTGAAAGGTGTCATGACAAAAATATTAATTCCATAAATTTTGAGGATTTTTAGGGAATGGTTCGGTTTTTTGTAAACACCCAGTAGTTTTTTAATTAGTAAAGTTTTCTTACAGACCATTCTGAAAAGTTTCATTAAAAAATATTCCATGAATTGTGAGGATTCTTAGAGAATGGTTTGGTTTTGTTAAACACCCTGTATTTTTTCATTATTACAGTTTTTTTTACAGCCTATTCTGAAAGGTGTCTACAAAAAGAAATATTAATTCCACGAAATTTGAGGATTTTTAGAGAACGGTTCGGTTCTCTTAAACACTGGATATTTTCATTAGTATATATATCTTTTTTAACAGCCTATTGCAAAGTGTTTAAAAAAAAAATTTTAATTCCACGAAATTTGAGGATTTCAAGAGAATGGTTCGGTTTTTTTAAACCCCCCGTATTTTTAATTAGTATAGTTTTTCTGCAGACTATCGCGAAGAGTTTCAGAAAAAAAAAGGAATTTTTAAATCCACGAATTTTGAGGATTTTTAGATAAGGGTTCGGTTTTTTTAAACACTCCGTATTTTGTTCGATAATTAGTGCGGTAAGAGACCTCCGACTAAAGTTTCGTAAAAAAAAAATTTCAGTTCCCTTAATTTTGAAATTTTTTTAGCGTTCGACATTTTTCCAACACTTTGTATATAAAACGGTCTTTCGCACGTCAGACGACCCCTCCGAAGCGAAAAAACCGAAAATTTCCTCGAATCTGTAATTTTTATTTTTTTCTCGTCAATTTTTATCGGAACACCCCGTACATCGAGCTTTTTTGAGTCGCACTGTATATGCCTCGAAAAATTTGAAGAGCGCCACATTGCTGACGTCACTGTTACCCCGTCTGGGTGCGAATTTATGCAAATTTCGATACAAAAAAGACCTTAAAACCCAGCGCTCGCGTAACAGAAAGTAACTAGAGACTTTAAATTTACCGTTTTCGGCCTTCGGGGGGCTCCGATCGGCCCATTTAGCGAAATTTCCTATGTTTTAATCTGAACTGTCACCACTCGTCGTTTGACGTTTCTGAAGATCGCGCTCCCGACAGAGTGCAGTCTACCAAATTTTCGTTATTTTCACTATAAAATCGAATTTTAAACCCAGATCTGAGGCACGCGGGATATTGTAGAAGGTTCAAAGTTTACGTTTCGATATGGTTTTATGGAAATAAAGGGGTACTTACTTTGGAGAACGTAATCGTTTTGAAGTTTTTGTGATGACTGGCATTTGCCTTCCTCTTCCTTGCCGTCTCGGTCGTTATTTTGCACATTTCCATCTCAAAACGAACTGGAAACCAGCGCTCGCATAACATAAAGTATCTAGAGACTTTAAATTTACCTTTTCTGGCCTTTGCGGGCCTCCAATCGGCCCATTTAGCAATATTTCCTATGTTTTAATCTGAACTGTCACCACTCGTCGTTTGATGTTTCTGATGGCGGAGTGCAGTCTACCAAATTTTCTATAATTTCACTATAAAATCGAATTTTAAACCCAGATCTGAAGCACGCGGGATATTGTAGAAGGTTCAAAGTTTACGTTTCGATATGGTTTTATGGAAATAGAGGGGTACTTACTTTGAAGAATGTAATCGTTTTGAAGTTTTTGTCATGACTGGCATTTGCCTTGCTCTTCGCTCCCGTCTCGGTCGTTATTTTTGCACATTTCCATCTAAAAACGAACTGGAAACCCAGCGCTAGCATTACATAAAGTATCTAGAGACTTTAAATTTACCTTTTCTGGCCTTTGCGGGCCTCCGATCGGCCCATTCGGCGAAATTTCTTACGTTTTCTTGGGAGATGTCACCGCACCGCACCGTCTGGCTCGAAGTTTGACGTTTCTGAAGGTCGATCGTCGGGCGAACGTGCGTGGACGCATATTTTCACTATTTTCGCAATAAAATCGAATTTTACACCCAGATCTGAAGCACGCGGGATATTGTAGAAGGTTCACAGTTTACGTTTCGATATGGCTTCGTGGAAAGGAATGCGGGAAAATACGAAAATATAGAATCGGAAATAGTTTGACGTCTAAATATATTTCGCACTGAACAACTGACGTTTCTCTGATTCCCAGCCGATAAGCTCCGCCCGCGCTATATCCATCTCGGTCGCCGAGATCGGCGGGCGAGGACCCTACGAAAAACGGAAAATTTACCTAGAAAAACGCGAAAAACGGTCCGCCGGGCGCCTCGTCGCGACGGAGAAAGGACGAACGAAGCCTCCCGGCCCGCTGCCGCGTCGCCGGAAGACTCGCGTAAAATACCTCGCGCGAAGCAAAATCGGCCTCGGAGCGGTCGCGGGACTTCCGATAAGGGGCGTTTTTTTCGACTTTTGTCTCGTTCCCTCGCGAAAATCGAAATGTAGCGTCCGCAGACCTCCGGAAAAACGCAAATTTCGCCCGGAAAAAAGTAAAAATAACCAACGAAAATACGCCTAAGCTACGCAGGAAGGACCGAACTCGACTCAACGCGCCCGTTCTCGCCGCCGCGCGGCTCGCGAAAAAAGCCTTAGTGGCGGTAAAATGCCCCTTTTTCGCGCCCCCGGTGGGAGCGAGAAAAAACAACGGATTTTAATATATAAGAACTAGAAAGGTGGCAAGTCGGCTATCGCCGACTTGACCTTTCTTGGGATGGTGGACACCGGATATTTTCAGTAGTATAGTTTTTCTGCAGACCACTGCGAAGAGTTTCAGAAAAAGTAATTTTTAAATCCATGAATTTTGAGGATTATTTGAGAATAGTTCGGTTTTTTTAAACACTTTGTATTGTTCTCATTAAAATAGTTTCCATATAGACCATTGTTAAAAGTTTCATCAAAGAAATATTTATACTTCCATGACAGTTTCAATTATCGCAGGTGCAGATCAGCAGTATGATCTGTTCTTTAATTTAATACATTTTTGGTTACAATATTATGCACTCTTGTATTTTTATCACTATCAATTGTCGTAGGTGCAGATCAGCAGTATGATCTGTTCTTTTATTTAACATTTCTCAAAATATATTAGTTATGCTTTTCTGTTTTTTATCAATTATTGTAGGTCCAGATCAGCAGTATGATCTGTTCTTTCATTTAACACTTCTTAAAATTTTTGTTTATAATATTTTGCACGCTTCTATTTTTATGACTATTAATTATCGTAGGTGCAGATCAGCAGTATGATCTGTTCTTTTATTTAACACTTCTCAAAATTGTTTACTGTATTAGTTATGCCTGTCTGTTTTTTATCAATTATCGTAGGCGCAGATCAGCAGTATGATCTGTTTTTTCATTTAACACTTCTTAAAATTTTTGTTTATAATATTATGCACGCTTCTATTTTTATGACTATTAATTGTCGTATGTGCAGATCAGCAGTATGATCTGTTCTATTATTTAACACTTCTCAAATTTGTTACCTATATTAGTTACGCTTGTCTGTCTTTTATCAATTATCGTAGATGCAGATCAGCAGTAGAGAATCGTTCGGTTTTTCAAACGCCCTGTATTGTTCTCATTAAAATAGTTTCCATATATACCATTGTTAAAAGTTTCTTCAAAGAAATATTATACTTCCATGACAGTTTCAATTATCGCAGGAGCAGATCAGCAGTATGATCTGTTCTTTAATTTAATACATTTTAAAATTTTTGGTGGCAATATTATACACTCTTGTATTTTTATCACTATCAATTGTCGTAGGTGCAGATCAGCAGTTTGATCTGTTGTTTTATTTAATATTTCTCAAAATTGTTACATACATTACTTATGCTTTTCTGTTTTTTATCAATTACTGTAGGTGCAGATCAGCAGTATGACCTGTTTTTTCATTTAACACTTCTTAAAATTTTTGTTTATAATATTATGCACGCTTCTATTTTTATGACTATTAATTATCGTATGTGCAGATCAGCAGTATGATCTGTTCTATTATTTAAGACTTCTCAAATTTGTTACCTTTATTAGTTACGTTTGTCTGTCTTTTATCAATTATCGTAGATGCAGATCAGCAGTAGAGAATCGTTAGGTTTTTTAAACACCCTGTATTGTTATCATTAAAATAGTTTCCATATAGACCATTGTTAAAAATTTCATCAAAGAAATATTATACTTCCATGACAGTTTCAATTATCGCAGGTGCAGATCAGCAGTATGATCTGTTCTTTAATTTAATACATTTTAAAATTTTTGGTTACAATATTATACACTTGTATGTTTATCACTATCAATTGTCGTAGGTGCAGATCAGCAGTATGATCTGTTCTTTTATTTAACATTTCTCAAAATATATTAGTTATGCTTTTCTGTTTTTTATCAATTATTGTAGGTCCAGATCAGCAGTATGATCTGTTCTTTCATTTAACACTTCTTAAAATTTTTGTTTATAATATTTTGCACGCTTCTATTTTTATGACTATTAATTATCGTAGATGCAGATCAGCAGTATGATCTGTTCTTTTATTTAATATTTCTCAAAATAGTTAAATACATTAGTTATGCTTTTCTGATTTTTATCAATTATTGTAGGTGCAGATCAGCAGTATGATCTGTTCTTTCATTTAACACTTCTTGAAATTTTTGTTTATAATATTATGCACGCTTCTATTTTTATGACTATTAATTATCGTAGGTGCAGATCAGCAGTATGATCTGTTCTATTATTTAACAATTATCAAATTTGTTACCTATATTAGATACGCTTGTCTATCTTTTATCAATTATCGTAGATGCAGATCAGCAGTAGAGAATGGTTCGGTTTTTTTCAACATCCTGCATTTTTTCGTTAGGGTAATTTTTCTGCAGACTATTGCAAAAAGTTTTATAAAAAAATAAATTAATTCCATGAATTTTGAGGATTATTAGGGAATAGTTCGGTTTTTTTAAACATTCTGTATTTTGTCATTAGCATAGTTTTTATACAAAACATTGTAAATAGTTTCATCAAAACAAACTTTTGTAATTCCATGTATTTTGGGAGTTTCAATATTGGTTGATTTTACTTAAACACCCTGTATTGTTCTCATTAAAATAGTCTCTATATAGACCATTGTTCAAAGTTTCATCAAAGTAATATTATACTTCCATGAATGGTTCGGTTTTTGTAAATATCCAGTAGTTTTTTAATTAGTATAGTTTTCTTACAGACCATTATGAAAAGTTTCATAAAAAATATTCCATGCATTTTGAGGATTCTTAGAGAATGGTTTGGTTTCGTTAAACACCCTCTATTTTTTCAATAGTATAATTTTTTTACAATCGTGAAGTTTCATAAAAAAAATAAATTCCATAAATTTTGTGGATCTAGAGAATGGTTCTTTATTTTACACCCTGTATTTTTTCATAAGTATGTATTTGTATACACATAATAATACCTAAGTATGTATTTTTTATAGTTTTTTTACAAACTATTGCAAAAAGTTTCATCAAAAATCAAAAAAGAACGCCGAACGTGTAGGTGCCATAAATTTTGAGGATTTTTAGAGAATGGTTCGGTTTTTTTAAACACCCTGTATTGTTCTCATTAAAATAGTTTCCATATAGACCATTGTTAAAAGTTTGATCAAAGAAATATTTATACTTCCATGACAGTTTCAATTATCGCAGGTGCAGATCAGCAGTATGATCTGTTCTTTAATTTAATACATTTTAAAATTTTTGGTGACAATATTATACACTCTTGTATTTTTATCACTATCAATTGTCGTAGATGCAGATCAACAGTTTGATCTGTTGTTTTATTTAATATTTCTCAAAATTGTTACTTACATTTGTTATGCTTTTCTGTTTTTTATCAATTTCTGTAGATGCAGATCAGCAGTATGACCTGTTTTTTCATTTAACACTTCTTAAAATTTTTGTTTATAATATTATGCACGCTTCTATTTTTATGACTATTAATTATCGTATGTGCAGATCAGCAGTATGATCTGTTCTATTATTTAAGACTTCTCAAATTTGTTACCTATATTAGTTACGTTTGTCTGTCTTTTATCAATTATCGTAGATGCAGATCAGCAGTAGAGAATCGTTAGGTTTTTTAAACACCCTGTATTGTTCTCATTAAAATAGTTTCCATATAGACCATTGTTAAAAGTTTCATCAAAGAAATATTATACTTCCATGACAGTTTCAATTATCGCAGGTGCAGATCAGCAGTATGATCTGTTCTTTCATTTAATACATTTTAAAATTTTTGGTTACAATATTATGCACTCTTGTATTTTTATCACTATCAATTGTCGTAGGTGCAGATCAGCAGTATGATCTGTTCTTTTATTTAACATTTCAGCAGTAGAGAACCGTTCGGTTTTTTAAACACCCTGTATTTTTTCAGTAGGGTAGTTTTTTGCAGCCTTTTGTGAAAAGTTTTGTAAAAAAAATTCTTTAATTCCATGAATTTCGAGGATATCAAGAGAATGGTTCGGTATTTTTAAACACCCAGTATTTTTTCATTATTACAGTTTTTTTTACAGCCTATTGTGAAAGGTGTCTAAAAAAAGAAATATTAATTCCACGAATTTTGAGGATATTTAGAGAATGGTTCGGTTTTTCTAAACACCCAGTATTTTTTAATTAGTACAGTTTTTTTACAGCCTATTGCGAAAAATGTCATAAAAATTTCAATTCCATGAATTTTGAGGATTATTAGAAAACGGTTCGGTTTTGTAAAACACCTTGCATTTTTTTAATAAGGGTAGTTTTTTTGCAGCCTATTGTGAAAGGTGTCATAACAAAAATATTATTAATTCCATAAAATTTGAGGATTTTTAGGGAATGGTTCGGTTTTTTGTAAACACCCAGTAGTTTTTTAATTAGTAAAGTTTTCTTACAGACCATTGTGAAATGTTTCATTAAAAAATATTCCATGAATTGTGAGGATTCTTAGAGAATGGTTTGGTTTTGTTAAACACCCTGTAGTTTTTCATTATTACAGTTTTTTTACATTCTATTGTAAAAGGTGTCTACAAAAAAAATATATTAATTCCTTAAATTTTGATGATTTTTAGGGAATGGTTCGTTTTTATTAAACATCCTGTATTTTTTCAGTAGGGTAGTTTTTTGCAGCCTTTTGTGAAAAGTTTTGTAAAAAAAATTCTTTAATTCCATGAATTTCGAGGATATCAAGAGAATGGTTCGGTATTTTTAAACACCCAGTATTTTTTCATTATTACAGTTTTTTTTACAGCCTATTGTGGAAGGTGTCTAAAAAAAGAAATATTAATTCCACGAATTTTGAGGATATTTAGAGAATGGTTCGGTTTTTTTAAACACCCAGTATTTTTTAATTAGTACAGTTTTTCTACAGCCTATTGCGAAAAATGTCATAAAAATTTCAATTCCATGAATTTTGAGGATTATTAGAAAACGGTTCGGTTTTGTAAAACACCCTGCATTTTTTTAATAAGGGTAGTTTTTTTGCAGCCTATTGTGAAAGGTGTCATAACAAAAATATTAATTCCATAAAATTTGAGGATTTTTAGGGAATGGTTCGGTTTTTTGTAAACACCCAGTAGTTTTTTAATTAGTAAAGTTTTCTTACAGACCATTGTGAAATGTTTCATTAAAAAATATTCCATGAATTGTGAGGATTCTTAGAGAATGGTTTGATTTTGTTAAACACCCTGTATTTTTTCATTATTACAGTTTTTTTTTACAGCCTATTGTGAAAGGTGTCTACAAAAAGAAATATTAATTCCACGAATTTTGAGGATTTTTCAAGAATGATTCGGTTCTCTTAAACACTGGATATTTTCATTAGTATATATATTTTTTTAACAGCCTATTGCAAAAAGTGTTTACAAAAAAAATTTTTAATTCCACGAAATTTGAGGATTTCAAGAGAATGGTTCGGTTTTTTTAAACCCCCTGTATTTTTAATTGGTATAGTTTTTCTGCAGACTATCGCGAAGAGTTTCAGAAAAAAAAGGAATATTTAAATCCACGAATTTTGAGGATTTTTAGATAAGGGTTCGGTTTTTTTAAACACCCCGTATTTTTTTCGATAATTAGTGCGGTAAGAGACCCCCGACTGAAGTTTCGTAAAAAAAAAATTTTCAGTTCCCTTAATTTTGACATTTTTTTAGCGTTCGACATTTTTCCAACACTTTGTATATAAAACGGTCTTTCGCACGTCAGACGACCCCTCCGAAGCGAAAAAACCGAAAATTTCCTCGAATCTGTAATTTTTATTTTTTTCTCGTCAATTTTTATCGTAACACCCCGTACATCGAGCTTTTTTGAGTCGCACTGTATATATGTGAAGCGCCTCGAAAAATTTGAAGAGCGCCACATTGCTGACGTCACTGTTATCCCGTCTTGGTCTTGGATTTATGCAAATTTCGATACAAAAACGACCTGAAAATCCAGCGCTCGCATAACAGAAAGTATCTAGAGACTTCAAATTTACCGTTTTCGGCCTTCGGGGGGCTCCGATCGGCCCATTTAGCGAAATTTCCTATGATTTAATCTGAACTGTCACCACTCGTCGTTTGACGTTTCTGAAGGTGGCGCTCCCGACGGAGTGCAGTCTACCAAGTTTTCTATATTTTCACTATAAAATCGAATTTTAAACCCAGATCTGAGGCACGCGGGATATTGTAGAAGGTTCAAAGTTTACGTTTCGATATGGTTTTATGGGAATAAAGGGGTACTTACTTTGGAGAATGTAATCGTTTTGTAGTTTTTGTGATGACTGGCATTTCCCTTGCTCTTCGCTCCCGTCTTGGTTGTTATTTTTGCACATTCTCATCTAAAAACGAACTCAAAATCCGGCGCTCGCATAACAGAAAGTATCTAGAGACTTCAAACTTACCTTTTCTGGCCTTTGCGGGCCTCCGATCGGCCCATTTAGCGAAATATCTTACGTTTTATTGGAGCTGTCAATGCACCACACCGTCCGGCTAGTCGTTTGAGGTTTAGGACGGCCGAGCGAACACGAATGCCGCCGAACGTGTAGGTGCCGCAAATTATCTATAATTTTACTATAAAATCGAATTTTAAACCCAGATCTGAGGCACGCGGGATATTGTAAAAGGTTCAAAGTTTACGTTTCGATATGGCTTTATGGAAATAAAGGGGCACTTACTTTGGAGAATGTAATCGTTTTGAAGTTTTTGTCATGACTGGCGTTTGCCTTGCTCTTCCTTCCCGTCTCGGTCGTTATTTTTGCAAATTTCCATCTAAAAACGAACTTAAAACCCAGCGCTGGCATAACATAAAGTATCTAGAGACTTTAAATTTACCTTTTCTGGCCTTTGCGGGCCTCCGATCGGCCCATTTAGCGAAATTTCCTATGTTTTATTCTGAACTGTCACCCAGTCGCCGTTTGACGTTTCTGAAGGGCGTGAGAATTTTCGCTATTTTCACTATAAAATCGAATTTTAAACCCAGATATGAGGCACGCGGGATATTGTAGAAGGTTCAAAGTTTACGTTTCGATATGGCTTTATGGAAATAAAGAGGTATTTACTTTGGAGAATGTAATCGTTTTGAAATTTTTGTGATGTCGGCCATTTGCCTTACTTTTCGTTCTCGTCTTGGTCGTTATTTTTGCACATTTCCATCTAAAAATGAACTTAAAACCCAGCGCACGCATAACAGAAAGTATCTAGAGACTTTAAATTTACCTTTTCTGACCTTTGCGGGCCTCCGATCGGCCCATTTAGCGAAATTTCTTACGTTTTCTTGGGAGATGTCACCGCATCGCACCGTCGGGCTCGAAGTTTGACGTTTCTGAAGGCCGATCGCCGGACAAACGTGCGTGGACGCATATTTTCACTATTTTCGCTATAAAATCGAATTTTACACCCAGATCTGAGGCACGCGACACATTGTAGAAGGTTCAAAGTTTACGTTTCGATATGGCTTGGTGGAAGGGAATGCGGGAAAATACGAAAATATCGAATCCGAAATAGTTTGCCTATATTTGGCACTGAACAACTGACGTTTCTCTGATTCCCAACCGATAAGCTCCGCCCGCGCTATATCCATCTCGGTCGCCGAGAACGGCTGGCGAGGACCCTACGAAAAACGGAAAATTTACCTAGAAAAACGCGAAAAACGGTCCGCCGAGCGCCTCGTCGCGACGAAGAAAGGACCAAATAAACCGATTCGCCCGCTGCCGCGTCGCCGGAAGGCTCGCGTAAAATACCTCGCGCGAAGCAAAATCGGCCTCGGAGCGGTCGCGGGACTTCCGATAAGGGGCGTTTTTTTCGACTTTTGTCTCGTTCCCTCGCGAAAATCGAAATGTAGCGTCCGCAGACCTCCGGAAAAACGCAAAATTCGCCCGGAAAAAAGTAAAAATAACCAACGAAAATACGCCTAAGCTACGCAGGAAGGACCGAACTCGACTCGACGCGCCCGTACTCGCCGCCGCGCGGCTCGCGAAAAAAGCCTTAGTGGCGGTAAAAAGGCACTTTTTCGCGCCCCCGGTGGGAGCGAGAGGAAATCACGCATTTTAATAATATAGAACTAGAAAGGTGGCAAGTCGGCTATCGCCGACTTGACCTTTCTTGGGATGGTGGACACCGGATATTTTCATTAGTATAGTTTTTCTGCAGACCATTGCGAAGAGTTTCAGAAAAAGAATTTTTAAATCCATGAATTTTGAGGATTAGTTGAATGGTTCGGTTTTTTTAAACACCCTGTATTGTTCTCATTAAAATAGTTTCCATATAGACCATTGTTAAAAGTTTCATCAAAGAAATATTTATACTTCCATGACAGTTTCAATTATCGCAGGTGCAGATCAGCAGTATGATCTGTTCTTTTATTTAACATTTCTCAAAATTGTTAAATACATTAGTTATGCTTTTCTGTTTTTATCAATTATTGTAGGTGCAGATCAGCAGTATGATCTGTTCTTTCATTTAACACTTCTTAAAATTTTTGTTTATAATATTATGCACACTTCTATTTTTATGACTATTAATTATCGTAGGTGCAGATCAGCAGTATGATCTGTTCTATTATTTAACACTTCTCAAATTTGTGACCTATATTAGTTACGCTTGTTTATCTTTTATCAATTATCGTAGATGCAGATCAGCAGTAGAGAATGGTTCGGTTTTTTTTAAATATACTGCATTTTTTCGTTAGGGTAGTTTTTCTGTAGACTATTGCAAAAAGCTTCATAAAAAAATAAATTAATTCCATGAATTTTGAGGATTATTAGGGAATAGTTCGGTTTTTTTAAACATTCTGTATTTTGTCATTAGCATAGTTTTTATACAAAACATTGTAAATAGTTTCATCAAAACAAACTTTTGTAATTCCATGTATTTTGGGAGTTTCAATATTGGTTCAGTTTTCTTAAACACCCTGTATTGTTTTCATTAAAATAGTCTCTATATAGACCATTGTTAAAAGTTTCATCAAAGTAATATTATACTTCCATGAATGGTTCGGTTTTTGTAAATATCCAGTAGTTTTTTAATTAGTATAGTTTTCTTACAGACCATTGTGAAAAGTTTCATAAAAAAATATTCCATGCATTGTGAGGATTCTTAGAGAATGGTTTGGTTTCGTTAAACACCCTCTATTTTTTCAATAGTATAATTTTTTTACAATCGTGAAAAATTTCATAAAAAAAAATAAATTCCATAAATTTTGTGGATCTAGAGAGTGGTTCTTTATTTTACACCCTGTATTTTTTCATAAGTATGTATTTGTATACACATAATAATACCTAAGTATGTATTTTTTATAGTTTTTTTACAAACTATTGCAAATAGTTTAATCAAAAATCAAAAAAGAACGCCGAACGTGTAGGTGCCATAAATTTTGAGGATTTTTAGAGAATGGTTCGGTTTTTTTAAACACCCTATATTGTTCTCATTAAAATAGTTTCCATATAGACCATTGTTAAAAGTTTCATCAAAGAAATATTTATACTTCCATGACAGTTTCAATTATCGCAGGTGCAGATCAGCAGTATGATCTGTTCTTTAATTTAATACATTTTAAAATTTTTGGTTAAATTATTATGCACTCTTGTATTTTTATCACTATCAATTGTCGTAGGTGCAGATCAGCAGTATGATCTGTTCTTTTATTTAACATTTCTCAAAATTTTTGTTTATAATATTATGCACGCTTCTATATTTATGACTATTAATTATCGTAGGTGCAGATCAGCAGTATGATCTGTTCTTTTATTTAACATTTCTCAAAATTGTTAAATACATTAGTTATGCTTTTCTGTTTTCTATCAATTATCGTAGGCGCAGATCAGCAGTATGATCTGTTCTTTCATTTAACACTTCTTAAAATTTTTGTTTATAATATTATGCACGCTTCTATATTTATGACTATCAATTGTCGTAGGTGCAGATCAGCAGTATGATCTGTTCTTTTATTTAACATTTCTCAAAATTGTTAAATACATTAGTTATGCTTTTCTGTTTTCTATCAATTATCGTAGGCGCAGATCAGCAGTATGATCTGTTCTTTCATTTAACACTTCTTAAAATTTTTGTTTATAATATTATGCACGCTTCTATATTTATGACTATTAATTATCGTAGGTGCAGATCAGCAGTATGATCTGTTCTTTTATTTAAAATTTCTCAAAATTGTTAAATACATTAGTTATGCTTTTCTGTTTTTTATCAACTATCGTAGGCGCAGATCAGCAGTATGATCTGTTCTTTAATTTAATACATTTTAAAATTTTTGGTTACAATATTATGCACTCTTGTATTTTTATCACTATCAATTGTCGTAGGTGCAGATCAGCAGTATGATCTGTTCTTTTATTTAACATTTCTCAAAATTTTTGTTTATAATATTATGCACGCTTCTATATTTATGACTATTAATTATCGTAGGTGCAGATCAGCAGTATGATCTGTTCTATTATTTAACACTTCTCAAATTTGTTACCTATATTAGTTACGCTTGTCTATCTTTTATTAATTATCGTAGATGCAGGTCAGCAGTAGAGAATGGTTCGGTGTTTTTAAACATTCTGCATTTTTTCGTTAGGGTAGTTTTTCTGCGGACTATTGCAAAAAGTTTCATAAAAAAATAAATTAATTCCATGAATTTTGAGAATTATTAAAGAATAGTTCGGTTATTTTAAACATTCTGTATTTTGTCATTAGCATAGTTTTTATACAAAACATTGTAAATAGTTTCATCAAAACAAACTTTTGTAATTTCATGTATTTTGGGAGTTTCAATATTGGTTCAGTTTTCTTAAACACCCTGTATTGTTCTCATTAAAATAGTTTCTATATAGACCATTGTTAAAAGTTTCATCAAAGTAATACTATACTTTCATGAATGGTTCGGTTTTTGTAAATATCCAGTAGTTTTTTAATTAGTATAGTTTTCCTACAGACTATTGTGAAAAGTTTCATAAAAAAATATTCCATGAATTGTGAGGATTCTTAGAGAATGGTTCGGTTTTTTTAAACACCCTGAATTGTTCTCATTAAAATAGTTTCCATATAGACCATTGTTAAAAGTTTCATCAAAGAAATATTTATACTTCCATGACAGTTTCAATTATCGCAGGTGCAGATCAGCAGTATGATCTGTTCTTTAATTTAATACATTTTAAAATTTTTGGTTACAATATTATGCACTCTTGTATTTTTATCACTATCAATTATCGTAGGTGCAGATCAGCAGTATGATCTGTTCTTTTATTTAACATTTCTCAAAATTGTTAAATACATTAGTTATGCTTTTCTGTTTTCTATCAATTATCGTAGGCGCAGATCAGCAGTATGATCTGTTCTTTCATTTAACATTTCTTAAAATTTTTGTTTATAATATTATGCACGCTTCTATATTTATGACTATTAATTATCGTAGGTGCAGATCAGCAGTATGATCTGTTCTATTATTTAACATTTCTCAAATTGTCTATCTTTTATCAATTATAGTAGATGCAGATCAGCAGGAGAGAATGGTTCGGATTTTTAAACACCCAGTATTTTGTCATTAGTATATTTTTCCTACAGAACATTGTAGAAAGTTTCATAAAAAAAATTTCAATTCCAGGAATTTTGAGGACTTTTAGAGAATGGTTTGGTTTTGTTAAACACCCTGTATTTGCTCATTAGTATAACTTTTTACAATCGTGAAAAGTTCCATAAAAAAAATTAAATTCCATAAATTTTGTGGATCTAGAGAATGGTTCTTTATTTTACACCCTGTATTTTTTCATAAGTATGTGTTTATATACACATAATAATACCAAAGTATATATTTGCAAAAAGCTATTGCAAAAAGTTTCATCTAAAATAAAAAAAAAATTTATTCAAAGTTTTAAGGATATTTTAGAATGATTCGATTTTTTTAAACATCCAGTATTTTTACATTAGTATAGTTTTCCTTCAGAATATTATGTAAAATGTTTCATCAAAAAAATTTTTTAATTCCACGAATTTTGAGGATTTTTAGAGAATGGTTCGGTTTTTGTAAACACTAAGTATTTTTTCATTAGGTTAGTTTTTTTATAGTGTATTGCGAAGTGTCGTTAAAACAAAATTTTCAATTCCACGAATTTCGATGATTTTAGAGAATAGTTCGGTTTTTTTAATTACCCAGTATTTTTTAATTAGTACAGTATTTTCTAATTAGTACAGTTTTTTTGCAACTTATTGCGAAGAGTGACATAAAAATTTTTTTCAATTCCCTGAATTTGGAGGAATTTTAGATAATGGTTCGGTTTTTTTGAACCTCCTGTATTTTTTAATTTGTATAGTCTTTCTGCAGACTATTGCGATAAGTTTTATAAAAAAAAGTTTAATTCCATGTATTTTGAGGATTTTTAGTGGATGGTTAGGTTTTTTTAAACACTCTATATTTTTTCATCATTACAGTTTTTTTACAGCCTATTGTGAAACGTGTCTACAAAAAAAAAATTAATTCCATAAATTGCGAGGATTTCAATAGAATGGTTCGGTTTCGGTTAAACACCCAGTATTTTTTCATTAGTAAGGTTTTACTGCAGACTATTGCGATAAGTTTCATAAAAAAAATTTAATTCCATGAATTTTGAGGATTATTAGACAATGGTTCGGTTTTTTTAAACACCCTGTATTATTTCAATATTACAGTTTTTTACATTCTATTGTGAAAGGTGTCTACAAAAAAAATATATTAATTCCTTAAATTTTGATGATTTTTAGGGAATGGTTCGTTTTTATTAAACATCCTGTATTTTTTCAGTAGGGTAGTTTTTTGCAGCCTTTTGTGAAAAGTTTTGTAAAAAAAATTCTTTAATTCCATGAATTTCGAGGATATCAAGAGAATGGTTCGGTATTTTTAAACACCCAGTATTTTTTCATTATTACAGTTTTTTTTACAGCCTATTATGAAAGGTGTCTAAAAAAAGAAATATTAATTCCACGAATTTTGAGGATATTTAGAGAATGGTTCGGTTTTTTTAAACACCCAGTATTTTTTAATTAGTACAGTTTTTCTACAGCCTATTGCGAAAAA
Organism: Monochamus alternatus; assembly: GCA_037114965.1. Lineage (NCBI taxonomy): Eukaryota > Metazoa > Arthropoda > Insecta > Coleoptera > Cerambycidae > Monochamus > Monochamus alternatus. Next base: position 44,738,478 of record CM073430.1, read on the forward strand.
TGTCATAAAAATTTCAATTCCATGAATTTTGAGGATTATTAGAAAACGGTTCGGTTTTGTAAAACACCCTGCATTTTTTTAATAAGGATAGTTTTTTTGCAGCCTATTGTGAAAGGTGTCATAACAAAAATATTAATTCCATAAAATTTGAGGATTTTTAGGGAATGGTTCGGTTTTTTGTAAACACCCAGTAGTTTTTTAATTAGTAAAGTTTTCTTACAGACCATTGTGAAATGTTTCATTAAAAAATATTCCATGAATTGTGAGGATTCTTAGAGTATGGTTTGATTTTGTTAAACACCCTGTATTTTTTCATTATTACAGTTTTTTTTTACAGCCTATTGTGAAAGGTGTCTACAAAAAGAAATATTAATTCCACGAATTTTGAGGATTTTTAAAGAATGGTTCGGTTCTCTTAAACACTGGATATTTTCATTAGTATATATTTTTTTTAACAGCCTATTGCAAAAAGTGTTTACAAAAAAATTTTTTAATTCCACGAAATTTGAGGATTTCAAGAGAATGGTTCGGTTTTTTTAAACCCCCTGTATTTTTAGTTAGTATAGTTTTTCCGCAGACTATCGCGAAGAGTTTCAGAAAAAAAAGGAATTTTTAAATCCACGAATTGTGAGGATTTTTAGATAAGGGTTCAGTTTTTTTTAAACACCCCGTATTTTGTTCGATAATTAGTGCGGTAAGAGACCCCCGACTGAAGTTTCGTAAAAAAAAAAATTTCAGTTCCCTTAATTTTGACATTTTTTTAGCGTTCGACATTTTTCCAACACTTTGTATATAAAACGGTTTTTCGCACGTCAGACGACCCCTCCGAAGCGAAAAAACCGAAAATTTCCTCGAATCTGTAATTTTTATTTTTTTCTCGTCGATTTTTATCGGAACACCCCGTACATCAAGCTTTTTTGAGTCGCACTGTATATGCCTCGAAAAATTTGAAGAGCGCCACATTGCTGACGTCACTGTTATCCCGTCTGGGTGCGGATTTCTGCAAATTTCGATACAAAAACGACCTCAAAATCCAGCGCTCGCATAACAGAAAGTATCTAGAGACTTCAAATTTACCGTTTTCGGCCTTCGGGGGGCTCCGATCGGCCCATTTAGCGAAATTTCCTATGTTCTAATCTGAACTGTCACCACTCGTCGTTTGACGTTTCTGAAGGTGGCGCTCCCGACGGAGTGCAGTCTACCAAGTTTTCTATATTTTCACTATAAAATCGAATTTTAAACCCAGATCTAAGGCACGCGGGATATTGTAGAAGGTTCAAAGTTTACGTTTCGATATGGTTTTATGGGAATAAAGGGGTACTTACTTTGGAGAATGTAATCGTTTTGTAGTTTTTGTGATGACTGGCATTTCCCTTGCTCTTCGCTCCCGTCTTGGTTGTTATTTTTGCACATTTCCATCTAAAAACGAACTCAAAATCCAGCGCTCGCATAACAGAAAGTATCTAGAGACTTCAAACTTACCTTTTCTGGCCTTTGCGGGCCTCCGATCGGCCCATTTAGCGAAATTTCTTACGTTTTATTGGAAGCTGTCAATGCACCACACCGTTCGGCTAGCCGCTTGAGGTTTAGGACGGCCGAGCGAACACGAATGCCGCCGAACGTGTACGTGCCGCAAATTATCTATATTTTCACTATAAAATCGAATATTAAACCCAGATCTGAGGCACGCGGGATATTGTAGAAGGTTCAAAGTTTACGTTTCGATATGGCTTTATGGAAATAAATGGGTACTTACTTTGGAGAATGTAATCGTTTTGAAGTTTTTGTAATGACTGGCGTTTGCCTTGCTCTTCCCTCCCGTCTCGGTCGTTATTTTTGCACATTTCCATCTAAAAATGAACTGAAAACCCAGCGCTCGCATAACAGAAAGTATCTAGAGACTTTAAATTTACCTTTTCTGGCCTTGGCGGGCCTCCCATCGGCCCATTTAGCGAAATTTCCTATGTTTTATTCTGAACTGTCACCCAGTCGCCGTTTGACGTTTCTAAAGAGCGTGAGAATTTTCGCTATTTTCACTATAAAATCGAATTTTAAACCCAGATCTGAGGCACGCGGGATATTGTAGAAGGTTCAAAGTTTACGTTTCGATATGGTTTTATGGAAATAGAGGGGTACTTACTTTGGAGAATGTAATCGTTTTGAAGTTTTTGTCATGACTGGCATTTGCCTTGCTCTTCCTTGCCGTCTCGTTCGTTATTTTTGCACATTTCCATCTAAAAACGAACTTGAAACCCAGCGCTCGCATAACAGAAAGTATCTAGAGACTTTAAATTTACCTTTTCTGGCCTTTGCGGGCCTCCGATCGGCCCATTCAGCGAAATTTCTTACGTTTTCTTGGGAGATGTCACCGCACCGCACCGTCGGGCTCGAAGTTTGACGTTTCTGAAGGCCGATCGCCGGACAAACGTGCGTGGACGCATATTTTCACTATTTTCGCTATAAAATCGAATTTTACACCCAGATCTGAGGCTCGCGACACATTGTAGAAGGTTCAAAGTTTACGTTTCGATATGGCTTTGTGGAAGGGAATGCGGGAAAATACGAAAATATCGAATCCGAAATAGTTTGACGCCTAAATATATTTCGCACTGAACAACTGACGTTTCTCTGATTCCCAACCGATAAGCTCCGCCCGCGCTATATCCATCTCGGTCGCCGAGAAACGCCGGCGAGTACCCTACGAAAAACGGAAAATTTACCTAGAAAAACCCGAAAAACGGCCCGCCGGGCGCCTCGTCGCGACGGAGAAAGGACGAATAAAGCCTCCCGGCCCGCCGCCGCGTCGCCGGAAGGCTCGCGTAAAATACCTCGCGCGAAGCAAAATCGACCTCGGAGCGGTCGCGGGACTTCCGATAAGGGGCGTTTTTTTCGACTTTTGTCTCGTTCCCTCGCGAAAATCGAAATGTAGCGTCCGCAGACCTCCGGAAAAACGCAAATTTCGCCCGGAAAAAAGTAAAAAGAACTCATCAAAATACGCCTAAGCTACGCAGGAAGGACCGAACTCGACTCGACGCGCCCGTACTCGCCGCCGCGCGGCTCGCGAAAAAAGCCTTAGTGGCGGTAAAATGTCACTTTTTCGCGCCCCCGGTGGAAGCGAGAAAAAACAACGGATTTTAATATATAAGAACTAGAAAGGTGGCAAGTCGGCTATCGCCGACTTGACCTTTCTTGGGATGGTGGACACCGGATATTTTCAGTAGTATAGTTTTTCTGCAGACCACTGCGAAGAGTTTCAGAAAAAGTAATTTTTAAATCCATGAATTTTGAGGATTATTTGAGAATAGTTCGGTTTTTTTAAACACTTTGTATTGTTCTCATTAAAATAGTTTCCATATAGACCATTGTTAAAAGTTTCATCAAAGAAATATTTATACTTCCATGACAGTTTCAATTATCGCAGGTGCAGATCAGCAGTATGATCTGTTCTTTAATTTAATACATTTTACAATTTTTGGTTACAATATTATGCACTCTTGTATTTTTATCACTATCAATCGTAGGTGCAGATCAGCAGTATGATCTGTTTTTTCATTTAACACTTCTTAAAATTTTTGTTTATTATATTATGCACGCTTCTATTTTTATGACTATTAATTATCGTATGTGCAGATCAGCAGTATGATCTGTTCTATTATTTAACACTTCTCAAATTTGTTACCTATATTAGTTACGCTTGTCTGTCTTTTATCAATTATCGTAGATGCAGTTCAGCAGTAGAGAATCGTTCGGTTTTTTAAACGCCCTGTATTGTTCTCATTAAAATAGTTTCCATATAGACCATTGTTAAAAGTTTCTTCAAAGAAATATTATACTTCCATGACAGTTTCAATTATCGCAGGTGCAGATCAGCATTATGATCTGTTTTTTCATTTAACACTTCTTAAAATTTTTGTTTATAATATTATGCACGCTTCTATTTTTATGACTATTAATTGTCGTATGTGCAGATCAGCAGTATGATCTGTTGTTTTATTTAATATTTCTCAAAATTGTTACATACATTAGTTATGCTTTTCTGTTTTTTATCAATTACTGTAGGTGCAGATCAGCAGTATGACCTGTTTTTTCATTTAACACTTCTTAAAATTTTTGTTTATAATATTATGCACGCTTCTATTTTTATGACTATTAATTATCGTATGTGCAGATCAGCAGTATGATCTGTTCTATTATATAAGACTTCTCAAATTTGTTACCTATATTAGTTACGTTTGTCTGTCTTTTATCAATTATCGTAGATGCAGATCAGCAGTAGAGAATCGTTAGGTTTTTTAAACACCCTGTATTGTTCTCATTAAAATAGTTTCCATATAGACCATTGTAAAAAGTTTCATCAAAGAAATATTATACTTCCATGACAGTTTCAATTATCGCAGGTGCAGATCAGCAGTATGATCTGTTCTTTAATTTAATACATTTTAAAATTTTTGGTTACAATATTATACACTTGTATGTTTATCACTATCAATTGTCGTAGGTCCAGATCAGCAGTATGATCTGTTCTTTCATTTAACACTTCTTAAAATTTTTGTTTATAATATTTTGCACGCTTCTATTTTTATGACTATTAATTATCGTAGGTGCAGATCAGCAGTATGATCTGTTCTTTTATTTAACATTTCTCAAAATAGTTAAATACATTAGTTATGCTTTTCTGATTTTTATCAATTATTGTAGGTGCAGATCAGCAGTATGATCTGTTCTTTCATTTAACACTTCTTGAAATTTTTGTTTATAATATTATGCACGCTTCTATTTTTATGACTATTAATTATCGTAGGTGCAGATCAGCAGTATGATCTGTTCTATTATTTAACAATTATCAAATTTGTTACCTATATTAGATACGCTTGTCTATCTTTTATCAATTATCGTAGATGCAGATCAGCAGTAGAGAATGGTTCGGTTTTTTTAAGCATCCTGCATTTTTTCGTTAGGGTAGTTTTTCTGCAGACTATTGCAAAAAGTTTCATAAAAAAATAAATTAATTCCATGAATTTTGAGGATTATTAGGGAATATTTCGGTTTTTTTATACATTCTGTATTTTGTCATTAGCATAGTTTTTATACAAAACATTATAAATAATTTCATCAAAACAAACTTTTGTAATTCCATGTATTTTGGGAGTTTCAATATTGGTTGATTTTACTTAAACACCCTGTATTGTTCTCATTAAAATACTCTCTATATAGACCATTGTTCAAAGTTTCATCAAAGTAATATTATACTTCCATGAATGGTTCGGTTTTTGTGAATATCCAGTAGTTTTTTAATTAGTATAGTTTTCTTACAGACCATTGTGAAAAGTTTCATAAAAAAATATTCCATGCATTTTGAGGATTCTTAGAGAATGGTTTGGTTTCGTTAAACACCCTCTATTTTTTCAATAGTATAATTTTTTTACAATCGTGAAGTTTCATAAAAAAAATAAATTCCATAAATTTTGTGGATCTAGAGAATGGTTCTTTATTTTACACCCTGTATTTTTTCATAAGTATGTATTTGTATACACATAATAATACCTAAGTATGTATTTTTTATAGTTTTTTTACAAACTATTGCAAAAAGTTTCATCAAAAATAAAAAAAGAACGCCGAACGTGTAGGTGCCATAAATTTTGAGGATTTTTAGAGAATGGTTCGGTTTTTTTAAACACCCTGTATTGTTCTCATTAAAATAGTTTCCATATAGACCATTGTTAAAAGTTTGATCAAAGAAATATTTATACTTCCATGACAGTTTCAATTATCGCAGGTGCAGATCAGCAGTATGATCTGTTCTTTCATTTAATACATTTTAAAATTTTTGGTTACAATATTATGCACTCTTGTATTTTTATCACTATCAATTGTCGTAGGTGCAGATCAACAGTATGATCTGTTCTTTTATTTAACATTTCTCAAAATTGTTAAATACATTAGTTATGCTTTTCTGTTTTTTATCAATTATCGTAGGCGCAGATCAGCAGTATGATCTGTTCTTTCATTTAACACTTCTTAAAATTTTTGTTTAAAATATTATGCACGCTTCTATATTTATGACTATTAATTATCGTATGTGCAGATCAGCAGTATGATCTGTTCTATTATTTAACACTTCTCAAATTTGTTACCTATATTAGTTACGCTTGTCTGTCTTTTATCAATTATCGTAGATGCAGATCAGCAGTAGAGAATCGTTCGGTTTTTTAAACACCCTGTATTTTTTCAGTAGGGTAGTTTTTTGCAGTCTTTTGTGAAAAGTTTTGTAAAAAAAATTCTTTAATTCCATGAATTTCGAGGATATCAAGAGAATGGTTCGGTATTTTTAAACACCCAGTATTTTTTCATTATTACAGTTTTTTTACAGCCTATTGTGAAAGGTGTCTAAAAAAAGAAATATTAATTCCACGAATTTTGAGGATATTTAGAGAATGGTTCGGTTTTTCTAAACACCCAGTATTTTTTAATTAGTACAGTTTTTTTACAGCCTATTGCGAAAAATGCCATAAAAATTTCAATTCCATGAATTTTGAGGATTATTAGAAAACGGTTCGGTTTTGTAAAACACCCTGCATTTTTTTAATAAGGGTAGTTTTTTTGCAGCCTATTGTGAAAGGTGTCATAACAAAAATATTATTAATTCCATAAAATTTGAGGATTTTTAGGGAATGGTTCGGTTTTTTGTAAACACCCAGTAGTTTTTTAATTAGTAAAGTTTTCTTACAGACCATTGTGAAATGTTTCATTAAAAAATATTCCATGAATTGTGAGGATTCTTAGAGAATGGTTTGGTTTTGTTAAACACCCTGTAGTTTTTCATTATTACAATTTTTTTACATTCTATTGTGAAAGGTGTCTACAAAAAAAATATATTAATTCCTTAAATTTTGATAATTTTTAGGGAATGGTTCGTTTTTTTTAAACATCCTGTATTTTTTTCAGTAGGGTAGTTTTTTGCAGCCTTTTGTGAAAAGTTTTGTAAAAAAATTTTTTAATTCGATGAATTTCGAGGATATCAAGAGAATGGTTCGGTATTTTTAAACACCCAGTATTTGTTCATTAGTATAGTCTTTTTGCAAACTATTGCGATAAGTTTCATAAAAAAAATTTTAATTTCATGAATTTTGAGGATTATTAGAAAACGGTTCGGTTTTGTAAAACACCCTGCATTTTTTAATAAGGGTAGTTTTTTTGCAGCCTATTGTGAAAGGTGTCATAACAAAAATATTATTATTTCCATAAATTTTGAGGATTTTTAGGGAATGGTTCGGTTTTTTGTAAACACCCAGTAGTTTTTTAATTAGTAAAGTTTTCTTACAGACCATTCTGAAAAGTTTCATTAAAAAATATTCCATGAATTGTGAGGATTCTTAGAGAATGGTTTGGTTTCGTTAAACACCCTGTATTTTTTCATTATTACAGTTTTTTTATAGCCTATTGTGAAAGGTGTCTACAAAAAGAAATATTAATTCCACGAAATTTGAGGATTTTTAGAGAATGGTTCGGTTCTCTTAAACACTGGATATTTTCATTAGTATATATATCTTTTTTAACAGCCTATTGCAAAAAGTGTTTAAAAAAAAAAATTAATTCCACGAAATTTGAGGATTTCAAGAGAATGGTTCGGTTTTTTTAAACCCCCTGTATTTTTAATTAGTATAGTTTTTCTGCAGACTATCGCGAAGAGTTTCAGAAAAAAAAGGAATTTTTAAATCCACGAATTTTGAGGATTTTTAGATAAGGGTTCGGTTTCTTTTAAACACCCCGTATTTTGTTCGATAATTAGTGCGGTAAGAGACCCCCGACTGAAGTTTCGTAAAAAAAAAATTTCAGTTCCCTTAATTTTGACATTTTTTTAGCGTTCGACATTTTTCCAACACTTTGTATATAAAACGGTCCTTCGCACGTCAGACGACCCCTCCGAAGCGAAAAAACCGAAAATTTCCTCGAATCTGTAATTTTTATTTTTTTCTCGTCAATTTTTATCGGAACACCCCGTACATCGAGCTTTTTTGAGTCGCACTGTATATGCTTCGAAAAATTTGAAGAGCGCCACATTGCTGACGTCACTGTTACCCCGTCTGGGTGCGAATTTATGCAAATTTCGATACAAAAAAGACCTTAAAACCCAGCGCTCGCGTAACAGAAAGTATCTAGAGACTTTAAATTTACCGTTTTCGGCCTTCGGGGGGCTCCGATCGGCCCATTTAGCGAAATTTCCTATGTTTTAATATGAACTGTCACCACTCGTCGTTTGACGTTTCTGAAGATCGCGCTCCCGACGGAGTGCAGTCTACCAAATTTTCGTTATTTTCACTATAAAATCGAATTTTAAACCCAGATCTGAGGCACGCGGGAAATTGTAGAAGGTTCAAAGTTTACGTTTCGATATGGTTTTATGGAAATAAAGGGGTACTTACTTTGGAGAATGTAATCGTTTTGAAGTTTTTGTGATGACTGGCATTTGCCTTCCTCTTCCTTGCCGTCTCGGTCGTTATTTTTGCACATTTCCATCTAAAAACGAACTGGAAACCCATCGCTCGCATAACAGAAAGTATCTAGAGACTTTAAATTTACCTTTTCTGGCCTTTGCGGGCCTCCGATCGGTCCGTTCGGCGAAATTTCCTATGTTTTAATCTGAACTGTCACCACTCGTCGTTTGACGTTTCTGATGGCGGAGTGCAGTCTACCAAATTTTCTATAATTTCACTATAAAATCAAATTTCAAACTCATACCTGAGGCACGCGGGATATTGTAGAAGGTTCAAAGTTTACGTTTCGATATGGTTTTATGGAAATAAAGGTGTACTTACTTTGGAGAATGTAATCGTTTTGAAATTTTTGTGATGTCGGCCATTTGCCTTGCTGTCGTTTCCCGTCCGGGTTGTTATTTTTGCACATTTCCATCTAAAAACGAACTGAAAACCCAGCGCTCGCATAACAGAAAGTATCTAGAGACTTTAAATTTACCTTTTCTGGCCTTTGCGGGCCTCCGATCGGCCCATTCAGCGAAATTTCTTACGTTTTCTTGGGAGATGTCACCGCATCGCACCGTCGGGCTCGAAGTTTGACGTTTCTGAAGGCCGATCGCCGGACAAACGTGCGTGGACGCATATTTTCACTATTTTCGCAATAAAATCGAATTTTACACCCAGATCTGAGGCACGCGACACATTGTAGAAGGTTCAAAGTTGACGTTTCGATATGGCTTTGTGGAAGGGAATGCGGGAAAATACGAAAATATCGAATCCGAAATAGTTTGACGCCTAAATATATTTGGCACTGAACAACTGACGTTTCTCTGATTCCCAACCGATAAGCTCCGCCCGCGCTATATCCATCTCGGTCGCCGAGAACGGCTGGCGAGGACCCTACGAAAAACGGAAAATTTACCTAGAAAAACGCGAAAAACGGTCCGCCGAGCGCCTCGTCGCGACGAAGAAAGGACCAAATAAACCGATTCGCCCGCTGCCGCGTCGCCGGAAGGCTCGCGTAAAATACCTCGCGCGAAGCAAAATCGGCCTCGGAGCGGTCGCGGGACTTCCGATAAGGGGCGTTTTTTTCGACTTTTGTCTCGTTCCCTCGCGAAAATCGAAATGTAGCGTCCGCAGACCTCCGGAAAAACGCAAAATTCGCCCGGAAAAAAGTAAAAAGATGCGATCAAAATACGCCTAAGCTACGCAGGAAGGACGGAACTCGACTTCACGCGCCCGTACTCGCCACCGCGCGGCTCGCGAAAAAAGCCTTAGTGGCGGTAAAATGCCACTTTTTCGCGCCCCCGGTGGAAGCGAGAAAAAACAACGGATTTTAATATAATAGAACTAGAAAGGTGGCAAGTCGGCTATCGCCGACTTGACCTTTCTTGGGATGGTGGACACCGGATATTTTCAGTAGTATAGTTTTTCTGCAGACCATTGCGAAGAGTTTCAGAAAAAGTAATTTTTAAATCCATGAATTTTGAGGATTATTTGAGAATAGTTCGGTTTTTTTAAACACTTTGTATTGTTCTCATTAAAATAGTTTCCATATAGACCATTGTTAAAAGTTTCATCAATGAAATATTTATACTTCCATGACAGTTTCAATTATTGCAGGTGCAGATCAGCAGTATGATCTGTTCTTTAATTTAATACATTTTACAATTTTTGGTTACAATATTATGCACTCTTGTATTTTTATCACTATCAATCGTAGGTGCAGATCAGCAGTATGATCTGTTTTTTCATTTAACACTTCTTAAAATTTTTGTTTATAATATTATGCACGCTTCTATTTTTATGACTATTAATTATCGTATGTGCAGATCAGCAGTATGATCTGTTCTATTATTTAACACTTCTCAAATTTGTTACCTATATTAGTTACGTTTGTCTGTCTTTTATCAATTATCGTAGATGCAGATCAGCAGTAGAGAATCGTTAGGTTTTTAAACACCCTGTATTGTTCTCATTAAAATAGTTTCCATATAGACCATTGTTAAAAGTTTCATCAAAGAAATATTATACTTCCATGACAGTTTCAATTATCGCAGGTGCAGATCAGCAGTATGATCTGTTCTTTAATTTAATACATTTTAAAATTTTTGGTGACAATATTATACACTCTTGTATTTTTATCACTATCAATTGTCGTAGGTGCAGATCAGCAGTTTGATCTGTTGTTTTATTTAATATTTCTCAAAATTGTTACATACATTAGTTATGCTTTTCTGTTTTTTATCAATTACTGTAGGTGCAGATCAGCAGTATGATCCGTTTTTTCATTTAACACTTCTTAAAATTTTTGTTTATAATATTATGCACGCTTCTATTTATATGACTATTAATTATCGTATGTGCAGATCAGCAGTATGATCTGTTCTATTATTTAACACTTCTCAAATTTGTTACCTATATTAGTTACGTTTGTCTGTCTTTTATCAATTATCGTAGATGCAGATCAGCAGTAGAGAATCGTTAGGTTTTTTAAACACCCTGTATTGTTCTCATTAAAATAGTTTCCATATAGACCATTGTTAAAAGTTTCATCAAAGAAATATTATACTTCCATGACAGTTTCAATTATCGCAGGTGCAGATCAGCAGTATGATCTGTTCTTTAATTTAATACATTTTAAAATTTTTGGTGACAATATTATACACTCTTGTATTTTTATCACTATCAATTGTCGTAGGTGCAGATCAGCAGTTTGTTCTGTTGTTTTATTTAATATTTCTCAAAATTGTTACATACATTAGTTATGCTTTTCTGTTTTTTTATCAATTACTGTAGGTGCAGATCAGCAGTATGACCTGTTTTTTCATTTAACACTTCTTAAAATTTTTGTTTATAATATTATGCACGCTTCTATTTTTATGACTATTAATTATCGTATGTGCAGATCAGCAGTATGATCTGTTCTATTATTTAAGACTTCTCAAATTTGTTACCTATATTAGTTACGTTTGTCTGTCTTTTATCAATTATCGTAGATGCAGATCAGCAGTAGAGAATCGTTAGGTTTTTTAAACACCCTGTATTGTTCTCATTAAAATAGTTTCCATATAGACCATTGTTAAAAGTTTCATCAAAGAAATATTATACTTCCATGACAGTTTCAATTATCGCAGGTGCAGATCAGCAGTATGATCTGTTCTTTAATTTAATACATTTTAAAATTTTTGGTTACAATATTATACATTTGTATGTTTATCACTATCAATTGTCGTAGGTGCAGATCAGCAGTATGATCTGTTCTTTTATTTAACATTTCTCAAAATACATTAGTTATGCTTTTCTGATTTTTATCAATTATTGTAGGTGCAGATCAGCAGTATGATCTGTTCTTTCATTTAACACTTCTTGAAATTTTTGTTTATAATATTATGCACGCTTCTATTTTTATGACTATTAATTATCGTAGGTGCAGATCAGCAGTATGATCTGTTCTATTATTTAACAATTATCAAATTTGTTACCTATATTAGATACGCTTGTCTATCTTTTATCAATTATCGTAGATGCAGATCAGCAGTAGAGAATGGTTCGGTTTTTTTAAACATCCTGCATTTTTTCGTTAGGGTAGTTTTTCTGCAGACTATTGCAAAAAGTTTCATAAAAAAATAAATTAATTCCATGAATTTTGAGGATTATTAGGGAATAGTTCGGTTTTTTTAAACATTCTGTATTTTGTCATTAGCATAGTTTTTATACAAAACATTGTAAATAGTTTCATCAAAACAAACTTTTGTAATTCCATGTATTTTGGGAGTTTCAATATTGGTTGATTTTACTTAAACACCCTGTATTGTTCTCATTAAAATAGTCTCTATATAGACCATTGTTCAAAGTTTCATCAAAGTAATATTATACTTCCATGAATGGTTCGGTTTTTGTAAATATCCAGTAGTTTTTTAATTAGTATAGTTTTCTTACAGACCATTGTGAAAAGTTTCATAAAAAATATTCCATGCATTTTGAGGATTCTTAGAGAATGGTTTGGTTTCGTTAAACACCCTCTATTTTTTCAATAGTATAATTTTTCTACAATCGTGAAGTTTCATAAAAAAAATAAATTCCATAAATTTTGTGGATCTAGAGAATGGTTCTTTATTTTACACCCTGTATTTTTTCATAAGTATGTATTTGTATACACATAATAATACCTAAGTATGTATTTTTTATAGTTTTTTTACAAACTATTGCAAAAAGTTTCATCAAAAATCAAAAAAGAACGCCGAACGTGTAGGTGCCATAAATTTTGAGGATTTTTAGAGAATGGTTCGGTTTTTTTAAACACCCTGTATTGTTCTCATTAAAATAGTTTCCGTATAGACCATTGTTAAAAGTTTGATCAAAGAAATATTTATACTTCCATGACAGTTTCAATTATCGCAGGTGCAGATCAGCAGTATGATCTGTTCTTTCATTTAATACATTTTAAAATTTTTGGTTACAATATTATGCACTCTTGTATTTTTATCACTATCAATTGTCGTAGGTGCAGATCAGCAGTATGATCTGTTCTTTTATTTAACATTTCTCAAAATTGTTAAATACATTAGTTACGCTTTTCTGTTTTTTATCAATTATCGTAGGCGCAGATCAGCAGTATGATCTGTTCTTTCATTTAACACTTCTTAAAATTTTTGTTTAAAATATTATGCACGCTTCTATATTTATGACTATTAATTATCGTATGTGCAGATCAGCAGTATGATCTGTTCTATTATTTAACACTTCTCAAATTTGTTACCTATATTAGTTACGCTTGTCTGTCTTTTATCAATTATCGTAGATGCAGATCAGCAGTAGAGAATCGTTCGGTTTTTTAAACACCCTGTATATTTTCAGTAGGGTAGTTTTTTGCAGGCTTTTGTGAAAAGTTTTGTAAAAAAAATTCTTTAATTCCATGAATTTCGAGGATATGAAGAGAATAGTTCGGTATTTTTAAACACCCAGTATTTTTTCATTATTACAGTTTTTTTTACAGCCTATTGTGAAAGGTGTCTAAGAAAAGAAATATTAATTCCACGAATTTTGAGGATATTTAGAGAATGGTTCGGTTTTTCTAAACACCCAGTATTTTTTAATTAGTACAGTTTTTTTACAGCCTATTGCGAAAAATGTCATAAAAATTTCAATTCCATGAATTTTGAGGATTATTAGAAAACGGTTCGGTTTTGTAAAACACCCTGCATTTTTTAATAAGGGTAGTTTTTTTGCAGCCTATTGTGAAAGGTGTCATAACAAAAATATTATTAATTCCATAAAATTTGAAGATTTTTAGGGAATGGTTCGGTTTTTTGTAAACACCCAGTAGTTTTTTAATTAGTAAAGTTTTCTTACAGACCATTGTGAAATGTTTCATTAAAAAATATTCCATGAATTTTGAGGATTATTAGACAATGGTTCGGTTTTTTTAAACACCCTGTATTATTTCATTATTACAGTTTTTTTACATTCTATTGTGAAAGGTGTCTACAAAAAAAATATATTAATTCCTTAAATTTTGATGATTTTTAGGGAATGGTTCGTTTTTATTAAACATCCTGTATTTTTTCAGTAGGGTAGTTTTTTGCAGCCTTTTGTGAAAAGTTTTGTAAAAAAAATTCTTTAATTCCATGAATTTCGAGGATATCAAGAGAATGGTTCGGTATTTTTAAACACCCAGTATTTTTTCATTATTACAGTTTTTTTTACAGCCTATTGTGAAAGGTGTCTAAAAAAAGAAATATTAATTCCACGAATTTTGAGGATATTTAGAGAATGGTTCGGTTTTTCTAAACACCCAGTATTTTTTAATTAGTACAGTTTTTCTACAGCCTATTGCGAAAAATGTCATAAAAATTTCAATTCCATGAATTTTGAGGATTATTAGAAAACGGTTCGGTTTTGTAAAACACCCTGCATTTTTTTAATAAGGGTAGTTTTTTTGCAGCCTATTGTGAAAGGTGTCATAACAAAAATATTATTAATTCCACAAAATTTGAGGATTTTTAGGGAATGGTTCGGTTTTTTGTAAACACCCAGTGGTTTTTTAATTAGTAAAGTTTTCTTACAGACCATTGTGAAATGTTTCATTAAAAAATATTCCATGAATTGTGAGGATTCTTAGAGAATGGTTTGGTTTTGTTAAACACCCTGTATTTTTTTATTATTACAGTTTTTTTTACAGCCCATTGTGAAAGGTGTCTACAAAAAGAAATATTAATTCCACGAATTTTGAGGATTTTTAAAGAAAGGTTCGGTTCTCTTAAACACTGGATATTTTCATTAGTATATATTTTTTTTTAACAGCCTATTGCAAAAAGTGTTTACAAAAAAAAATTTAATTCCACGAAATTTGAGGATTTCAAGAGAATGGTTCGGTTTTTTTAAACCCCCTGTATTTTTAATTAGTATAGTTTTTCTGCAGACTATCGCGAAGGGTTTCAGAAAAAAAAGGAATTTTTAAATCCACGAATTTTGAAGATTTTTAGATAAGGGTTCGGTTTTTTTAAACACCCCGTATTTTGTCCGATAATTAGTGCGGTAAGAGACCCCCGACTGAAGTTTCGTAAAAAAAAAAATTTCAGTTCCCTTAATTTTGACATTTTTTTAGCGTTCGACATTTTTCCAACACTTTGTATATAAAACGGTCTCCGAAGCGAAAAAACCGAAAATTTCCTCGAATCTGTAATTTTTATTTTTTTCTCGTCAATTTTTATCGGAACACCCCGTACATCGAGCTTTTTTGAGTCGCACTGTACATGCCTCGAAAAATTTGAAGAGCACCACATTTCTGACGTCACTGTTATCCGTCTGGGTGCGGATTTATGCAAATTTCGATACAAAAACGACCTCAAAATCCAGCGCTCGCATAACAGAAAGTATCTAGAGACTTCAAATTTACCGTTTTCGGCCCTCGGGGGGCTCCGATCGGCCCATTTAGCGAAATTTCCTATGTTTTAATCTGAACTGTCACCACTCGTCGTTTGACGTTTCTGAAGGTGGCGCTCCCGGCGGAGTGCAGTCTACCAAGTTTTCTATATTTTCACTATAAAAACGAATTTTAAACCCAGATCTGAGGCACGCGGGATATTGTAGAAGGTTCAAAGTTTACGTTTCGATATGGTTTTATGGGAATGAAGGGGTACTTACTTTGGAGAATGTAATCGTTTTGAAGTTTTTGTGATGACTGGCATTTCCCTTGCTCTTCGCTCCCGTCTTGGTTGTTATTTTTGCACATTTCCATCTAAAAACGAACTCAAAATCCAGCGCTCGTATAACAGAAAGTATCTAGAGACTTCAAACTTACCTTTTCTGGCCTTTGCGGGCCTCCGATCGGCCCATTTAGCGAAATTTCTTACGTTTTATTGGGAGCTGTCAATGCACCACACCGTCCGGCTAGCCGCTTGAGGTTTAGGACGGCCGAGCGAACACGAATGCCGCCGAACGTGTAGGTGCCGCAAATTATCTATAATTTTATTATAAAATCGAATTTTAAACCCAGATCTGAGGCACGCGGGATATTGTAGAAGGTTCAAAGTTTACGTTTCGATATGGCTTTATGGAAATAAATGGGTACTTACTTTGGAGAATGTAATCGTTTTAAAGTTTTTGTAATGACTGGCGTTTGCCTTGCTCTTCCCTCCCGTCTCGGTCGTTATTTTTGCACATTTCCATCTAAAAACGAACTCAAAATCCAGCGCTCGCATAACAGAAAGTATCTAGAGACTTTAAATTTACCTTTTCTGGCCTTTGCGGGCCTCCGATCGGCCCATTCAGCGAAATTTCTTACGTTTTCTTGGGAGATGTCACCGCACCGCACCGTCGGGCTCGAAGTTTGACGTTTCTGAAGGCTGATCGCCGGACAAACGTGCGTGGACGCATATTTTCACTATTTTCGCAATAAAATCGAATTTTACACCCAGATCTGAAGCACGCGGGATATTGTAGAAGGTTCAAAGATTACGTTTCGATATGGCTTTGTGGAAAGGAATGCGGGAAAATACGAAAATATCGAATCCGAAATAGTTTGACGCCTAAATATATTTCGCACTGAACAACTGACGTTTCTCTGATTCCCAACCGATAAGCTCCGCCCGCGCTATATCCATCTCGGTAGCCGAGAACGGCTGGCGAGGACCCTACGAAAAACGGAAAATTTACTTAGAAAAACGCGAAAAACGGTCCGCCGAGCGCCTCGTCGCGACGAAGAAAGGTTCAAATAAACCGATTCGCCCGCGGCGGCGTCGCCGGAAGGCTCGCGTAAAATACCTCGCGCGAAGCAAAATCGGTCTCGGAGCGGTCGTGGGACTTCCGATAATCGAAATGTAGCGTCCGCAGACCTCCGGAAAAACACAAAATTCGCCCGGAAAAAAGTAAAAATAACCAACGAAAATACGCCTAAGCGACGACCCGAGGACCGAACTCGACTCCGCGCACCCATACTCGCCGCTGCGCGGCTCGCGAAAAAAGCCTTTGGGAATGCAAAATGCCCCTTTTTCGCACCCCCGGTGGGAGCGAGAAAAAACAACGGATTTTAATATATAAGAACTACAAAGGTGGCAAGTCGGCTATCGCCGACTTGACCTTTCTTGGGATGGTGGACACCGGATATTTTCAATAGTATAGTTTTTCTGCAGACCATTGCGAAGAGTTTCAGAAAAAGAAATTTTTAAATCCATGAATTTTGAGGATTATTTGAGAATGGTTCTGTTTTTTAAACACCCTGTATTGTTCTCGTTAAAACAGTTTCCATATAGACCATTGTTAAAAGTTGCATCAAAGGAATATTATACTTCCATGACAGTTTCAATTATCGCAGGTGCAGATCAGCAGTATGATCTGTTCTTTTATTTCATATTTCTCAAAATTGTTAAATACATTAGTTATGCTTTTCTGTTTTTTATCAATTATTGTAGGTGCAGATCAGCAGTATGATCTGTTCTTTTATTTAACATTTCTCAAAATTGTTAAATACATTAGTTATGCTTTTCTGTTTTTTTATCAATTATTGTAGGTGCAGATCAGCAGTATGATCTGTTCTTTAATTTAATACATTTTAAAATATTTGGTTACAATATTATACTCTTGTATGTTTATCACTATCAATTGTCGTAGGTGCAGATCAGCAGTATGATCTGTTCTTTTATTTAATATTTCTCAAAATTGTTAAATACATTAGTTATGCTTTTCTGTTTTTTTTTTCAATTATTGTAGGTGCGGATCAGCAGTATGATCTGTTCTTTCATTTAACATTTCTCAAAATTGTTAAATACATTAGTTATGCATTTCTGTTTTTTATCAATTATTGTAGGTGCAGATCAGCAGTATGATCTGTTCTTTCATTTAACATTTCTTAAAATTTTTGTTTATAATATTATGCACGCTTCTATTTTTATGACTATTAATTATCGTAGGTGCAGATCAGCAGTATGATCTGTTCTTTTATTTAACATTTCTCAAAATTGTTAAATACATTAGTTATGCATTTCTGTTTTTTATCAATTATTGTAGGTGCAGATCAGCAGTATGATCTGTTCTTTCATTTAACATTTCTTAAAATTTTTGTTTATAATATTATGCACGCTTCTATTTTTATGACTATTAATTATCGTAGGTGCAGATCAGCAGTATGATCTGTTCTATTATTTAACACTTCTCAAATTTGTTACCTATATTAGTTACGCTTGTCTATCTTTTATCAATTATCGTAGATGCAGATCAGCAGTAGAGAATGGTTCGGTGTTTTTAAACATCCTGCATTTTTTCGTTAGGGTAGTTTTTCTGCAGACTATTGCAAAAAGTTTCATAAAAAAATAAATTAATTCCATGAATTTTGAGCATTATTAGGGAATAGTTCGGTTTTTTTAAACATTCTGTATTTTGTCATTAGCATAGTTTTTATACAAAACATTGTCAATAGTTTCATCAAAACAAACTTTTGTAAGTCCATGTATTTTGGGAGTTTCAATATTGGTTCAGTTTTCTTAAGCACCCTGTATTGTTCTCATTAAAATAGTCTCTATATAGACCATTGTTAAAAGTTTCATCAAAGAAATATTTATACTTCCATGACAGTTTCAATTATCGCAGGTGCAGATCAGCAGTATGATCTGTTCTTTAATTTAATACATTTTAAAATTTTTGGTTACAATATTATGCACTCTTGTATTTTTATCGCTATCAATTGTCGTAGGTGCAGATCAGCAGTATGATCTGTTCGTTTATTTAACATTTCTCAAAATTGTTAAATGCATTAGTTATGCTTTTCTGTTTTTTATCAATTATCGTAGGCGCAGATCAGCAGTATGATCTGTTCTTTCATTTAATACTTCTTAAAATTTTTGTTTATAATATTATGCACGCTTCTATATTTATGACTATTAATTATCGTAGGTGCAGATCAGCAGTATGATCTGTTCTATTATTTAACACTTCTCAAATTGTCTATCTTTTATCAATTATAGTAGATGCAGATCAGCAGTAGAGAATGGTTCGTGTTTTTTAAACACCCAGTATTTTGTCATTAGTATATTTTTCCTACAGAACATTGTAAAAAGTTTCATCAAAAAAAATTTTCAATTCCAGGAATTTTGAGGACTTTTAGAGAATGGTTTGGTTTTGTTAAACACCCTGTATTTGCTCATTAGTATAATTTTTTTACAATCGTGAAAAGTTTCATAAAAAAAATTAAAATCCATAAATTTTGTGGATCTAGAGAATGGTTCTTTATTTTACACCCTGTATTTTTTCATAAGTATGTGTTTATATACACATAATAATACCAAAGTATGTATTTTTAATAGTTTTTTTACAAACTATTGTAAAAAGTTTCATCACAAATCAAAAAAGAATTTTCAATTCCAGGTTTTAAGGATCAAAAAATTTTTTTAATTCCACAAACTTTGAGGATTTTTAGAGAACGGTTCGGTTTTTGTAAACACTAAGTATTTTTTCATTAGGTTAGATTTTTTATAGTGTATTGCGAAAAGTGTCGTTAAAACAAAATTTTCAATTCCACGAATTTCGATGATTTTAGAGAATAGTTCGATTTTTTTAATTACCCAGTATTTTTTAATTAGTACAGTATTTTCTAATTTGTACAGTTGTTTTGCAACTTATTGCGAAAAGTGACATAAAAAAAAATTTAAATTCCCTGAATTTGGAGGAATTTTATATAATGGATCGGTTTTTTTGAACCTCCTGCTTTTTTCCATTATTACAGTTTTTTTACAGCCTATTGTGAAAAGTTTTATCAAAAAAATGTTTAATTTCATGAATTTCGAGGATTTCAAGAGAATGGTTCGGTTTTTTTAAACACCCAGTATTTTTTAATTAGTATAGTTTTTCTGCAGACTATTGCGATAAGTTTTATAAAAAAAAGTTTAATTCCATGTATGTTGAGGATTTTTAGTGAATGGTTAGGTTTTTTTAAACACTCTATATTTTTTCATCATTACAGTTTTTTTACAACCTATTGTGAAAGGTGTCTACAAAAAAAAAATATTAATTCCATAAATTGCGAGGATTTCAAGAGAATAGTTCGGTTTTATAAACACCCAGTATTTTTTAATTAGTATGGTTTGTCTGCAGACTATTGCGATAAGTTTCATAAAAAAAAAATTAATTCCATGTATTTTGAGGATTATTAGACAATGGTTCGGTTTTTTCAAACACCCTGTATTATTTCATTATTACAGTTTTTTTACATTCTATTGTGAAAGGTGTCTACAAAAAAAATATATTAATTCCTTAAATTTTGATGATTTTTAGGGAATGGTTCGTTTTTTTTAAACATCCTGTATTTTTTCAGTAGGACAGTTTTTTGCAGTTTTTTGTGAAAAGTTTTGTAAAAAAAATTTTTTAATTCCATGAATTTCGAGGATATCAAGAGAATGGTTCGGTATTTTTAAACACCCAGTATTTTTTCATTATTACAGTTTTTTACAGCCTATTGTGAAAGGTGTCTAAAAAAAGAAATATTAATTCCACGAATTTTGATTTGTTCATTAGTATAGTCTTTTTGCAGACTATTGCGATAAGTTTCATAAAAAAAAATGTATTCCATGAATTTTGAGGATTATTAGAAAATGGTTCGGTTTTGTAAAACATCCTGCATTTTTTTAATAAGGGTAGTTTTTTTGCAGCCTATTGTGAAAGGTGTCATAAAAAAAATATTAATTCCATACATTTTGAGGATTTTTAGGGAATGGTTCTGTTTTTTGTAAACACCCAGTAGTTTTTTAATTAGTAAAGTTTTCTTACAGACCAAGTTTCATTAAAAAATATTCCATGAATTGTGAGGTTTCTTAGAGAATGGTTTGGTTTTGTTAAACACCCTGTATTTTTTCATTATTACAGTTTTTTTACAGCCTATTGTGAAAGGTGTCTACAAAAAGAAATATTAATTCCACGAAATTTTAGGATTTCAAGAGAATGGTTCGGTTTTTTTAAGCCCCCCGTATTTTTAATTAGTATAGTTTTTCTGCAGACTATCGCGAAGAGTTTCAGAAAAAAAAGGAATTTTTAAATTCACGAATTTTGAGGATTTTTCGATAAAGGTTCGGTTTTTTTAAACACCCCGTATTTTTTTCGATAATTAGTGCGGTAAGGGACCCCCGACTGAAGTTTCGTAAAAAAAAAATTTCACTTCCCTTAATTTTGACATTTTTTTAGCATTCGACATTTTTCCAACACTTTGTATATAAAACGGTCTTTCGCACGTCAGACGACCCCTCCGAAGCGAAAAAACCGAAAATTTCCTCGAATCTGTAATTTTTATTTTTTTCTCGTCAATTTTTATCGTAACACCCCGTACATCGAGCTTTTTTGAGTCGCATTGTATATAAGCGAAGCGCCTCGAAAAATTTGAAGAGCGCCACATTGCTGACGTCACTGTTACCCCGTCTGGGTGCGAATTTATGCAAATTTCGATACAAAAAAGACCTTAAAACCCAGCGCTCGCATAACAGAAAGTATCTAGAGACTTTAAATTTACCGTTTTCGGCTTTCGGGGGGCTCCGATCGGCCCATTTAGCAAAATTTCCTATGTTTTAATCTGAACTGTCACCACTCGTCGTTTGACGTTTCTGAAGATCGCTCTCCCGACGGAGTGCAGTCTACCAAATTTTCGTTATTTTCACTATAAAATCGAATTTTAAACCCAGATCTGAGGCACGCGGGAAATTGTAGAAGGTTCAAAGTTTACGTTTCGATATGGTTTTATGGAAATAAAGGGATACTTACTTTGGAGAATGTAATCGTTTTGAAGTTTTTGTGATGACTGGCATTTGCCTTCCTCTTCCTTGCCGTCTCGGTCGTTATTTTTGCACATTTCCATCTAAAAACGAACTGGAAACCCAGCGCTCGCATAACATAAAGTATCTAGAGACTTTAAATTTACCTTTTCTGGCCTTTGCGGGCCTCCGATCGGTCCATTCGGCGAAATTTCCTATGTTTTAATCTGAACTGTCACCACTCGTCGTTTGACGTTTCTGATGGCGGAGTGCAGTCTACCAAATTTTCTATAATTTCACTATAAAATCGAATTTTAAACACAGATCTGAGGCACGCGGGATATTGTAGAAGGTTCAAAGTTTACGTTTCGATATGGTTTTATGGAAATAGAGGGGTACTTACTTTGGAGAATGTAATCGTTTTGAAGTTTTTGTCATGACTGGCATTTGCCTTGCTCTTCCTTGCCGTCTCGTTCGTTATTTTTGCACATTTCCATCTAAAAACGAACTGGAAACCCAGCGCTCGCATAACATAAAGTATCTAGAGACTTTAAATTTACCTTTTCTGGCCTTTGCGGGCCTCCGATCGGCCCATTCGGCGAAATTTCTTACGTTTTCTTGGGAGATGTCACCGCACCGCACCGTCTGGCTCGAAGTTTGACGTTTCTGAAGACCGATCGTCGGGCGAACGTGCGTGGACGCATATTTTCACTATTTTCGCTATAAAATCGAATTTTAAACCCAGATCTGAGGCACGCGACACATTGCAGAAGGTTCAAAGTTTACGTTTCCATATGGCTTCGTGGAAAGGAATGCGGGAAAATACGAAAATATAGAATCGGAAATAGTTTCGCACTGAACAACTGACGTTTCTCTGATTCCCAGCCGATAAGCTCCGCCCGCGCTATATCCATCTCGATCGCCGAGGTCGGCGAGCGAGGACCCTACGAAAAACGGAAAATTTACCTAGAAAAACGCGAAAAACGGCCCGCCGGGCGCCTCGTCGCGACGGAGAAAGGACGAACGAAGCCTCCCGGCCCGCTGCCGCGTCGCGGGAAGGCTCGCGTAAAATACCTCGCGCGAAGCAAAATCGGCCTCGGAGCGGTCGCGGGACTTCCGATAAGGGGCGTTTTTTTCGACTTTTGTCTCGTTCCCTCGCGAAAATCGAAATGTAGCGTCCGCAGACCTCCGGAAAAACTCAAATTTCTCCCGGAAAAAAGTAAAAATAACCAACCAAAATACGCCTAAGCGACGACCCGAGGACCGAAGCCGACATCGCGCACCCATACTCGCCGCTGCGCGGCTCGCGAAAAAAGCCTTTGAGGAGATACTTTGGCGCTTTTTCGCACCCCCGGTGGGAGCGAGAGGAAATCACGCATTTTACTAATATAGAACTAGAAAGGTGGCAAGTCGGCTATCGCCGACTTGACCTTTCTTGGGATGGTGGACACCGGATATTTTCAGTAGTATAGTTTTTCTGCAGACCATTGCGAAGAGTTTCAGAAAAACTAATTTTTAAATCCATGAATTTTGAGGATTATTTGAGAATAGTTCGGTTTTTTAAACACTTTGTATTGTTCTCATTAAAATAGTTTCCATATAGACCATTGTTAAAAGTTTCATCAAAGAAATATTTATACTTCCATGACAGTTTCAATTATCGCAGGTGCAGATCAGCAGTATGATCAGTTCTTTAATTTAATACATTTTACAATTTTTGGTTACAATATTATGCATTCTTGTATTTTTATCACTATCAATCGTAGGTGCAGATCAGCAGTATGATCTGTTTTTTCATTTAACACTTCTTAAAATTTTTGTTTATAATATTATGCACGCTTCTATTTTTATGACTATTAATTATCGTATGTGCAGATCAGCAGTATGATCTGTTCTATTATTTAAAACTTCTCAAATTTGTTACCTATATTAGTTACGTTTGTCTGTCTTTTATCAATTATCGTAGATGCAGATCAGCAGTAGAGAATCGTTAGGTTTTTAAACACCCTGTATTGTTCTCATTAAAATAGTTTCCATATAGACCATTGTTAAAAGTTTCATCAAAGAAATATTATACTTCCATGACAGTTTCAATTATCGCAGGTGCAGATCAGCAGTATGATATGTTGTTTTATTTAATATTTCTCAAAATTGTTACATACATTAGTTATGCTTTTCTGTTTTTTATCAATTACTGTAGGTGCAGATCAGCAGTATGATCCGTTTTTTCATTTAACACTTCTTAAAATTTTTGTTTATAATATTATGCACGCTTCTATTTATATGACTATTAATTATCGTATGTGCAGATCAGCAGTATGATCTGTTCTATTATTTAACACTTCTCAAATTTGTTACCTATATTAGTTACGTTTGTCTGTCTTTTATCAATTATCGTAGATACAGATCAGCAGTAGAAAATCGTTAGGATTTTTAAACACCCTGTATTGTTCTCATTAAAATAGTTTCCATATAGACCATTGTTAAATGTTTCATCAAAGAAATATTATACTTCCATGACAGTTTCAATTATCGCAGGTGCAGATCAGCAGTATGATCAGTTCTTTAATTTAATACATTTTAAAATTTTTAGTTACAATATTATACACTCTTGTATTTTTATCACTATCAATTGTCGTAAGTGCAGATCAGCAGTATGATCTGTTCTTTTATTTAACATTTCTCAAAATTGTTAAATACATTATGCTTTTCTGTTTTTTATCAATTATTGTAGGTGCAGATCAGCAGTATGATCTGTTTTCTCATTTAACACTTCTTAAAATGTTTGTTTATAATATTATGCACGCTTCTATATTTATGACTATTAATTATCGTAGGTGCAGATCAGCAGTATGATCTGTTCTATTATTTAACACTTCTCAAATTGTCAATCTTTTATCAATTATCGTAGGCGCAGATCAGCAGTATGATCTGTTCTTTCATTTAATACTTCTTAAAATTTTTGTTTATAATATTATGCACGCTTCTATATTTATGACTATTAATTATCGTAGGTGCAGATCAGCAGTATGATCTGTTCTATTATTTAACACTTCTCAAATTGTCTATCTTTTATCAATTATAGTAGATGCAGATCAGCAGTAGAGAATGGTTCGTGTTTTTTAAACACCCAGTATTTTGTCATTAGTATATTTTTCCTACAGAACATTGTAAAAAGTTTAATAAAAAAAAATTCAATTCCAGGAATTTTGAGGACTTTTAGAGAATGGTTTGGTTTTGTTAAACACCCTGTATTTGGTCATTAGTATAACATTTTTACAATCGTGAAAAGTTTCATTAAAAAAATTAAATTCCATAAATTTTGTGGATCTAGAGAATGGTTCTTTATTTTACACCCTGTATTTTTTCATAAGTATGTGTTTATATACACATAATAATACCAAAGTATGTATTTTTTATAGTTTTTTACAAACTATTGTAAAAAATTTCATCACAAATGAAAAAAGAATTTTCAATTCCAGGTTTTAAGGATTTTTAAAATGATTCGATTTTTTTAAACATCCAGTATTTTTTCATTAGTACAGTTTTGCTTCACAATATGTAAAATGTTTCATCAAAAAAATTTTTAATTCCACGAATTTTGAGGATTTTTAGAGAATGGTTCGGTTTTTTGTAAACACCCAGTAGTTTTTTAATTAGTAAAGTTTTCTTACAGACCATTGTAAAAAGTTTTATTAAAAAATATTCCATGAATTGTGAGGATTCTTAGAGAATGGTTTGGTTTTGTTAAACACCCTGTATTTTTTCATTAGGGTAGTTTTTTTATAGTGTATTGCGAAAAGTGTCGTTAAAACAAAATTTTCAATTCCACGCATTTCGATGATTTTAGAGAATAGTTCGGTTTTTTTAATTACCCAGTATTTTTTAATTAGTACAGTATTTTCTAATTAGTACAGTTTTTTTGCAACTTATTGCGAAAACTGACATAAAAAAAAATTTCAATTCCCTGAATTTGGAGGAATTTTAGATAATGGTTCGGTTTTTTTGAACCTCCTGTATTTTTTCATTATTACAGTTTTTTTACAGCCTATTGTGAAAAGTTTTATAAAAAAAAAATTTTAATTCCATGAATTTTGAGGATTTCAAGAGAATGGTTCGGTTTTTTTAAACACCCAGTATTTTTTAATTAGTATAGTTTTTCTGCAGACTATTGTGATAAGTTTTATAAAAAAAAGTTTAATTCCATGTATTTTGAGGATTTTTAGTGAATGGTTAGGTTTTTTTAAACACTATATTTTTTCATCATTACAGTTTTTTTACAGCTTATTGTGAAAAGTGTCTATAAAAAAAATATTAATTCCATAAATTGCGAGGATTTCAAGAGAATGGTTCGGTTTTTTTAAACCCCCTGTATTTTTAATTGGTATAGTTTTTCTGCAGACTATCGCGAAGAGTTTCAGAAAAAAAAGGAATATTTAAATCCACGAATTTTGAGGATTTTTAGATAAGGGTTCGGTTTTTTTAAACACCCCGTATTTTTTTCGATAATTAGTGCGGTAAGAGACCCCCGACTGAAGTTTCGTAAAAAAAAAATTTTCAGTTCCCTTAATTTTGACATTTTTTTAGCGTTCGACATTTTTCCAACACTTTGTATATAAAACGGTCTTTCGCACGTCAGACGACCCCTCCGAAGAGAAAAAACCGAAAATTTCCTCGAATCTGTAATTTTTATTTTTTTCTCGTCAATTTTTATCGGAACACCCCGTACATCGAGCTTTTTTGAGTCGCACTGTATATATGTGAAGCGCCTCGAAAAATTTGAAGAGCGCCACATTGCTGACGTCACTGTTATCCCGTCTTGGTCTTGGATTTATGCAAATTTCGATACAAAAACGACCTGAAAACCCAGCGCTCGCATAACAGAAAGTATCTAGAGACTTCAAATTTACCGTTTTCGGCCTTCGGGGGGCTCCGATCGGCCCATTTAGCGAAATTTCCTATGATTTAATCTGAACTGTCACCACTCGTCGTTTGACGTTTCTGAAGGTGGCGCTCCCGACGGAGTGCAGTCTACCAAGTTTTCTATATTTTCACTATAAAATCGAATTTTAAACCCAGATCTGAGGCACGCGGGATATTGTAGA
This sequence comes from Monochamus alternatus, assembly GCA_037114965.1. Lineage (NCBI taxonomy): Eukaryota > Metazoa > Arthropoda > Insecta > Coleoptera > Cerambycidae > Monochamus > Monochamus alternatus. Next base: position 44,765,289 of record CM073430.1, read on the forward strand.
AGGTTCAAAGTTTACGTTTCGATATGGTTTTATGGGAATAAAGGGGTACTTACTTTGGAGAATGTAATCGTTTTGTAGTTTTTGTGATGACTGGCATTTCCCTTGCTCTTCGCTCCCGTCTTGGTTGTTATTTTTGCACATTTCCATCTAAAAACGAACTCAAAATCCGGCGCTCGCATAACAGAAAGTATCTAGAGACTTCAAACTTACCTTTTCTGGCCTTTGCGGGCCTCCGATCGGCCCATTTAGCGAAATATCTTACGTTTTATTGGGAGCTGTCAATGCACCACACCGTCCGGCTAGTCGTTTGAGGTTTAGGACGGCCGAGCGAACACGAATGCCGCCGAACGTGTAGGTGCCGCAAATTATCTATAATTTTACTATAAAATCGAATTTTAAACCCAGATCTGAGGCACGCGGGATATTGTAAAAGGTTCAAAGTTTACGTTTCGATATGGCTTTATGGAAATAAAGGGGCACTTTGGAGAATGTAATCGTTTTGAAGTTTTTGTCATGACTGGCGTTTGCCTTGCTCTTCCTTCCCGTCTCGGTCGTTATTTTTGCAAATTTCCATCTAAAAACGAACTTAAAACCCAGCGCTGGCATAACATAAAGTATCTAGAGACTTTAAATTTACCTTTTCTGGCCTTTGCGGGCCTCCGATCGGCCCATTTAGCGAAATTTCCTATGTTTTATTCTGAACTGTCACCCAGTCGCCGTTTGACGTTTCTGAAGGGCGTGAGAATTTTCGCTATTTTCACTATAAAATCGAATTTTAAACCCAGATATGAGGCACGCAGGATATTGTAGAAGGTTCAAAGTTTACGTTTCGATATGGCTTTATGGAAATAAAGAGGTACTTACTTTGGAGAATGTAATCGTTTTGAAATTTTTGTGATGTCGGCCATTTGCCTTACTTTTCGTTCTCGTCTTGGTCGTTATTTTTGCACATTTCCATCTAAAAATGAACTTAAAACTCAGCGCACGCATAACAGAAAGTATCTAGAGACTTTAAATTTACCTTTTCTGACCTTTGCGGGCCTCCGATCGGCCCATTTAGCGAAATTTCTTACGTTTTCTTGGGAGATGTCACCGCATCGCACCGTCGGGCTCGAAGTTTGACGTTTCTGAAGGCCGATAGCCGGACAAACGTGCGTGGACGCATATTTTCACTATTTTCGCTATAAAATCGAATTTTACACCCAGATCTGAGGCACGCGACACATTGTAGAAGGTTCAAAGTTTTCGTTTCGATATGGCTTGGTGGAAGGGAATGCGGGAAAATACGAAAATATCGAATCCGAAATAGTTTGACGCCTAAATATATTTGGCACTGAACAACTGACGTTTCTCTGATTCCCAACCGATAAGCTCCGCCCGCGCTATATCCATCTCGGTCGCCGAGAACGGCTGGCGAGGACCCTACGAAAAACGGAAAATTTACCTAGAAAAACGCGAAAAACGGTCCGCCGAGCGCCTCGTCGCGACGAAGAAAGGACCAAATAAACCGATTCGCCCGCTGCCGCGTCGCCGGAAGGCTCGCGTAAAATACCTCGCGCGAAGCAAAATCGGCCTCGGAGCGGTCGCGGGACTTCCGGTAAGGGGCGTTTTTTTCGACTTTTGTCTCGTTCCCTCGCGAAAATCGAAATGTAGCGTCCGCAGACCTCCGGAAAAACGCAAAATTCGCCCGGAAAAAAGTAAAAATAACCAATGAAAATACGCCTAAGCTACGCAGGAAGCTAAAAGCCTTAGTGGCGGTAAAATGCCACTTTTTCGCGCCCCCGGTGGGAGCGAGAGGAAATCACGCATTTTAATAATATAGAACTAGAAAGGTGGCAAGTCGGCTATCGCCGACTTGACCTTTCTTGGGATGGTGGACACCGGATATTTTCAGTAGTATAGTTTTTCTGCAGACCATTGCGAAGAGTTTCAGAAAAAGTAATTTTTAAATCCATGAATTTTGAGGATTATTTGAGAATAGTTCGGTTTTTTTAAACACTTTGTATTGTTCTCATTAAAATAGTTTCCATATAGACCATTGTTAAAAGTTTCATCAAAGAAATATTTATACTTCCATGACAGTTTCAATTATCGCAGGTGCAGATCAACAGTATGATCTGTTCTTTAATTTAATACATTTTACAATTTTTGGTTACAATATTATGCATTCTTGTATTTTTATCACTATCAATCGTAGGTGCAGATCAGCAGTATGATCTGTTTTTTCATTTAACACTTCTTAAAATTTTTGTTTATAATATTATGCACGCTTCTATTTTTATGACTATTAATTGTCGTATGTGCAGATCAGCAGTATGATCTGTTCTATTATTTAACACTTCTCAAATTTGTTACCTATATTAGTTACGCTTGTCTGTCTTTTATCAATTATCGTAGATGCAGATCAGCAGTAGAGAATCGTTCGGTTTTTTAAACGCCCTTGTTCTCATTAAAATAGTTTCCATATATACCATTGTTAAAAGTTTCTTCAAAGAAATATTATACTTCCATGACAGTTTCAATTATCGCAGGTGCAGATCAGCAGTATGATCTGTTCTTTAATTTAATACATTTTAAAATTTTTGGTGACAATATTATACACTCTTGTATTTTTATCACTATCAATTGTCGTAGGTGCAGATCAGCAGTATGATCTGTTCTTTTATTTAACATTTCTCAAAATTGTTAAATACATTAGTTATGCTTTTCTGTTTTTTATCAATTATCGTAGGCGCAGATCAGCAGTATGATCTGTTCTTTCATTTAACACTTCTTAAAATTTTTGTTTAAAATATTATGCACGCTTCTATTTTTATGACTATTAATTATCGTATGTGCAGATCAGCAGTATGATCTGTTCTCTTATTTAAGACTTCTCAAATTTGTTACCTATATTAGTTACGTTTGTCTGTCTTTTATCAATTATCGTAGATGCAGATCAGCAGTAGAGAATCGTTAGGTTCTTTAAACACCCTGTATTGTTCTCATTAAAATAGTTTCCATATAGACCATTGTTAAAAGTTTCATCAAAGAAATATTATACTTCCATGACAGTTTCAATTATCGCAGGTGCAGATCAGCAGTATGATCTGTTCTTTAATTTAATACATTTTAAAATTTTTGGTTACAATATTATACACTTGTATGTTTATCACTATCAATTGTCGTAGGTGCAGATCAGCAGTACGATCTGTTCTTTTATTTAACATTTCTCAAAATATATTAGTTATGCTTTTCTGTTTTTTATCAATTATTGTAGGTCCAGATCAGCGGTATGATCTGTTCTTTCATTTAACACTTCTTAAAATTTTTGTTTATAATATTTTGCACGCTTCTATTTTTATGACTATTAATTATCGTAGGTGCAGATCAGCAGTATGATCTGTTCTTTTATTTAACATTTCTCAAAATAGTTAAATACATTAGTTATGCTTTTCTGATTTTTATCAATTATTGTAGGTGCAGATCAGCAGTATAATCTGTTCTTTCATTTAACACTTCTTGAAATTTGTGTTTATAATATTATGCACGCTTCTATTTTAATGACTATTAATTATCGTAGGTGCAGATCAGCAGTATGATCTGTTCTATTATTTAACAATTATCAAATTTGTTACCTATATTAGATACGCTTGTCTATCTTTTATCAATTATCGTAGATGCAGATCAGCAGTAGAGAATGGTTCGGTTTTTTTAAACATCCTGCATTTTTTCGTTAGGGTAGTTTTTCTGCAGACTATTGCAAAAAGTTTCATAAAAAAATAAATTAATTCCATGAATTTTGAGGATTATTAGGGAATAGTTCGGTTTTTTTAAACATTCTGTATTTTGTCATTAGCATAGTTTTTATACAAAACATTGTAAATAGTTTCATCAAAACAAACTTTTGTAATTCCATGTATTTTGGGAGTTTCAATATTGGTTGATTTTACTTAAACACCCTGTATTGTTCTCATTAAAATAGTCTCTATATAGACCATTGTGAAAAGTTTCATAAAAAAATATTCCATGCATTTTGAGGATTCTTAGAGAATGGTTTGGTTTCGTTAAACACCCTCTATTTTTTCAATAGTATAATTTTTTTACAATCGTGAAGTTTCATAAAAAAAATAAATTCCATAAATTTTGTGGATCTAGAGAATGGTTCTTTATTTTACACCCTGTATTTTTTCATAAGTATGTATTTGTATACACATAATAATACCTAAGTATGTATTTTTAATAGTTTTTTTACAAACTATTGCAAAAAGTTTCATCAAAAATCAAAAAAGAACGCCGAACGTGTAGGTGCCATAAATTTTGAGGATTTTTAGAGAATGGTTCGGTTTTTTTAAACACCCTGTATTGTTCTCATTCAAATAGTTTCCATATAGACCATTGTTAAAAGTTTGATCAAAGAAATATTTATACTTCCATGACAGTTTCAATTATCGCAGGTGCAGATCAGCAGTATGATCTGTTCTTTCATTTAATACATTTTAAAATTTTTGGTTACAATATTATGCATTCTTGTATTTTTATCACTATCAATTGTCGTAGGTGCAGATCAGCAGTATGATCTGTTCTTTTATTTAACATTTCTCAAAATTGTTAAATACATTAGTTATGCTTTTCTGTTTTTTATCAATTATCGTAGGCGCAGATCAGCAGTATGATCTGTTCTTTCATTTAACACTTCTTAAAATTTTTGTTTAAAATATTATGCACGCTTCTATATTTATGACTATTAATTATCGTATGTGCAGATCAGCAGTATGATCTGTTCTATTATTTAACACCTCTCAAATTTGTTACCTATATTAGTTACGCTTGTCTGTCTTTTATCAATTATCGTAGATGCAGATCAGCAGTAGAGAATCGTTCGGTTTTTTAAACACCCTGTATTTTTTTAGTAGGGTAGTTTTATGCAGCCTTTTGTTAAAAGTTTTGTAAAAAAAATTCTTTAATTCCATGAATTTCGAGGATATCAAGAGAATGGTTCGGTATTTTTAAACACCCAGTATTTTTTACAGCCCATTGTGAAAGGTGTCTAAAAAAAAGAAATACTAATTCCACGAATTTTGAGGATATTTAGAGAATGGTTCGGTTTTTCTAAACACCCAGTATTTTTTAATTAGTACAGTTTTTTTACAGCCTATTGCGAAAAATGTCATAAAAATTTCAATTCCATGAATTTTGAGGATTATTAGAAAACGGTTCGGTTTTGTAAAACACCCTGCATTTTTTTAATAAGGGTAGTTTTTTTGCAGCCTATTGTGAAAGGTGTCATAACAAAAATATTATTAATTCCATAAAATTTGAGGATTTTTAGGGAATGGTTCGGTTTTTTGTAAACACCCAGTAGTTTTTTAATTAGTAAAGTTTTCTTACAGACCATTGTGAAATGTTTCATTAAAAAATATTCTATGAATTGTGAGGATTCTTAGAGAATGGTTTGGTTTTGTTAAACACCCTGTAGTTTTTCATTATTACAGTTTTTTTACATTCTATTGTGAAAGGTGTCTACAAAAAAAATATATTAATTCCTTAAATTTTGATGATTTTTAGGGAATGGTTCGTGTTTTTAAACATCCTGTATTTTTTCAGTAGGGTAGTTTTTTGCAGCCTTTTGTGAAAAGTTTTGTAAAAAAAATTCTTTAATTCCATGAATTTCGAGGATATCAAGAGAATGGTTCGGATTTTTTAAACACCCTGAATTGTTCTCACTAAAATAGTTTCCATATAGACCATTGTTAAAAGTTTCAGCAAATTAATATTATACTTCCATGACAGTTTCAATTATCGCAGGTGCAGATCAGCAGTATGTTCTTTAATTTAATACATTTTAAAATTTTTAGTTACAATATTATACACTCTTGTATTTTTATCACTATCAATTGTCGTAAGTGCAGATCAGCAGTATGATCTGTTCTTTTATTTAACATTTCTCAAAATTGTTAAATACATTATGCTTTTCTGTTTTTTATCAATTATTGTAGGTGCAGATCAGCAGTATGATCTGTTTTCTCATTTAACACTTCTTAAAATGTTTGTTTATAATATTATGCACGCTTCTATATTTATGACTATTAATTATCGTAGGTGCAGATCAGCAGTATGATCTGTTCTATTATTTAACACTTCTCAAATTGTCAATCTTTTATCAATTATCGTAGGCACAGATCAGCAGTATGATCTGTTCTTTCATTTAATACTTCTTAAAATTTTTGTTTATAATATTATGCACGCTTCTATATTTATGACTATTAATTATCGTAGGTGCAGATCAGCAGTATGATCAGTTCTATTATTTAACACTTCTCAAATTGTCTATCTTTTATCAATTATAGTAGATGCAGATCAGCAGTAGAGAATGGTTCGTGTTTTTTAAACACCCAGTATTTTGTCATTAGTATATTTTTCCTACAGAACATTGTAAAAAAAGTTTCATAAAAAAAAATTTCAATTCCAGGAATTTTGAGGACTTTTAGAGAATGGTTTGGTTTTGTTAAACACCCTGTATTTGGTCATTAGTATAACATTTTTACAATCGTGAAAAGTTTCTTTAAAAAAATTAAATTCCATAAATTTTGTGGATCTAGAGAATGGTTCTTTATTTTACACCCTGAATTTTTTCATAAGTATGTGTTTATATACACATAATAATACCAAAGTATGTATTTTTTATAGTTTTTTACAAACTATTGTAAAAAATTTCATCACAAATGAAAAAAGAATTTTCAATTCCAGGTTTTAAGGATTTTTAAAATGATTCGATTTTTTTAAACATCCAGTATTTTTTCATTAGTACAGTTTTGCTTCACAATATGTAAAATGTTTCATCAAAAAAATTTTTAATTCCACGAATTTTGAGGATTTTTAGAGAATGGTTCGTTTTTTTGTAAACACCCAGTAATTTTTTAATTAGTAAAGTTTTCTTACAGACCATTGTAAAAAGTTTTATTAAAAAATATTCCATGAATTGTGAGGATTCTTAGAGAATGGTTTGGTTTTGTTAAACACCCTGTATTTTTTCATTAGGGTAGTTTTTTTATAGTGTATTGCGAAAAGTGTCGTTAAAACAAAATTTTCAATTCCACGCATTTCGATGATTTTAGAGAATAGTTCGGTTTTTTTAATTACCCAGTATTTTTTAATTAGTACAGTATTTTCTAATTAGTACAGTTTTTTTGCAACTTATTGCGAAAACTGACATAAAAAAAAATTTCAATTCCCTGAATTTGGAGGAATTTTAGATAATGGTTCGGTTTTTTTGAACCTCCTGTATTTTTTCATTATTACAGTTTTTTTACAGCCTATTGTGAAAAGTTTTATATAAAAAAATTTTTAATTCCATGAATTTTGAGGATTTCAAGAGAATGGTTCGGTTTTTTTAAACACCCAGTATTTTTTAATTAGTATAGTTTTTCTGCAGACTATTGTGATAAGTTTTATAAAAAAAGTTTAATTCCATGTATTTTAGGATTTTTAGTGAATGGTTAGATTTTTTTAAACACTATATTTTTTCATCATTACAGTTTTTTTACAGCTTATTGTGAAAAGTGTCTATAAAAAAAAATATTAATTCCTTAAATTTTGATGATTTTTAGGGAATGGTTCGTTTTTTTAAACATCCTGTATTTTTTCAGTAGGGTAGTTTTTTGCAGCTTTTTGTGAAAAGTTTTTTAAAAAATTTTTTTAATTCCATGAATTTCGAGGATATCAAGAGAATGGTTCGGTATTTTTAAACACCCAGTATTTTTTCATTATTACAGTTTTTTTACAGCCTATTGTGAAAGGTGTCTAAAAAAAATATTAATTCCACGAATTTTGAGGATATTTAGAGAATGGTACGGTTTTTTTTAACACCCAGTATTCGTTCATTAGTACAGTCTTTTTGCAAACTATTGCGATAAGTTTCATAAAAAAAAATTTAATTCCATGAATTTTGAGGATTATTAGAAAACGGTTCGGTTTTGTAAAACACCCTACATTTTCTTAATAAGGGTAGTTTTTTTGCAGCCTATTGTGAAAGGTGTCATAACAAAAATATTATTATTTCCATAAATTTTGAGGATTTTTAGGGAATGGTTCGGTTTTTTGTAAACACCCAGTAGTTTTTTAATTAGTAAAGTTTTCTTACAGACCATTGTGAAAAGTTTCATTAAAAAATATTCTATGAATTGTGAGGATTCTTAGAGAATGGTTTGGTTTTGTTAAACACCCTGTAGTTTTTCATTATTACAGTTTTTTTTACAGCCTATTGTGAAAGGTGTCTTCAAAAAGAAATATTAGTTCCACGAATTTTGAGGATTTTTAGAGAATGGTTCGGTTCTCTTAAACACTGGATATTTTCATTAGTATATATATTTTTTTAACAGCCTATTGCAAAAAGTGTTTACAAAAAAAATTTTTAGTTCCACGAAATTTGAGGATTTCAAGAGAATGGTTCGGTTTTTTTAAACCCCCTGTATTTTTAATTGGTATAGTTTTTCTGCAGACTATCCCAAAGAGTTTCAGAAAAAAAAGGAATATTTAAATCCACGAATTTTGAGGATTTTTAGATAAGGGTTCGGTTTTTTTAAACACCCCGTATTTTTTTCGATAATTAGTGCGGTAAGAGACCCCCGACTGAAGTTTCGTAAAAAAAAAAATTTCAGTTCCCTTAATTTTGACATTTTTTTAGCGTTCGACATTTTTCCAACACTTTGTATATAAAACGGTCTTTCGCACGTCAGGCGACCCCTCCGAAGAGAAAAAACCGAAAATTTCCTCGAATCTGTAATTTTTATTTTTTTCTCGTTAATTTTTATCGGAACACCCCGTACATCGAGCTTTTTTGAGTCGCACTGTATATATGTGAAGCGCCTCGAAAAATTTGAAGAGCGCCACATTGCTGACGTCACTGTTATCCCGTCTTGGTCTTGGATTTATGCAAATTTCGATACAAAAACGACCTGAAAACCCAGCGCTCGCATAACAGAAGGTATCTAGAGACTTCAAATTTACCGTTTTCGGCCTTCGGGGGGCTCCGATCGGCCCATTTAATCTGAACTGTCACCACTCGTCGTTTGACGTTTCTGAAGGTGGCGCTCCCGACGGAGTGCATTCTACCAAGTTTTCTATATTTTCACTATAAAATCGAATTTTAAACCCAGATCTGAGGCACGCGGGATATTGTAGAAGGTTCAAAGTTTACGTTTCGATATGGTTTTATGGGAATAAAGGGTTACTTACTTTGGAGAATGTAATCGTTTTGTAGTTTTTGTGATGACTGGCATTTCCCTTGCTCTTCGCTCCCGTCTTGGTTGTTATTTTTGCACATTTCCATCTAAAAACGAACTCAAAATCCAGCGCTCGTATAACAGAAAGTATCTAGAGACTTCAAACTTACCTATTCTGGCCTTTGCGGGCCTCCGATCGGCCCATTTAGCGAAATATCTTACGTTTTATTGGGAGCTGTCAATGCACCACACCGTCCGGCTAGTCGTTTGAGGTTTAGGACGGCCGAGCGAACACGAATGCCGCCGAACGTGTAGGTGCCGCAAATTATCTATAATTTTACTATAAAATCGAATTTTAAACCCAGATCTGAGGCACGCGGGATATTGTAAAAGGTTCAAAGTTTACGTTTCGATATGGCTTTATGGAAATAAAGGGGCACTTACTTTGGAGAATGTAATCGTTTTGAAGTTTTTGTCATGACTGGCGTTTGCCTTGCTCTTCCTTCCCGTCTCGGTCGTTATTTTTGCAAATTTCCATCTAAAAACGAACTTAAAACCCAGCGCTCGCATAACATAAAGTATCTAGAGACTTTAAATTTACCTTTTCTGGCCTTTGCGGGCCTCCGATCGGCCCATTTAGCGAAATTTCCTATGTTTTATTCTGAACTGTCACCCAGTCGCCGTTTGACGTTTCTGAAGGGCGTGAGAATTTTCGCTATTTTCACTATAAAATCGAATTTTAAACCCAGATCTGAGGCACGCAGGATATTGTAGAAGGTTCAAAGTTTACGTTTCGATATGGCTTTATGGAAATAAAGAGGTACTTACTTTGGAGAATGTAATCGTTTTGAAATTTTTGTGATGTCGGCCATTTGCCTTACTTTTCGTTCTCGTCTTGGTCGTTATTTTTGCACATTTCCATCTAAAAACGAACTCAAAATCCAGCGCTCGCATAACAGAAAGTATCTAGAGACTTTAAATTTACCTTTTCTGACCTTTGCGGGCCTCCGATCGGCCCATTCAGCGAAATTTCTTACGTTTTCTTGGGAGATGTCACCGCACCGCACCGTCGGGTTCGAAGTTTGACGTTTCTGAAGGCCGATCGCCGGACAAACGTGCGTGGACGCATATTTTCACTATTTTCGCTATAAAATCGAATTTTACACTCAGATCTGAGGCACGCGACACATTGTAGAAGGTTCAAAGTTTACGTTTCGATATGGCTTTGTGGAAGGGAATGCGGGAAAATACGAAAATATCGAATCCGAAATAGTTTGACGCCTAAATATATTTGGCACTGAACAACTGACGTTTCTCTGATTCCCAACCGATAAGCTCCGCCCGCGCTATATCCATCTCGGTCGCCGAGAACGGCTTGTGAGGACCCTACGAAAAACGGAAAATTTACCTAGAAAAACGCGAAAAACGGTCCGCCGAGCGTCTCGTCGCGACGAAGAAAGGACCAAATAAACCGATTCGCCCGCGGCGGCGTCGCCGGAAGGCTCGCGTAAAATACCTCGCGCGAAGCAAAATCGGCCTCGCAGCGGTCGCGGGACTTCCGATAAGGGGCGTTTTTTTCGACTTTTGTCTCGTTCCCTCGCGAAAATCGAAATGTAGCGTCCGCAGACCTCCGGAAAAACGCAAAATTCGCCCGGAAAAAAGTAAAAAGAAGCGATCAAAATACGCCTAAGCTACGCAGGAAGGACCGAACTCGACTCCACGCGCCCGTACTCGCCGCCGCGCGGCTCGCGAAAAAAGCCTTAGTGGCGGTAAAATGGAACTTTTTCGCGCCCCCGGTGGGAGCGAGAAAAAACAACGGATTTTAATATAATAGAACTAGAAAGGTGGCAAGTCGGCTATCGCCGACTTGACCTTTCTTGGGATGGTGGACACCGGATATTTTCAGTAGTATAGTTTTTCTGCAGACCATTGCGAAGAGTTTCAGAAAAAGTAATTTTTAAATCCATGAATTTTGAGGATTATTTGAGAATAGTTCGGTTTTTTTAAACACTTTGTATTGTTCTCATTAAAATAGTTTCCATATAGACCATTGTTAAAAGTTTCATCAAAGAAATATTTATACTTCCATGACAGTTTCAATTATCGCAGGTGCAGATCAGCAGTATGATCTGTTCTTTAATTTAATACATTTTACAATTTTTGATTACAATATTATGCACTCTTGTATTTTTATCACTATCAATCGTAGGTGCAGATCAGCAGTATGATCTGTTTTTTCATTTAACACTTCTTAAAATTTTTGTTTATAATATTATGCACGCTTCTATTTTTATGACTATTAATTATCGTATGTGCAGATCAGCAGTATGATCTGTTCTTTAATTTAATACATTTTAAAATTTTTGGTGACAATATTATACACTTGTATTTTTATCACTATCAATTGTCGTAGGTGCAGATCAGCAGTTTGATCTGTTGTTTTATTTAATATTTCTCAAAATTGTTACATACATTAGTTATGCTTTTCTGTTTTTTATCAATTACTGTAGGTGCAGATCAGCAGTATGATCCGTTTTTTCATTTAACACTTCTTAAAATTTTTGTTTATAATATTATGCACGCTTCTATTTATATGACTATTAATTATCGTATGTGCAGATCAGCAGTATGGTCTGTTCTATTATTTAACACTTCTCAAATTTGTTACCTATATTAGTTACGTTTGTCTGTCTTTTATCAATTATCGTAGATGCAGATCAGCAGTAGAGAATCGTTAGGTTTTTTAAACACCCTGTATTGTTCTCATTAAAATAGTTTCCATATAGACCATTGTTAAAAGTTTCATCAAAGAAATATTATACTTCCATGACAGTTTCAATTATCGCAGGTGCAGATCAGCAGTATGATCTGTTCTTTAATTTAATACATTTTAAAATTTTTGGTTACAATATTATACACTCCTGTATGTTTATCACTATCAATAGTCGTAGGTGCAGATCAGCAGTATGATCTGTTCTTTCATTTAACACTTCTTAAAATTTTTGTTTATAATATTTTGCACGCTTCTATTTTTATGACTATTAATTATCGTAGGTGCAGATCAGCAGTATGATCTGTTCTTTTATTTAACACTTCTCAAATTTGTTACCTATATTAGTTACGCTTGTCTGTCTTTTATCAATTAAAATTGTTAAATACATTAGTTATGTTTTTCTGTTTTTTATCAATTATGGTTGGTGCAGATCAGCAGTATAATCTGTTTTTTCATTTAACACTTCCTTAAATTTTTGTTTATAATATTTTGCGCGCTTCTATTTTTATGACTATTAATTGTCGTATGTGCAGATCAGCAGTATGATCTGTTCTATTATTTAACACTTCTCAAATTTGTTACCTATATTAGTTACGCTTGTCTGTCTTTTATCAATTATCGTAGATGCAGATCAGCAGTAGAGAATCGTTCGGTTTTTTAAACGCCCTGTATTGTTCTCATTAAAATAGTTTCCATATATACCATTGTTAAAAGTTTCATCAAGAAATATTATACTTCCATGACAGTTTCAATTATCGCAGGTGCAGATCATCAGTATGATCTTTCTTCAATTTATTACATTTTAAAATTTTTGGTTACAATATTATACACTCTTGTATTTTTATCACTATCAATTGTCGTAGGCGCAGATCAGCAGCATGATCTGTTCTTTTATTTAACATTTCTCAAAATTGTTAAATACATTAGTTATGCTTTTCTGTTTTTTATCAATTATCGTAGGCGCAGATCAGCACTATGATCTGTTCTATTATTTAACACTTCTCAAATTGTCTATCATTTATTAATTATCGTAGATGCAGATCAGCAGTAGAGAATGGTTCGGTTTTTTTTAAACACCCAGTATTGTTCTCATTAAAATAGTTTCCATATAGACCATTGTTAAAAGTTTCATCAAATTAATATTATACTTCTATGACAGTTTCAATTATCGCAGGTACAGATGAGCAGTATGATCTGTTTTTTAATTTAATACATTTTAAAATTTTTGGTTACAATATTATACACTCTTGTATTTTTATCACTATCAATTGTCGTAGGTGCAGATCAGCAGTATGATCTGTTCTTTTATTTAACATTTTTCAAAATTGTTAAATACATTAGTTATGCTTTTCTGTTTTTTATCAATTATGGTAGGTGCAGATCAGCAGTATGATCTGTTTTTTCATTTAACACTTCTTAAAATTTTTGTTTATAATATTATGCACGCTTCTATTTTTATGACTATTAATTATCGTATGTGCAGATCAGCAGTATGATCTGTTCTATTATTTAACACTTCTCAAATTTGTTACCTATATTAGTTACGCTTGTCTATCTTTTATCAATTATCGTAGATGCAGATCAGCAGTAGAGAATGGTTCGGTTTTTTTAAGCATCCTGCATTTTTTCGTTAGGGTAGTTTTTCTGCAGACTATTGCAAAAAGTTTCATAAAAAAATAAATTAATTCCATGAATTTTGAGGATTATTAGGGAATAGTTCGGTTTTTTTAAACATTCTGTATTTTGTCATTAGCATAGTTTTTATACAAAACATTGTAAATAGTTTCATCAAAACAAACTTTTGTAATTCCATGTATTTTGGGAGTTTCAATATTGGTTGATTTTACTTAAACACCCTGTATTGTTCTCATTAAAATAGTCTCTATATAGACCATTGTTCAAAGTTTCATCAAAGTAATATTATACTTCCATGAATGGTTCGGTTTTTGTAAATATCCAGTAGTTTTTTAATTAGTATAGTTTTCTTACAGACCATTGTGAAAAGTTTCATAAAAAAATATTCCATGCATTTTGAGGATTCTTAGAGAATGGTTTGGTTTCGTTAAACACCCTCTATTTTTTCAATAGTATAATTTTTCTACAATCGTGAAGTTTCATAAAAAAAATAAATTCCATAAATTTTGTGGATCTAGAAAATGGTTCTTTATTTTACACCCTGTATTTTTTCATAAGTATGTATTTGTATACACATAATAATACCTAAGTATGTATTTTTTATAGTTTTTTTACAAACTATTGCAAAAAGTTTCATCAAAAATCAAAAAAGAACGCCGAACGTGTAGGTGCCATAAATTTTGAGGATTTTTAGAGAATGGTTCGGTTTTTTTTAACACCCTGTATTGTTCTCATTAAAATAGTTTCCGTATAGACCATTGTTAAAAGTTTGATCAAAGAAATATTTATACTTCCATGACAGTTTCAATTATCGCAGGTGCAGATCAGCAGTATGATCTGTTCTTTAATTTAATACATTTTAAAATTTTTGGTTACAATATTATGCACTCTTGTATTTTTATCACTATCAATTGTCGTAGGTGCAGATCAGCAGTATGATCTGTTCTTTTATTTAACATTTCTCAAAATTGTTAAATACATTAGTTATGCTTTTCTGTTTTTTATCAATTATCGTAGGCGCAGATCAGCAGTATGATCTGTTCTTTCATTTAACACTTCTTAAAATTTTTGTTTAAAATATTATGCACGCTTCTATATTTATGACTATTAATTATCGTATGTGCAGATCAGCAGTATGATCTGTTCTATTATTTAACATTTCTCAAATTTGTTACCTATATTAGTTACGCTTGTCTGTCTTTTATCAATTATCGTAGATGCAGATCAGCAGTAGAGAATCGTTCGGTTTTTTAAACACCCTGTATATTTTCAGTAGGGTAGTTTTTTGCAGCCTTTTGTGAAAAGTTTTGTAAAAAAAATTCTTTAATTCCATGAATTTCGAGGATATCAAGAGAATGGTTCGGTATTTTTAAACACCCAGTATTTTTTCATTATTACAGTTTTTTTTACAGCCTATTGTGAAAGGTGTCTAAAAAAAGAAATATTAATTCCACGAATTTTGAGGATATTTAGAGAATGGTTCGGTTTTTCTAAACACCCAGTATTTTTTAATTAGTACAGTTTATTTACAGCCTATTGCGAAAAATGTCATAAAAATTTAAATTCCATGAATTTTGAGGATTATTAGAAAACGGTTCGGTTTTGGAAAACACCCTGCATTTTTTTAATAAGGGTAGTTTTTTTGCAGCCTATTGTGAAAGGTGTCATAACAAAAATATTATTAATTCCATAAAATTTAAGGATTTTTAGGGAATGGTTCGGTTTTTTGTAAACACCCAGTAGTTTTTTAATTAGTAAAGTTTTCTTACAGACCATTGTGAAATGTTTCATTAAAAAATATTCCATGAATTGTGAGGATTCTTAGAGAATGGTTTGGTTTTGTTAAACACCCTGTAGTTTTTCATTATTACAGTTTTTTTACATTCTATTGTGAAAGGTGTCTACAAAAAAAATATATTAATTCCTTAAATTTTGATGATCTTTAGGGAATGGTTCGTTTTTATTAAACATCCTGTATTTTTTCAGTAGGGTAGTTTTTTGCAGCCTTTTGTGAAAAGTTTTGTAAAAAAAATTCTTTAATTCCATGAATTTCGAGGATATCAAGAGAATGGTTCGGTATTTTTAAACACCCGGTATTTTTTCATTATTACAGTTTTTTTTACAGCCTATTGTGAAAGGTGTCTAAAAAAAGAAATATTAATTCCACGAATTTTGAGGATATTTAGAGAATGGTTCGGCTTTTTTAAACACCCAGTATTTGTTCAATAGTATAGTCTTTTTGCAGACTATTGCGATAAGTTTCATAAAAAAAAATTAATTCCATGAATTTTGAGGATTATTAGAAAACGGTTCGGTTTTGTAAAACACCCTGCATTTTTTTAATAAGGGTAGTTTTTTTGCAGCCTATTGTGAAAGGTGTCATAACAAAAATATTAATTAAATAAATTTTGAGGATTTTTAGGGAATGGTTCGGTTTTTTGTACACACAGTAGTTTTTTAATTAGTAAAGTTTTCTTGCAGACCATTGTGAAAAGTTTCATTAAAAAATATTCCATGAATTGTGAGGATACTTAGAGAATGGTTTGGTTTTGTTAAACACCCTGTATTTTTTCATTATTACAGTTTTTTTTACAGCCTATTGTGAAAAGTGTCTACAAAAAGAAATATTAATTCCAGGAATTGTGAGGATTTTTAGAGAACGGTTCGGTTCTCTTAAACACTGGATATTTTCATTAGTATATATTTTATTTTTAACAGCCTATTGCAAAAAGTGTTTAAAAAAAAAATTTTAATTCCACGAAATTTGAGGATTTCAAGAGAATGGTTCGGTTTTTTTAAACCCCCTGTATTTTTAATTAGTATAGTTTTTCTGCAGACTATCGCGAAGAGTTTCAAAAAAAAAAGGAATTTTTAAATCCACGAATTTTGAGGATTTTTAGATAAGGGTTCGGTTTTTTTAAACACCCCGTATTTTGTTCGATAATTAGTGCGGTAAGAGACCCCCGACTGAAGTTTCGTAAAAAAAAAATTTTCAGTTCCCTTAATTTTGACATTTTTTTAGCGTTCGACATTTTTCCAACACTTTGTATATAAAACGGTCTTTCGCACGTCAGACGACCCCTCCGAAGCGAAAAAACCGAAAATTTCCTCGAATCTGTAATTTTTATTTTTTTCTCGTCAATTTTTATCGGAACACCCCGTACATCGAGCTTTTTTGAGTCGCACTGTATATGCCTTGAAAAATTTGAAGAGCGCCACATTGCTGACGTCACTGTTATCCCGTCTGGGTGCGGATTTATGCAAATTTCGATACAAAAACGACCTCAAAATCCAGCGCTCGCATAACAGAAAGTATCTAGAGACTTTAAATTTACCGTTTTCGGTCTTCGGGGGGCTCCGATCGGCCCATTTAGCGAAATTTCCTATGTTTTAATCTGAATTGTCACCACTCGTCGTTTGACGTTTCTGAAGATCGCGCTCCCGACGGAGTGCAGTCTACCAAATTTTCGTTATTTTCACTATAAAATCGAATTTTAAACCCAGATCTGAGGCACGCGGGATATTGTAGAAGGTTCAAAGTTTACGTTTCGATATGGTTTTATGGAAATAAAGGGGTACTTACTTTGGAGAATGTAATCGTTTTGAAGTTTTTGTGATGGCTGGCATTTGCCTTCCTCTTCCTTGCCGTCTCGGTCGTTATTTTTGCACATTTCCATCTAAAAACGAACTGGAAACCCAGCGCTCGCATAACAGAAAGTATCTAGAGACTTTAAATTTACCTTTTCTGGCCTTTGCGGGCCTCCGATCGGTCCATTCGGCGAAATTTCCTATGTTTTAATCTGAACTGTCACCACTCGTCGTTTGACGTTTCTGATGGCGGAGTGCAGTCTACCAAATTTTCTATAATTTCACTAGAAAATCGAATTTTAAACCCAGATCTGAGGCACGCGGGATATTGTAGAAGGTTCAAAGTTTACGTTTCGATATGGTTTTATGGAAATAGAGGGGTACTTACTTTGGAGAATGTAATCGTTTTGAAATTTTTGTGATGTCGGCCATTTGCCTTGCTGTCGTTTCTCGTCCGGGTTGTTATTTTTGCACATTTCCATATAAAAACGAACTGAAAACCCAGCGCTCGCATAACAGAAAGTATCTAGAGACTTTAAATTTACCTTTTCTGGCCTTTGCGGGTCTCCGATCGGCTCATTCGGCGAAATTTCTTACGTTTTCTTGGGAGATGTCACCGCACCGCACCGTCGGGCTCGAAGTTTGACGTTTCTGAAGGCCGATCGCCGGACAAACGTGCGTGGACGCATATTTTCACTATTTTCGCAATAAAATCGAATTTTACACCCAGATCTGAAGCACGCGACACATTGTAGAAGGTTCAAAGATTACGTTTCGATATGGCTTGGTGGAAAGGAATGCGGGAAAATACGAAAATATCGAATCCGAAATAGTTTGACGCCTAAATATATTTCGCACTGAACAACTGACGTTTCTCTGATTCCCAACCGATAAGCTCCGCCCGCGCTATATCCATCTCGGTCGCCGAGATCGGCGGGCGAGGACCCTACGAAAAACGGAAAATTTACCTAGAAAAACGCGAAAAACGGCCCGCCGGGTGCCTCGTCGCGACGGAGAAAGGACGAACGAAGCCTCCCGGCCCGCTGCCGCGTCGCGGGAAGGCTCGCGTAAAATACCTCGCGCGAAGCAAAATCGGCCTCGGAGCGGTCGCGGGACTTCCGATAAGGGGCGTTTTTTCGACTTTTGTCTCGTTCCCTCGCGAAAATCGAAATGTAGCGTCCGCAGACCTCCGGAAAAACGCAAATTTCGCCCGGAAAAAAGTAAAAATAACCAACGAAAATACGCCTAAGCGACGACCCGAGGACCGAACTCGACTCCGCGCACCCATACTCGCCGCTGCGCGGCTCGCGAAAAAAGCCTTTGGGAATGCAAAATGCCCCTTTTTCGCACCCCTGGTGGGAGCGAGAAAAAACAACGGATTTTAATATATAAGAACTGGAAAGGTGGCAAGTCGGCTATCGCCGACTTGACCTTTCTTGTAATATATAAGAATTAAATTTATTGTAAGCATGAGAAACCTTTCTCTCAAAGGCGGTTCAGTGATGTTTTTGTATATTAATTTCGTTTTTAAATAAAAGGGAAGAATTTTTTTTATAATATAGATAGATCTCAAATTTATTCATTTTTTTTTTAATTTTCTTACAAATTACCCTACTTAACCTGCTCTAACTAATTTCCATAATTAACAAAGTTATCGTTCATAAATATATATATATATATTTAATAACCCAAAGTCCCTTAAATCAGTCTTATAAAATCACTACAAAGTCTAATATTTTACCTTTCCCGTTTCTCCGTTTGAATTTCTGTTTGTAATCGTCCTTAAATGCTTGTCGTCGTCTGCAATTGTCTTGTGGAACTCCTTACCGTGGTCATTTGAATTTAGCGCCTTCTACACTGTCTGATTTCTTCTATCCCGCTTTGCAAATGTCAAATGCGTCCTGCTTTGAGCTTGTAACAGTTTTGTAATAATTATTATTATTATTCTGTACCTTTTTATGGAGTGTTCTTCGTTATTTGGTTATACGTTGCTTGTGATGTGGCCAATACTTGATATATCATCCAATGAAGTTTTTCTTCCACTCTGGGATCGTGTACTTAATACAGCGATGATTATTCTTCTTGAAGGTTATGTTTTTCACACGGGTACTAATTTTTATTAATATTTTCTTACAAAATTTGTTCTAATTTCTCAATTCTCGCTTCTGCTTATTTATTTTTTTAAAATCAACAACCTTTTTTTTCTTTCCGTTCCTATACAACCTTCTCATTATCTCAAAGAGAGTTTTTAATACACTTCACATTAACTATATCTACTAATTATAAACTAGATTTAACATAATTTTCTTTTTTTACATCTTATTATTTTATTTTGATATCTATCTATATTTTCTTTATAAACTTTTACTAAATAAATATTATATATTTATATATATTTTCTATACGACAAATTTTTAATAATAATACTAAATATGCTAAATATTACTTTTAAATTCCTCCTTTTTTTAATAACTGAAACTTTTATTTGTATTTCCTATTATGTTAGTCTTTGTGTTCATTACCATATATATACAAATGTAAAAGTGATGATTGATTCTGATCTATCCTAAACTAAACGTAGGGCACATAAGAAACATTTTCAGTAACTCATAACAATATATATACAATGCACTTTTTTGCTTAAAATATGACAAGGAATCACCCCTTGAATTTAAAGTCATCACTTAAGATACACCCTGTATATATATATAGTAGCGATTCATCATCGTGTCTTACAGCATTGGTTGGTAAAGTATTTGATAAATATTGGAAAATGAAAATTTGAAAAAGACAGATCAACAACAATTATGGAGAGGGGGAGAGTGTTGATGATAGACAACAGATCGCTGTTAACAATGGCCAATGTGATGCTCATCAGGAGAAAGAGGAACCAGATTCGATACCATACCAACTGCAGAAATAGAAGAGAATGAGATAAATCAGTCGTAAAATTATATTTGAACTGTATGTATTCTGTTGTTTTAATAAATGAAATATTTTAAAACGTCACTGTGTTTAATTTTTACATAACAAAAATGAAAATCTCATAAATTTTATGTGATTAAAAACACTATAACCTACGATGCATTAGTTAGATATTCTTAAATTAACAGTGCAACGTACATAATAACAGCAACAGTTACTTTGAATCATTTTTTGTTATCAAAGTTAAAACTACAAACATGTGCCCTCAAAATAATTGTTAGTTTCACATGGGAAATTTTTTTGTTTGTTACGTCGCAATCTCCTCCACATTTGCTGCACTTATACTTCTACTATTGGAACAGGCATATTGTAATTAATAATCACTACACCAATAAATAACACTTCCGCTCAGCACGATTCTAATAATATGATAATAACTGAAGTAACTTAGTGTCACCCAGCTTCATACAGCGTTGACACCAGACTTTATTTTATAGGAATAAACATACTATAAAACTTTGCATAGTAAATACGTGATCGATGGTTATTATCTAAAACACTACCTATAATAAATGATACATCATTGATTCTTCTTTAAAAGTGAGCTATATTTCAGCTGAATCCAATATGATTTTTTTACTTTTTCGAACTAAGTGCATATCGGTTATCGTCTAAGTTAAACACAACCCGCAAATCTGTCATTGATCATAACATGTCTCAGGATAACTGGTCCAGTTATCATTCACATTGTGGAAAATATAGACAAGCCTTAAGATATGAAAAACGAAATGCGTACACTAATGAAATTAATTGACCAATAAAGGTAAAACTATTTCTGGTATTGATAATAGAGAAAGAAAATCTAATCATCATCTGAATGTTGACAATTTCTGTATTCTTGATGAATTTAATTAACATTTTTCATCTATTAGCAGAACTATTTTAAATTTGATAGCTGATCCTAACGTTATTCATCTTCTTTTTCTTAACAGAGCACCTAGTCAATATTCTCTATTTATGGAGTCTATAGTTGAACATGATGTTATTACAGCCATTGATTTGTTAAATAATACTAAAACACTAGACTATTATTATTTCAATAGTCATGTTAATAAAACTTGTTCTGAGTTGGTTGTTGAACCACTGGCATTGTGATATGATTGTGCAAATTAGTAAAATTCTACTCTGTATAAAAAAGGTAACTATAATAATTTAGATTATTATAGACCCATTGCGCCAATACCTATAATTATCAAAATTTTGGAAATTATATTTATTTATATTATATATAAAAAGTTTGTAATAGCAGTGAAGAAAGTGATCAAGTGTTACTGCATAAAGAGATTGAATGTCTTAGGCGTGAAAAACTTTTAATGGATAAATCCATATTAGATTTACAATACATAGTAGATCTGCAAAAATAACAGATAGGAAGCGTTACTGCTTTAAAAACTGTAAGTACTCCAATTTCTTATAGCTCTGTAGCGAAGGCCAGTGTATCGGAATATGGACCGACAAAAAGTACTGTAGTGATAGCAAACCCTAAATTTAAGGAAGGAACAGCTGATCTAGTAGTTCGGTCATTGACCCCAGACAATAATGCAATGGATGAAATAAAAGCGGGTATTAACTTAGCTGGTATGGGCATTAAGGTGAATAACACAAAACCTATTAAGAATGGTGTGCTGGTAAAATGTGATAGTGAAACTTCCAGAGACAAATTAAAAAGTGAACTTGAGTCGAGACTGTGTGACAGGGTGAGGGTTACTTTGCCAAATAAATTAAATCCACGCTTGATTATTTACGGTGTCCCAAAAAAATTATCATCCACTAAAATTCTCGAGGAATTAATGTTGAATAATCCGGAAACTATTAAATCTGCAAACAAATCTGATATTAAGATAGTCACTAAGTTAGATCGCAAATTCAGCAGCAATGTTTTAGTTGAGGTATCTCCAGCTCTTAGGCGCGCTATTCTGGAAAAGAAATCTCTGTATACTAATTGGAAAAGACATAATGTTGATGATCACATTTTAGTTCTCCAATGTTTTAAATGTTTTGAATTTGGACATAAGAGTAGGGACTGTAAAAGTGCGGAACCTGTTTGCTCTAAGTGTTCTGGTAGTCATGAGAAAATTAATTGTAATTCTAATATTTATAAATGTGTTAATTGTACGAAATGTGACTCTGTTAAAAGGAATAGAAATTATGTCATCTGCAACGAACATGAAGCTACTGACTTGAATAATTGTGTGGTGTACTTAAATAGACTTGAAGTCCTTAAAAGTAAAATTAATTATGGGTAATAAATTAAAGCAGGTTACTATTAAATTTGGTAATTTAAATGTACGGTCTATAACGCCTAGTTTTGCAGATGTATCAGATATTATCACAGAACATAAACTGGATGTTTTTTCTCTTACTGAGACCTGGCTTAGTCCTGTTGTGGCATCGGAAGCTGTTTGTATTCCTGGATTTAGATTATATCGTCGTAATCGGAATGATGGTAGGGGGGAGGAGTGGCTGTGTATGATAGAAATTCTCTTTTTTGTGAAGTTCTATCTTTGGATGAGTATGATGTAGATACTGTTAAACATTTATGGTTAAAACTAAGATTCGGCAATGACATTGTTGCTTTAGGAACGATTTATAGGCCACCACTTTACCATAATATGCAACCGTTTTTGGATTATATTGATAATGTGCTTTCTCACTTGACACCTATGTATAACACTATTTTATTGACAGGCGATGTTAACATTGACATGTTCAATCTCCATAATAAACTCAGTCAGTGCTGCTGTACATATGGTCTTTCTCAGGTAATTAATGATCCAACTCATGTTACACCTCATTCTGCCACATTAATTGATCCTGTTTTTGTTAATGGAACTGACAAGATTGTTTCAACGAGTGTTATTAATGTTGATCACATCTCTAATCATTAACTTGTATTGTACAATATCGGTTTCCAGACCTGCAAATTTCGACAAAAAATGCATACATACAGAGATTATAAAAACTTTGAACTAGATCTGTTTCATAATCATTTATTGCTTGTTCCCTGGGATAATATTTTGTATCTAACTGATTTAAATGAAAAAGTTGAGTTTTTGACAACTAATATAAAAAGACTATTTGATATACATGCTCCTTTTAAAACTGCACGTATGAATAAACCTTTTGCCCCATGGGTAACGGATAATGTCAAACGAATTATGTCTGAGAGAGATAGAGCTTTCTCTAAATTCAAGCGTAATAAAAATGAGCATAATTGGAACCAGTATAAGAGATTGCGTAATTTTGCCCTTGCCTCCTTACGTAGAGAGAAAATTGCTTATTTAAACTCTATGCAACAACGTAGCTCCTCTGATCATTGGAATGCATTGAAGAAACTTAATGTTTGTGCTCAAAATACTTATAATAATATACCTGAGGATTTAAATAATGCTTCGGAAATTAATAATTACTATTTTTCTGTGTTTGATAACAGTCCTGCAGATGACTTGATTCTGAGTTTTTGTAGTACCAATAAATATAAAAATGACTTAACTTTTTTAT
This sequence comes from Monochamus alternatus, assembly GCA_037114965.1. Taxonomy (NCBI): domain Eukaryota; kingdom Metazoa; phylum Arthropoda; class Insecta; order Coleoptera; family Cerambycidae; genus Monochamus; species Monochamus alternatus. Next base: position 44,788,974 of record CM073430.1, read on the forward strand.
TTAGTTTTGCCGCACCGGAGGATATATTGAATTTAATAAGTAGTATGAAGTCAAATTCCTCTGGTTGTGATGGAATTTCATTAAATATGATCAAATTATGTCTGCCTGTGATATGTGCTCATATTACCCACTTAGTGAATTGCTGTATAGAGGTTGGGTCTTTCCCATCGTCCTGGAAGGAGTCTTTGGTGTGTCCTATCCCAAAAACGAATAATCCATCTGATTTTAAAGATTTGCGCCCAATTTCTCTATTACCTGTCCTTAGCAAAATTATAGAAAAGATAGTATACTCGCAACTTGAAAAGTATTTATCTAATGATCTTTTATCTGACCATCAGTTCGGGTTTCGTTCTGGTCACAGTACTACTGCCGCTTTGTTAAATATATCGGATAATATTGTTCGCGCGACGAGTGGAAATAATGCCGCTGTATTGATACTCCTTGACTATTCTAAAGCCTTTGATTTGGTCAATCATACTTTGCTATTGTCAAAGTTGCGATATTATGGCTTAGATGTAAATAGTTTGAACTTTTTTAAATCATACTTGACAAATCGTACACAAAAAGTCAGAACAGAAAGCGGTCTTTCTTCTGTCAGTTCGTGTGTCCCTCAGGGCTCTATTCTTGGGCCGTTATTATTTATCATTTACACAATGGATTTTAAAGACCAAATCTCTCATTCAAGTGTACAGTGTTACGCCAATGATACTCAAATGACTCATTCTTTTTATCCATCAGATATGTTGCAAGTCAGTAGGAACATAAATGAAGATCTTCATTCACTTAGTGTGTACAGCAGAAACCACCATCTTAAATTAAATGCAGATAAGTCTGCCACACTATTGTTCTGTTCCTCTAACCGTTACGAATATATTGCATCTAATTTGAATTTAATGCTGAATGGCACTCGTCTCGTGTTTACTGAAACGGCAAGGAATTTGGGGGTGTCTTTTGATAGAAAACTTAATTTTTCAGCTCATGTCAGTTCATTATTACAAAAATCGTACGTTCGACTTAAACTTCTTTTTGCTAGTAAACATATTCTTAATTTTAAGACTAGGAAAAAATTATGTGAATCTGTTATTTTGCCGGTATTTTACTACTGTTTATCGATGTATTTTCCCTTCTTAGATTGTCACAATAAGTCGCGGCTACAGAGGGTGCAGAACACGTGTTGTAGATTTATATTCAATATGAAAAAATATGATCATGTTACTGATAAGCTCAAGCAATTCAAATGGCTCAAGTTTGAGGAGAGCTGGAAACTGGAATTGTTGTCTCTTACACATAAGTTACTCACAACCTCCTCTCCGCCTTATCTAAAAAACAAATTAATAGCTCGTAGTGCAGTTCATGACGTAAATACACGCAATGCCGGCAGTCTTTCCATGCCTAGACATTATACAGCTAGGTTTCAGAAAACTTTTACTTTCAGCTGTTCAGCTGCGGCCTTCCGCAGGAATCTTAAAAAAGCACTTGTGAATAACCTAGGTTAGTAGCTCGTGTTCGTTGTGTATTATATGTATAATGTTTATATGTGTGTTTGTCATCTGTTGTTGTCAGTGCTTACTTTTTTTTGTCTTCGCTTTTATTACTATATTTATCTTTCATACACATATACTACTTGTTTGTACTCTCTTTTTTTTACTTTTATCGTATGTTTATTACTTTGTATGTTTGATGTAATATGTATAGGGTTTAAGTGGTAGAGTAGCCCAAGGCTATAACTTCTCCCTTGCATTCTCTTTTACAATAAAGACTTATTATTATTATTATTATTATTATTATTATTATTATTATTATTATTATTATTATTATTATTATTATTATTATTATTATTTTTTCCAGTAACACCTTCCGAAGCTCCGACACATTCGGAGATGTTCTGAAGAGTCAAGCAATGACCACTCTCCACTCCGTGGAGTCAGTAATCATTGCGCCCGTAAATTGCGTTCTGAGCAGACGTAGCGAACCAAGGACGATTGCCTTCTGCATTCTGCCGGCTAAGATCTCTGCCGAATTTCGGCAAGCCGGTATGATCTTTAAGTCAGAAAGCAACGTATGTCTCATTCCACCCAGGACGCCTATAATGAGCACCACAATCTTAACAGAGTGGTCTGGATACAGCCTGCGGAGCTCGGAGAGAAGATCTCGATACTTCCTCCGTTTTTCCTCCTCTTTTAGGACGATGTTGTTCTCTGCGGGAGCCGAGAACTCAATCACAAACATTGTTCTAAGTTGGTGGTCGAGGAGGACTACATCAGGCTTATTGGCTTGAATTTGCCTGAGGGTGGGGAATGAATAGTTCCAATAAATTCGGCACTTCTCATTCCCCACAACGGATTCTATATCCCCTGGAGCATAAGGCAGCACTGGCGTCTCGTCTATCTCATACGAGTGTCGTAAATGATAATACAACACCCGTAAGGCTGAATCGTGTCTTTGGATATACGCTGTGGCCGCATATACCGGACAGGCCGACAGGAGATGCATAAGCGTCTCCGGCGCCTGGCGGCAGGCCCTGCATCTGGTATCAGGAACCTCGATACCCAAGACACGACTACGATAGACGAGAGTGTTAATTACACCATCTTGGCAAGCCATTAGGAACCCCTCGGTCTCAGAGTTCAGCCCCGCTGACCTCAAAAAAAGCGAAGGTCAGCTTTTCAGATAAGCCAAGCCCCTCTAGATGACGGTAGAAGAGACCATGCATTGGCTTATCCTTATGTAGCTGCAGAAGATGACGCGTCTCTACAGATTTAATTTGGGCTTTTAACTGAGCAGGGTCTCACTCGGTGACAGAGTCTGGATTTTCCCGCTCAGTACCCAACACGAGACCAAGTTCATTGGCTGCTCTTCTCGATGCCTTATATACAAACGCTCCTATCCCTGCTGCTTCATGATCTTGGACCATGCAGAGAAGGGGATCCGAGCTCCTGATGATTTTAAAGGCTTACTCCAAAACCACTCTGCCCTGGAGACACTCCAAACTCAAGAGTCCACGGCCTCCCCGATTTCTTGGGAAGTATAACCGCGAAACGGACGATCTTGGATGCAAACTCTGATGGAGATGCATCATTTTGCGGGTCCCTACATCGAGTTGCCTCAGCTCTTCTTGTGTCCATTTCACTACTCCAAAGGAGTAGAGAAGGATCGGAACGGCAAGAATATTAGTGGCACTCACCTTGTTCTTACCCGACAGCTCCGAAGACCAGATTTGTCGGAGGCGGTGCCGATACCTGCCGCGGAGAGCGTTTTTCACTATTGCCACCTCATGAGTGCCCCGCTGTGGGACACCCAAATAGGTGTACGGCTCTCCAGCATCTAGGTGGTGGAAGATGCTTCCGTCTATTAGCTGGGCGTCCTCTCCGTATGCACCGCATCGTCCTCTCTTGAGATGAACCAGTGCGCATTTGTCCAGCCCCAACTCCATCCCAACTGCCTGCGTGTACTTCTGTACCACTCTGAGGGACTGATTTAAATCCCTCTCACCGGAGGCATAGAGTTTAAGGTCATCCATGTAGAACAAATGGGTGACCTTATGCCTCCGGTCTCCTGGGGTACCGCAGTTGTAACCCCGGATACGACGAAGTGCAACGGATAATGGCAGCAGTGAGATGCAAAACAAGAGGGGACTCAGGGAATCTCCCTGGAACACTCCCCTCCTGAACAAAACCGGCTCTGTCTGGACCCTAGCATTAGCCGATGTTATGGTAAAGCGGGTCCTCCAGAGCGGCATGAGTTGTTCAATACATCTCACTATGGGGTCGGCCACCGCAAGGCATTGGAGCAAGTGGATTATTAGCTCATGTGATGTCATATCAAATGCCTTGCGGTAATCTATCCAGGCCATTGAGAGGTTTCGCTTGTACTGCACGGAGTCCTGCGTAATACATCTGTCGATGAGCAGGTTCTCCTTACAGCCAGCTACACCCCTCTTGGACCCTCGCTGCTCGTACATCCGTTGATAAACCGGGTTCACTGCGTGGAGCACACGCGCGTACAAGATGCGAGTAAACACCTTGTAACACGCATTCAGGCAGGTTATTGGGCGGTAGTTCTTTGGCTGGGACAAATCTCCGCTCTTAGGGATAAGCACGGTTCTCCCCTCGACAAACCACGCCGGAATTTGCTGCTCTCCATTTAGCCAGGACGTGAATATTCTGGCCAAATGACGGTGGACACTGGTGAATTTTTTCCACCAGAAGTTGCTGATCCCATCGGGACCAGGAGCAGCGAAGTTCTTCGATCTAATAAATGATCTCCGAACTTCAACCGGGGTTATCGGTGGGCACACCTCTTGTGGCTCTCGAAGCCTTTGACAAAAGGCCTCGAAGTGTGCCAGGGCTGGAGTGTCTCTATCAAGTGGAATCCTGCGGCCATAAAGATCTCTCCAGAAGGCTTCTACCCGATCTACAGTCGGCGGATTGTCCGCAACACGCTGAGGCTGTTCAAAAAGTCGAGAAGGCCTTACACGGAATAAATTATTTTGCTCCAACCTTTTCGACCGCCTCACTAGTGACTTTTTCGCAGCCACTAGCATCCGTATCCTGTCGAGAGAATGCTGCTTGATGGTGAGCAGCACCACCCGATTCAGGGTATGATGGACCCGCCTAAGGGAAGTAGCGATGCATCTCACCTTAAGTGTGAAAGCTCTATTGGCTTCCACGTAGTCTATCACACATTGGATACGGGATGCGTGTTGCCTCGCCGACCGGATCTTAGCCTCCATCTTGTGCACTCGCCGCCGTGCTCTCTCTAGTGGAGAAACGGCATTTTCACGCCCTCTCTCCACCCGAGTCAGCAGTTCAGCGGCTTCGTACACAGCGCAATTGACGTGCCAGATGTCAGCCTCTTCTGGGAGATCTTCACGGAGCGCAGTATCCACTCGGGCCAGATCTGCGGGCTTCGAGGGTTATATTGTTATTGTTATTGTTATTGTTATTCTTATTCTTATTCTTATTCTTATTCTTATTCTTATTCTTATTCTTATTCTTATTCTTATTCTTATTCTTATTCTTATTCTTATTCTTATTCTTATTCTTATTCTTATTCTTATTCTTATTCTTATTCTTATTCTTATTCTTATTCTTATTCTTATTCTTATTCTTATTCTTATTCTTATTCTTATTCTTATTCTTATTCTTATTCTTATTCTTATTCTTATTCTTATTCTTATTCTTATTCTTATTCTTATTCTTATTCTTATTCTTATTCTTATTCTTATTCTTATTCTTATTCTTATTCTTATTCTTATTCTTATTCTTATTCTTATTCTTATTCTTATTCTTATTCTTATTCTTATTCTTATTCTTATTCTTATTCTTATTCTTATTCTTATTCTTATTCTTATTCTTATTCTTATTCTTATTCTTATTCTTATTCTTATTCTTATTCTTATTCTTATTCTTATTCTTATTCTTATTCTTATTCTTATTCTTATTCTTATTCTTATTCTTATTCTTATTCTTATTCTTATTCTTATTCTTATTCTTATTCTTATTCTTATTCTTATTCTTATTCTTATTCTTATTCTTATTCTTATTCTTATTCTTATTCTTATTCTTATTCTTATTCTTATTCTTATTCTTATTCTTATTCTTATTCTTATTCTTATTCTTATTCTTATTCTTATTCTTATTCTTATTCCTATTCCTATTCCTATTCCTATTCCTATTCCTATTCCTATTCCTATTCCTATTCCTATTCCTATTCCTATTCCTATTCCTATTCCTATTCCTATTCCTATTCCTATTCCTATTCCTATTCCTATTCCTATTCCTATTCCTATTCCTATTCCTATTCCTATTCCTATTCCTATTCCTATTCCTATTCCTATTCCTATTCCTATTCCTATTCCTATTCCTATTCCTATTCCTATTCCTATTCCTATTCCTATTCCTATTCCTATTCCTATTCCTATTCCTATTCCTATTCCTATTCCTATTCCTATTCCTATTCCTATTCCTATTCCTATTCCTATTCCTATTCCTATTCCTATTCCTATTCCTATTCCTATTCCTATTC